>BEDZ01000013.1:0-500252 GCA_002335625.1 Cutaneotrichosporon cyanovorans | reverse complement strand
GCAAAGTTCATTAGAACCAATGGTCACCGATTAGAACCAATGGTCCCCAATTAGGATGAACCAATGGTCACCGATTAGAACCAATGGGCCGCCCGGGGCCTGAACCAAACCATTGGTTTTCACCGCATGGAGGCCGATACATGAAACGGCACATTGATCTGCGCTAAAACGAAAATCGGAGAATTAAATTTACTCGATCGAGTAATTGTGAACCAATCGTTTGGTTCGCGCCGCAGCGGCTAAGGAAAACAGGAAGAAAACAGAATCAAAATTTAAATCAAATGGAAACAAAATGCAAACAAACGAAAAAAGCCAACAGAAAAGAGAAATTCAAAAAGAAAAGAAAAAGAAAGAAAACCCATTAAATGCCTCAGAATGAGACGAAAACACCGTACAGAGAGATAAATCAATAAACCCAGTCACGTCCCTGTTTTACCAGGCGCCGTCACTGATACACATCCTGCTAGCTCGTGACGCGAGAATTACAACGAAAACGGTCATATGTGTGAAGCCAGTTGTGGGTGACGATCAGTGCCGTGCCAACGCGGCCCACATGTGCTGTACCCTACGGCATGAACTCGAGTCGGGCCGTTTGTCAAAACCGACCCGCTTTCATAGTGCGTATGCACATTGGTGAGGCCGGGGCCGGGCTCAATTGTGTTGTACTGACTCTGTTACGGTTCGGTAGTCGGCTCAGAGCAGCTGCTACCTGAGCATCACTCGATCACACATTTTCCAGGCTGCGATGCGTTAACACATGCACGTCAAGTTGTGTCGCTTTTTGTCGTCGGCGGTCATGCTCATCCGCCTTGAGAGCTTACATGCGCTAGCGATATGCCTGCTTGAGACGCTGTGAAGGTCGGCACCGGCCATCGGTAATCCGTCTTCGAGTGCTCGCATACGTGAAGCATGCGAGGAGCGGAAAGCGAGCGTTGCACGCACGTTCCAGGTCTCCTCTTCACACGGTGGATGAGGTACATGGGAAAGTGCCTTGCGCACGGAAGGCATGTAGCAATGCGAAAAGGGCAGCAATCAAGGACTTCAACACAGCGACTTTGCCGGCCAGTGGGGAAGCATAACGAAGTCACCGACGGTGCACCGCACGTCTGTCGCCTGCACTATATCGACTCCGCCCTAAATCGATACTCATTTCTTAATGAATTCCTCCTCTTTAGCTCATGGTGTCGCGAACCGGGGACCGTCAGATACGGGTGTCCGCATGCATAGATTCGGAGTACAGCACAGGATTCCCTGCGCCACTCACGGTCGACGAACAGGTCTTCCTTAAGCAAGTCTCGTATTAATTGTCTATGCATTGAACCGCGACGGCTAAGAGTAGTGACTTAGTGCACTAGCCCGAATGCGACGCCCTTTTATCTAATCAGAAAGCAAACCCCATGCATTGCGACACGAAGGTGTATCACCCTACTCGACCCATTTCGACGTGCTTCACGGCACACCGACAACCCTTGACAACTTCCGACTACTGAATGATTTGCTTCTTGTTCCCATTACCCACTGACCCCAGTGCTATCGAAAGAGCGCGAGACCTCAGGCAGGGTTGCGATCCTGGTGATGCTTCCCGTGCAGTTCTTCGACGGGCGCATCAACACGATAGCTCATGAGCTTGGTCATGTCGTCGACAAACCACGTCATGATACAGGCTAGGACGCCAAAAGCCAAGGCAATGATCCACACAACACGGTAGCTATCGGCTTGCGCTTGCGTCACGGCCTTGATGGCATCCGAGACAATCTTGGAAGTGACCCCGGGGATCGCGGCCAGGCCAGCGGCATCTTTCCCCACGGCAGCCTCGACAAAGGCGGGCACGACAGTCGAGTTCAAACCCGCGGCTGCAGCAACCGCACGAGCTGCTGCCGGCAGCTTGGATTTGGTCTGAGATGCAAAGGCAGCGTGGTAAATGGCAGTGAAAGTTGAGGCGGCGGTTGCGCGAGCGGCTGTGAGTACAGACGTAGCTGTTGCGATGAGGTGGTGAGGAGTCGCGAGTTGAACGCCAACGACGATGAGGATCAAGGGTGACCCATAACCGAAACCAGCGAGAGCATCAAAAGCTATGGCGTTTGTGCCGTGATGGGGCTGCACAGTGGCCATCCCGATGAGTCCGGCGGTAAAGATAACGAAGCCTGCAAGCATGGGAGACCGAATGGTACGTCGCTTTGAAGACCACACTCCATAGAACAAAGAGCTCACGCCTGCTGTGATCCAGAACGGCGCGCCACGCACGGCTGCTATGAGGGGATCCGACTCGAAGAGAGTGTGGGTCAGAGAAGGATAGAAGATGACGAAGGCGAAAAGCAGGATACCTTCCATGAAGATGAGTGCGATAGAAAGTGCGAATGTGCGCAATGTGAATAATTCGTGGTGGAGGATACCTGTCGAGGTCCCCTTCCATTCGTACAGGCAGAATGCGATGAGAAAGACGATTCCAATAATCAGGGTCGTGAGGACTCGCACATTCGTCCACTCCCACGGATTGTAACCCAGTGATAGGCCGGTCAGGAAGAGTGTCAACCCTGTAGTGAGCAGGGCCATGCCCGGCAGGTCCAGACGAGCGAGCTTCTGTCCGAACGATAGGTGATCCAGACGGGTGTGGCGCTTCGGCGGTCGATAGCCAACAAAGATGCCAACGACGGTAGCCCCCCACAGGGCCATTTGGATCCAGTAAAGATTGCGCCAGCCGTTGTGATGCGAGGCTTTGGTTAACGCACCACCTCCGAGTGAGCCCGTGAGGGCGCCCAGCTGGGCAGCCACATTCATGATCGCCAGAACCACCGGCCGCCAACGACGAGGAACAATCTCAGATGGGATGGCATATGCAAGGGGCACAGCAGCGAAGCCTACGCCGATGAGAATCTGCGCCACAATCACCCGATAGATGTTACTCGAGGTGGGTGCGATGGCAGCGCCGATGAAAGAGACGGTGCAAGTGACCAGGAGAATGGTCTTTCGGGCCTGAAACGTGTCAGAGGTGAAGGATATGAGCGGAGAGGCAACAGCTTGAACTAGGGAAATCGCGTTGGGTACCCAGGACTCGGCCGCCACTCCGCCCAGGTCCTCGCCAATATATGTCACCTGGGATATGGTCAGTTTTCGTCATCTTCAAGAGAAACCTGTTATACTCACGATACCCGGAGGACCATTCAGTGCCACCACCTGTACGTAGTTCAACATGAACAGAGCGGCCAAAGCAACATATGTGCGATAGTGAAGAACTGGTTCATCATCCTCGTCATACGCCATCGTAATGGTCGAAGCCACTGGTTCTACCGGCGGGAAGCCATTCTCGTCCTGAGTTACAGCAGCTTTCGTTTCGGTGTCGGCCATCTCCGCTGATGAACTTGCCCTTGTGGAGCTCGGCATGTTGATCGACAGTGCCACGGAGATCTATCGCTTCTGCCGCAGACAAGTTGATGGAATTTGCGAGGTTTGTTGGCCAGGGGAGCCGGGGGAGCCCGTCGATATCTTTGCTGGATACTGAGCCTCTTCTGCTGTTGTCCTCGAAGTCACTCTTATATCATTCTCTGTCGAAAAGAAAGCATAACAGCTCGGCTTCACTATATCCATCTGTAACTCCCCCACGACGACCCTCCGTTGCTACTTTTCAGTCGCCTCGACAATCGGTCAACTCGCCCCACCCGCTCCCTGCCTCCCATTGGCTGCCTATCACCGATACCCCGCGGGCCCCTCATCTAGGCCCCTCATCTCGACCCCTCATCCTAGCCCATGACCGCTGGAATTCCGAAGTGAGCCCCTCTTCACATCAAGTCCATTGTTGTGCCCCATCGCAACACCGCAAGTATACTCATCGAGCCCCACGTCAGCTTCATTGCCCATGTGATAGACGCGTCGTAGACTATGCGCTGCAATGTAACAGGGCCGACCAGCACGCGAGCTGCGGCAAGATAGCGGCCACTTTGTCGGACTCCTCAACCTCTTTCGCGTAGAGGGGCCTCAGGGTTTGATACTGCTCACGATAGCCCAAAGCTGCGGTGAGGTAGCGGCCACTTTGTCGGACTCCTCAACCTCTTTCGCGTAGAGGGGCCTCAGGGTTTGAGACTTCTCACGATAGCCCCACGCTCACGATTGCCCCACATCCCACCTGGGATATGCGACCCTCATTCTGACCCACGTTTCAGCGCCAGCATGACTACCGCGTCGTGGGAGGTCTGCGCCTTCTGGGGCGTGCTGAGAGTCTTTGTGCATTACCGCCGATAAGTCACATCAAATGTGATGGAAGAAAGCGGGAGAATGGAGTCACGATACAAGGATACATCCTACAATATATGACACTATGCCGGTTAGGCTTATGTCTTGCACGGTGACACAGATGGGTGAATATACAACAAAGTCGAAATTACTATACATGAGATTTCCGAAGCGGTCGGATGACAATGAAGGAGTCGATATTGTTATGCCTGGAATTCAAAATGCAACTGAGGAGAGGATATCGCTGAGCGTGTCGCCTATGCCCCATGGTGTACAGCGCCTGAGAAGTCGGTTTGATCGGGATCGCAAGCTGACATGAGTTAGTGACAGCAAACTTTGGCGGTACTCGAGACTCACCTTACAATGTCCAGCATCTTCTCTCTGCCGTCAAAGAAGCCGGGCACTCTGATGGCTATGTCGCCGACTACGATGAAACGATCTAGCGATCTCTCGCGCGCATGGCGGTGATCTTGTGTGTGATCGCCAGCACTCAGTGCAGCAGACTGGCAAAGTCGGGCAAGGCTCCGCCAATCCGTCACTTCCATGACATTGACTGGGTGTTCAACGTCCCATGGGTCAATTGACTGGGGGCCGCTTGATATGTAGCACAGCAAAAGAAGCGTGGCCTGGAATATTGCACTGTTGTCAACTCCTATCACACTGAGCAGGATGACTAACCGTGGGACTAGAAATCCAAGATCTTGAAGGTCGGCAGCATGAAACAACACCTGGCCCGCATGTAGTGATGCAAGCCGCGCTGCCGGGGTCGCCAGCCAGCATTGGACTTCTGCCATGCTCTCACCATCAGGATCACCTCCTCGTCCCGCTGCCTCAGCTATTAGGTCCATTGGCGCGAGTCGAACAAGACATGTGAAGTTCCACAAAGAGGCCAGTGCACGTATCTGGGGTGAGAAGCAGGAGCGACCGTCACCGACTCCCTCGATAAGCTTCCTGACGCCATGATGTTCAGCGAGAGAATACATCTGCTCGTAAAACGCTGAGAGTGGAGGCAATGTGTCGATGAATGACGGCCCAATCGACGAGGAAGTGGACGATATTTCAAGCTCCTGAGCCTTGTGAACATTCACAATGGTCTGCGCTAGAATAACTGTCAGGAGAAACGTTTCCCGAAGTGCATTGTTGTCGTGGATGCTCAAATGTGCGGTACGAGGCAAAGCTGTGTCACCACCGCCAGACTCGTGCAATTGAAGGAGCCGTCGCCATTCTTCGGCACTCTCCGCCTCGAAGAGAGCATCGCTCACCCCGTCGGCGGGTGAGACTTGAGTCGGGATAAGTCTTGCCAAACCGGAGTATACCGTGGATTCTGCAGCATGCACAGTGAGACCCATAGTTAGCCTGTGGTCAGGCCCAGGAGCGTGCTATGTCTCCTGCTCACCTTCTGAGAACTTCTTCACTGGCCCAAGCGCGCCACCGCTTCCGTAATCTTAGGCTATCCAGACCGTCTACATGTCGGAAGGTCACAGAATTGCGCTTCAGCTGCTTCGCCAATCCACTCCGCCGTGCTTTGGTGCACAGACTGCCGTGGAAGCTCTCCGCGGTGAGCATGGCCTTTGGTTGTCCGTACAGAAAAGAAAAACTTTGACCCAGCAAGGCGCTGAGCATGACTGTGATGCGCGATTCTTCTGTAGCCATCTTGGCGTCACGCGTGTTGACGATGACATGATGCAAACGCTCGTAGATCCATACGCCAGAGTCACGAGCCGCCTGCGTCCCGACAAACATGCAACCGATGGAGCACATGCTCAGAAGCAGCAGAGGTGGGGTACGATCGCGTTCGAAGGTCGGCTGGTGTATGATAGGAAAATTCGGATGAAAGTCGCGAAAGTAGAGATGTAAGCACACCTCCAGAAACTTCATGGACGGGATCACCCTCGTTGGCGGCATCGCAGGCGGATGTTGCGGGCCTACGTTCAGTTCCGCAACGACCTCTTCTGGACTGGTAATCTCCCGTGGTTGTGGAGACTCTGGTCGACTTGGAGCAGCATCATCCGGCAGCGGGTTAGACATACCCGACTCCCAAGTATCGGCGGCCATCCGCCTCGGACGTCGCGCAGAGGGAGTGCTTCTCATGCTAGAAGTGACCGTGGTGCGCGGCGGTTGGGCAAGAGGAGTCCTGGCCTGCTGTGGTTGAATGAATGCATGATCGGTGCCGAACGACAAACCCGTCAACTGATCGACTTGTGCCAATTGATAGTCGAACGCAGCAGCAAGTGCATGCTCGGTGGCATGCAATCCGCCCTCGTCATTCAACCATCCTGCAAGCATACTCTCGAAGTCTGGCGCAGAGGTACCAGTCGGAAACGAGAAAGGCATGGGGGGCACAAAATCCCCATAACCAAGGCCAGCATGACTGTTACCGGTAGCGGGCAGCGCGGATGGGTCGTGTGCTGCAGTCGCCCTGGCTGTGTCTTGTAACATCGCGACTTCGGGGCTGATCTGCATCTCAGTCGTTCCCAAGCCCGCCGAAGGTGGGAAATCGTTCACCATCGCAGGCTCAGACACTATGTCCCCGTCACTGGCTCCCTCAAGATGTGGTGATGTGGGCAATGTCTCCGCTTCGCTCGCAGGTCGTGGGGCAGTACGGTGAGTAGCCTCAGCTTCGTCTGCGCGGACATTGTCGCCGTCGTCCCGACGCCTCTTTCCATTCGCATCATGAGCTGCTGGCGCGTCCGCCCCAGCATGCACGGTGCGCGTATGACGCTGCACAGCATCCGGGCGAGCGAACGCCTTGCCACAGATACTGCAGCTGAACGGTCGCTGCTGGTCGTGTACGAGCCGGTGTCGCAGTAGATGGGATGCCTTGGTGAAGGAGCGCCCACACTCCGGACAAGTCTTCGAACATGCGCTCGTATCCTCTGCTGGACGGCGTGCACTTGTACTGCTGAGCGAATTCGACGTGGTGGGGCCGTTCGAGGTGGTACTTGTGTGCATTTTTGCACTGACCAGTCATGAAAAGATTAATTCAAGTGCTGAGAGGTGTAAACGCCGGTCGGCGACCATGAGAAGTTGGTTAACGATGATTGCCGGTCATCGTTGTGGGTCACGTGCATGCTTGTTGTCAAGGGCCCCACAGGACCCACATCTGCGATAAAGATAAGACCTTCGGGTGCTAAACTCGCATCAGACGACCTGGGAAAGGCAAGGACCCGATGTGCGGTAGCATTGTGCACGACCCCGGGGTATCGCATAGATGTTCAATAAGTGCTCGACTACGGGTACCAATCCCCGCTTGCGTTCGATCCGAGCGTCGGTGTACTGGTATGGTCATTCTACGGTGGAGGCACCACCGACAAGGCTCTTGACATGACATTATCAACACGGACGCTGCATGATCTAGTCCACCCCATAAAAACCACACCCGATATGGAAGAACGCCCTCTTTCAAAGCTCCATCTGTATGGAATCAGGCAGAGCCGAGTTTCTCAGCGAGGTGTCGGACGAGGCCGTTGACCTCACTGCCAGGTGCGTGGCCGAACACGTAAAAGTCAGGGCGAATCAAGACCGCATCTGTCTCACCCAGTGATGTAGAGAACCAATCCTTATACTCTCCATGCCAATCCTCATCCTCTGAAATAGTCACACACCTGCCTTGAAGTTGGTCAACGAAGAAGGTGCGAGCTTCGCCAGTCAGGTTGTCGTCGACGCTTCGTCCGAAACTGAGCAATGTCCAGCCATAACCATGCACAGCGTCAAACCACGGCTGCGCAGCACTGCCCTTAGCAAGGCGCCGATGAAGGGAAAGCTTCCCCGCCTCCGGCTGCTCGGTGAGAGTGCCCGGACGGCCTAGAGGCGGGTCGTAGCGTCGTCCCGGAGGCTTCGCGCGCAGTTCCGCGTGCAGCGCCTTCGAACGAACGGGGTCGGTCTCACAAACAACCTCGCCGAGCGTAACGCAGTAGTCCGTGAGATGACGGATGTGTGCAAGGCGTTCGTTTTGGTAGCTCTCGAGGAGGTTATCCGGCACTGCCAACCCGCGGAGCAAAAGAGGAAGGCGCCAAGCAAGGGCCCCTGCGTCGCGGAAACCGGAGTTGAGTCCCTGACCGATGAACGGAGGCATGAGGTGTAGTGCGTCGCCGGCAAGGATGACACGCTTCTTGTAGAACTCGTTGCACCAGCGGGCGTTGAATGTGTAAACCACCTTGCGCTCCAAGTCGACATTGTCTGGGGTGAACCCGTACTTGGCTAGTAGACCCCACAACGTCTCGTCCTTGAGGAGATGCTCCCGGCTCTCATGGGGTAGGCGCATGAACTCGAAACGCCGGCGCCCCTTGCCTCCAAAGATGCATGTGGTGGGTCGTGTAGGATCGCAGATTTGAGCCGCCCCAATGCGTTCTACGAGGGGTGGAACGTGGCCATCGCGAAGCAAGAGGTCCAGCACGAGCCAGTCGTTCTCAAACTTGCGATGCGTCTGCGTGAAGCCCTCCAGCCGGCGGACCGTGGAGTTGGCCCCATCGCAACCTACGAGGTACTTTGCCGACATGCGGAAAGCTGGAGTAGCATTGTCTGCCACAGAGCCTGAAACTGCACAAGGAACGTTGCAACCGTTTGCACCTTTGGTTCCCGCCACGATACCGTTGACAGCCACGCCAGCGGGTGCCACTGGAGGCGTAAGAATGAATTCCGAGAATGCGGCTTCGACGCGGTCGTCCATCTGTTCAATGCCAGTGAGAGCATATCCACGAATGATTTGAATGCCCCGGCCAAGGACCGTCGACTCGAGAACCTTCTCGAGGGTAGGTTGGTGGAAGTTGTTGCCGAACGGGAACCCGGAACGAGTAGGAGCGTCCGAATGCAAGTCGACGACCACTGTAGTGTCAGCGACATAGGTTGGGGCATAGGTGTAGCGTCCACACATACACTTCAGATCGGCGTCCCGCCAGACAAAGTTCTGACCGTCCTCACCCCCTTTGAGGTTGCGTTCCTCAACGATGGCTGCCACCTCATCGGTCAAGCCAGCAATGCCGAAGAGGCGGCGCGACTCGTGATCGAAGGCCACAGCGCGAGGCAGGGGATATAGTCCTTGCTGTCTCTCGACAATGCTTACTTTCACACCTTGATCATGTAGTAGAATGGCCAGAAGCATCCCAACTGGACCTGCTCCTACGATGATGATGTCTGTGTGCTCGGTAGTCATCTTGTTTGCTGTGCTGACGAGATTCTGAGAAGGGCTTGCTGCAATCTGAAGACATCTGACACTGCATTTAACGGGCCGTCACTGGGCATCGGGCAGATCCCACATACTGTCGCTGCCTGTAGCCCTCCGTGAACTCCGCCTGGCCCCACGCCTCTGTCTGCAGCATGCAAGCGCTTGTGTATCAACATCAAAGTGCGCTCAGCTGGTCGGTGATAGTGAACGCCGGGAGATCTGCGTACGAAATCTTGGCCCCACATCGTGGGGCCGAATGTGGGTCGAGCCAGGCTAACCGTTCCCAGGCGTGCTCTGGTTGCATGCGCTATTCTGCATGGTCGGTGATGATCTGATAACATGCAGGCAAGGTATGCAACAAGGGTCCGCAATATATACATATTACATGGCAGCACGTCGTTACCGACTTCATCGTTGATCTTCAATCATTGCCACCCATATCAGCCACACCGATCAACATTCTGTAACATGACCGCCGACTCCAAGATCCGCATCGTTCGTGTCTCACACATGCGGTATGCTCATCGCGACCTCGCCTCCACGAAGGCGTTTCTCGAAGATTTCGGCATGCACCTCGCGTACGAGGAGCAGGGCGAGAATGGCAAGATTCTTTACTTCGCTGGGCTGGGGAAGGACCCGTACTGCTACATCGCCGAAGAGGCGACGCAGAGCGAGTTTCTGGGAGGGGCGTTCCTCGTCGAGACTCGAGACGATCTGGAGAGAGCATCAGCAATCTTGCCAAACGCGTCTCCTCTGATGCCGGCTGGCCCTGCTGGCGGGTACCGCGTGACGTTCCGTGACCCCGACAACATCCCAGTCAACCTCGTTTGGGGGCTGAAGGAGCAGGTCTCGTTGCCGGAGGAGAATGCTCGCATTGCAACCACGGTACCCGACATCAACTACCCCGAGCAGAAGCCGCGCAAAGGTGAATTTCGCCGCTTCGACAAGGGGCCTTGCCCAGTGTACAAGCTTGGCCACTACGGCCATCTGGTCAGCAACTTCCAGCGTACGTTCGACTTTTACACCACCCACTTCAACCTTGTGCCCACAGACATCCTTCACAATACTGAGGGCAAGAATGTGTCGTGCTTCGCGCACGTTGATCGAGGCGCGGACTGGGTGGACCACCACACCTTCTTCTTCCGCGAGAATGCGGAACGCACCGGCGTTCATCACTGCTCCTTCGAGGTCAACGATCCCGATGTTCAAGCCATTGGCCATGACTGGCTGATGTCCAAAGGATACCGCTCAGCCTGGGGCATTGGCCGTCATATCTTGGGGTCGCAAGTGTTTGACTACATCTTCATGCCTGTGAGTGCACTTTCTCATCGACGTGACTGTTAGGCCGCGGCGTAAGCTGATATCAAGGATGACTTCATGATTGAGCACTACTCTGACGGCGACCTCGTCAACAACACTACTCCAACGGGAAAGATCCTTGCAGGCCCGCAGTCGTTGGCAATTTGGGGGCCACCTGTCCGTGAGTAATTGAAACGCAATGGACTCCAATCATACTAACACCAGCTCACGGCTTCCACACAGCCACACCCGATGCGCCCCAGAAGGTTGTTGCTGCTGCTTAGTGTTATTGTTGTAGTGTTAATGTAGTCTCGAAATAACAACGTCATCAACAAAGAGGTCATCGCAGTCAGTCTGAGGATGTCAATGAGCAGTTCTGAGTGTCCGCAAGTGTATTGGTGACTGATGCTTATGGCTGATGCTGATGCCCTCCAAAGCTTGACGATACCTGCTGAACAAAGTGCTCCATGCTGGGTAACGTGTCGTCGTGCTCAGCAACGCAGCAACATGTTGAAGAACGAGGGGCGGCAGCAGATCCAGGTACCCGTACCTCGGTATTCTGGATATTGGTAGGATATCGCGTACATTTGCAGCCGTGAATGTGGGTCAGCGCGTGCCCCACTCATTCACCCAGATGCTAGATGCAACAAGCGACGAGGGGCAAACGAGGGGCAAACGAGGGGCCAGTCGGGGGTCAGGCGGAAATGTTCTTGGAACCAATGCACATCAACTACGGGTTACTGTCGACCTCAGATTCACATGCGGGGCGCGCAGAAACGGCGGCTGGCCGGTACTCTGAGGCGGATGGAAGCTGGCCGCACGCAGAGTTGGTCATAAGCCCGCTGGTGTAACTTCCCAGCTCACTCCCCCACTTTCTGTCATGACAGCATCCACTGCCTGGACGCGCCTGGTGCGGTTCGTTGATCCAAGCGGTGTCGAGCGCTTGGGTCAGCCCGTCGACACCACAGTTGATGTTGGTCTGGCTGTCGCCGCCGGCGATGTCGTGGAGGTCTTCGTGATCGAGGGTGGTCTACACGACGGTGTTGTTACCACAGAGAAGAGCGTGATATCCAAGCTGCTTTCTCCAGTCACTCGAAACGACTGCAGTATCGTCCGTTGCCTTGGCCTGAACTTCATGGGTGAGATAATTCATCGACGTGTATGCTGACACTAGCCCATGCCAAGGAAGCAAACCGTGGTATTCCAAATGAGCCCATACTGTTCATCAAGCCTCGAACGGCGCTCGCTGGCCCGGGGATCGTGCCCGTCGCTAAGGCAGCGCAGGACGACCAGCTGGACTTCGAGACAGAGCTTGCCCTTGTTCTGGGTGCTGATGCTCGTGACGTTCCCGAGAGCGAAGCTCTCAAGTACGTCCTCGGGTTCACATGCTCCAACGACGTATCGGTGCGCAAGCTGCAGCTTGCCAACAACCAGTGGTGCTTCGGAAAGGGTTTCGACGCCTCGTGTCCCATCGGGCCTGTATTGGTGCGCAACGGACAGATCGATCCCGACAATCTGAGCTTCAAGGGCGTTCTGTCGGGCGAGACCATGCAAGCATCGAACACCAAGTGAGTGATTTCCACTTGCACCATGCTGATATACCAGCGACATGATCTTCTCCTGCGCTAAAGCAATCTCCTTCTTGTCCCAGGGAACCACGCTGGAGAAAGGGAGCATCATTTTGATGGGGACACCCAGCGGTATCGGATGGGCCCGCACGCCCAAGCGCACTATCAAAGATGGAGAGAGGATGGACATATGGTTTGAAGGCATTGGAACTCTGGTCAACACCTTCAAGTATGATACATAGGATGAGTTTGACGAACGTCAACATGGCCTTAGAGCGCTGTCCCGCCTGTAGATGATATCTACCTGCACGTTCTCGCCTACAGGCTTTGTCAAGTTCGTCATGTACCCACCGCATACTGTGAACGCATGCTGCTGCACTGAGACCGATGTATTTTATTCGAAGTTGAGACTTCACACTGCTGAGTCAGGTGCGGTCACACTACTGTACTGCAAGATAAACAACCTGGGTTATCATACTGTAGTGCATTGAGAGCTGTGGTTTTTGTCGGCTCAGATGAGCGAGGAGGTACAGTACAAACGCTGAGTAACGCACGAAAATGCTGTGCTTGCCTCAGGGGCATGAGTCAGCATGAGGATGAATGATAAATCACGCAAATCATACGACTATACTGTAGGTGTCAGAAACTCAAGTGCCCGTGCTCAACGCTCACCGGGTCATCGATACGCTTGGATCAACTGACAATCACATAGCACGCTTAAGGAGCAATAGATCAGCTATATTTAAGGGCACATAACACCAATTCATCGCACTACTGCATAGCGAGAATACAATCCTTGTTGCCCCAGCCTTGCAACTAATTTCCAACTAATCCAACTCCTAGGGCTGATAGCGGAAGTCCCTGTCACCTTCGAGTTCGACGCCAGTAGTGTCGGCCTGGCGGTTCATCCTACGCATCCACATGCTCATGGCAGCGGCTAGAGTTACAGTCGCAGCGTTGACACCCAATGTGAAGAAGATGCCAGTCGGGTACCCTTGAGCTGCCTCTTTGTTCATAAACAGCGCAGAACCGAAAATGCCCCCCACACCCCCCATAGCGACGGTAAGGGCAGCGCAAAAGGCACGTTTGCTGTGCGCGCGAATGGCCGTCTGCTGCCAGGAGATGATCAAAGGACAGTTCGCGTTGCCACCTCCGACGGCGAGGAAGATACCTGCAAAGCGAGCTGCCTTCTGTTTGGAAGGGAGCTGAGAGTACATGCAGGTGCCCACGATGATGCACAGAGAGTTGAAGATGACGACCATGGCTCGAGTGCGCGGTACGCTGTCTGCGATCTTGCCACATAGTAAAGCTGGAATGATAGCCCAGAAGTACGCAGGCGTTCCAATCAACATCGACTCGACATTCGTGAACCCCATGCTTTGCAGAATGGTCGGTAAGAAGTATGCGAGGGAGTAGGTGGCTGTCGTCGTCGACATGAACATGAACGCAAAGATCCAAGGCCTGGGCATGATGGCGTACTTCATGATCTTCCTCATGGTTAGGGAGTCTGGTTTGGAGTCCGCGCGGTCGCGCTCGATGCGCGTCAGGATAATTGTTCTTTCCTCCTCCGACAGGAATCCGGCCTTGTGAGGAAAGTCGACCACGAATGCGAGACCCATGAAACCGATGAGGATTGTCAAAATGCCGTAGATGATGAACATCCTGAGGGGCTGTCAGCATACGCAGTCGGGCAAGATATAGCTGTTATCTGAGATTCGAGGGCATTCACTAGACCCCGTTCCCTCTCAATGACAAAGCTCACAATACCGGTAACTCACCATTGCCACCCAGACAAGTTGCTGCGTCCATGAAGCAGTGAGAACGCATAGCCAATCGGTTTCGCAAAACTTCCCGCCACGGCTGATGAGATGTAGAAGATGACAGTCCGAACGGCCATATCCTTGCGCGGGTACCAACAAGAGATAAGGTATGCAGCGCCAGGGAATAACACCGACTCAAAGATACCCAGCACAGCACGTAGCGCAGCCAGTTGTCCCCATGTGCTAACGAAGCCCATGCCGAGCATGACGATACCCCAGAGTACGACCGCGGTACCGAGCCAGATACGAGCGCCAAATCTGCGCAGTCCAATTTGCGACTGCCTTTGTCAGTCCTTTGTGTATTCCGGTCTGTTGCCTACAGGCGCACTCACTGGAATCTCGAAGATGATGTACGGAACGAAGAAGATGAGTGTGATGATTGAGTAGCGGTCACCACCCTCCTTGCCGACGAGCTTGAGCTCCGTGTTCATGTAGTTGTCGTTGGCGGCTCTCGCACTGGCCAGATTGGTGCGATCGATGAGACTGATGGCATACATCGCAGACAGGATGGGTACCAAGCGCCAGTCGATCTTGCGCAGCAGCCGCTTCAGCCTCTTGGGTTCGAAACCTTCATCGATATCGGTGCATCGTCGTTCGCCCGATTCACCGAGGTCGGCTACTTTGTCGTCGGATGAGTTGTCAACCTCAAACACCTTCTCCGGCGCATCACCCTTCTCGAGCACTGTGACGGCGTTGTCCTCTTTACTGTTGCTCATGCTGGTGAAGAGATTAACAACAGAGAGCTGGCATCCCTGCGTCCATCGATATATGTACAGTAGGTCTATGGTGTTGGTCTCATGAGGCGGTTGCAAGAGGCAGCAAAGCATTGCCCCGATCCCATCGGTCCTGTCCGCTGCGAAGTATGCCTTTCTCTTCAGTACAAGCGATCAAATCCAGGACTTGGCATAATGAGGCGCATAGATCTCCATACACAGTTGAACGGACTGGACCGAACACAGAGCTCACGTTGGGCGCCCAAGCAACCACTCACATTAGATAGTAGCTGCCGCGCATTTCCTTGGCAGTCAGCGACGGTGTTAACCTCATCGCTTAACAGGCTAGATAGCAAGCAGGCGGCGGTGCCCGGAAACGAATGCAGGTCATGTGCATGTCTCGTTCGTGTGATGAGAGTCAAGATGAAGAGATGGACAGGAGGAGTAACGTCCTGCCATTGTGAGGGGCCCAACGCCACCTATGCGTATATCACGGTTACTTGACGGCAAGCGTTGGGTCTCGTTGCCGTGGCTGTTGATGACTCATAATCCATCACTGCTGCCCACCTTTGCGCGTTGTGGAGTTCCCGATACTGTTGCTCTTTCGAAGGGCAGATGTGCTATGTCACAGCGATGATTATGCGCCCCGACTGGCTCTAGCGATCATGCTTGAGCGCAATTCCGTGGAAAAACCATGAGATTGGATATGCTCAATCGCTTGCTCACAACCAACGTCGTTCAGATATGATTGTCGATGTCCTAACCATAACGCTGGTCATCTGCTGGCGTGCTGACTAGAGGAGTAGAGGTCGAAAGTGCCACGACACTCTGGGATGAGGACTGCTCTCGTCGTGAGCTAAGCTCATGAGTTGTGTGTTGAACGTCCGCGATCCTATCTACAGACAAGATATCATGCCTCTGATTGACCGGCTAACCAAAAATCGCAGTTGGAGTAAGACAAACGTCTGTGGTGGGCACGATGAGTCTACCAAGAAGCACATGACAATGATCAACCAAGTCCGAGGGCAGGCACAGATGTTAGTTGCCCGAGATAACATCGCGGAACACCCGATACCTCGGCTGTCGATATCAATACAGTCACTGAAAGATGAACTTCAATCAATGTGCGGCGTTCTGCACCTGCAGCTGATCAAGTTGGCTTCGCTTGCAAGCCTCAAGATCTGCATTGTCGCGCTCTGATGACTGATGTTAGACAGCAATTCCGAGGATTCTCGGCGTGCGATTCCGGGTCGAGGTGCGGCAACTTTGCATTTGCAGACTTCGACACTATGCTGCACTACATGCAATCGACGCCCGATACATTCAGTTCCCAGTACTACCTACTACATCCATACGACTCCTCGGAAGTATGCGCTCCAGTGGCGCAGATCTACGCACTACCAGGTGTGAGCTTGATGTCGAACGTTGTCTCTTTGACCTTGAGCTGATGCTCCGGCAACGGCTCTGGGCCACAGGCTGCGCTGCCCAGACCGTGCTGCGCGTAGTCGATGTTGACCCATACTCGGTCAGGGGACTCCTCCAGGTCAGAAGTGTGTTGCGCTTTGTCGAGATCCTCAGAAGTCCAGCGACGAACAGTGAAAGCGAAGTGAGGGTACCCTGTGACCTGCAGCTGTCCCTTGTCGCCCTTGAGTACAGCCTTGCGGACGTCTAGGCGGTTGCCGTTCTCCTGAGGATAGACGTATGGCGTCTGCAGCTGGTCCACCGTGGCCTTGAAGTGACCCAGACGGGCGGCAGCTTGTGAGTCGACATAGGCCTCTCCTGGTCCACGGCCGAACCACTCGACCTCTTCGACGCGGGGCAGGTTGAATCGCAGTCCCAGGCGAGGGATGGGGAAGTCCCATTCGCCTTCGGGCTTGACATGGAGCGACAGTCGTACGCTGTCCTTGTCACCAGTCCATGTGTATGTTGTGCGCAATGCACGGCCGGTATCGGCTGCGGCGACGAAGCTCTCGACGATGAGTGAGTTGCCGGCAATCTCGACACGGTCAACGCGGTGCTTCATGCGGTTCAAGCCGGCAGATCCCTTGCGGTCGCCCTTCCACGTCTGAGCAAGCTGGAAGTCGTTGTCGATGAGTGCACGGAACAGGTCAAGCCGAGCTTCCTTGACGTCCAGGTTGCCCAGGCGAATGAGCTGACCGTCAACAGCGCGGAACGTCGCTGGGCCGACAACCACGACGTCCCCATCAACCTTCGGCGGGACAGGCTCCGATGCCTGCTCTGGAGCACCATCCTTGTGTCCCAACTGCGCCCAGGCAACCTCATGTCCCGCCTTAGCCCATGGGGTATCCTTCTTCAGGACAGCAGAGATGGTGTACCACGACTCGCCCTCAGACTCGGGTCGCTCCTTCTCGGGCAAAGACACAGTGACTGTCTGTTGGGCTGGGCAGTCGGGAACATCGAGTGTTCCCTCGGATACAATGCCATCACCAGTCTCCAGTCGCCAAGTGAACTTCATATCAGAAAGGTCCGCAAAGTCGAAGCGATTCTTGATCTCGACCTTTGATGGAGTCCCCGAGATGGTGATGGGCTCAACGGCCTTCTTCAGTTCGATGAGGCCCGGGGATGGGTCGCGGTTGGGGAACACGAGACCGTCACAGATGAAGTTGTAGTCGTTGATCTCCTCGCCAAAGTCGCCACCGTAGGCATAGTGCATCTTGCCGTTCTTGGCTTTCTGCGGAATGCCGTGGTCGATCCACTCCCAGATGAAACCACCCTGCGTACGCGGGTACTCGTGGAAGATCCTCTGGTACTCTGTGAGGCCGCCAGGACCATTGCCCATGGCGTGACCATACTCGCAAAGCAAGAAGGGCATGTTGCGTCGTTTCTTGTCGAGCTCCTTATCCTTCAGGTCCTCCTCGAACATGATGTTGCGACCGATGGCAAAGATCTCATCCTCGACATCCTCCTCCTGTTTCCCGATCTTCTCTGTGAGGGCATGTGAGGTGTACATGCGCGAGTAGATGTCCACATACTTTCCGACCAGGTCTCGCTCGTAGTGGATAGGGCGCGAGAGATCACGCTTTCGGACAGCCTCTGCCATCTTACCAATGTTGAAGCCAAAGCCAGCCTCATTGCCCAGGCTCCAGATGACAATCGAGGGGTGGTTCTTGTCACGCTCCAGCATACGCTCAGTGCGGTTCACCAGAGCTTCGGTCCACACCTCCTCTCGCGCGGGTGAGCCCTTCCATGCCACGTTCTCGTAGCCGTGGGTCTCGTAGTCGACTTCGTCCATGACCCACAGACCGTACTCATCGCAAAGCTCCAGGAAGCGAGGGTGAGGAGGGTAGTGAGAGCAGCGCACTGAGTTGAGATTGTGTGTCTTCATCATGATAATGTCCTCGATCATGGTTGCCTCGTCCAGCGAGCGGCCCATCTCGGGGTGGAACTCATGGCGATCCACACCACGGAACAAGATCCGTCTACCATTGACCTTGATCTGACAGTCCTCAATGGTCACTGTGCGGAACCCAATTTTCAATGGAATCTCCTCGCCATCGGGGCCTGTGCTGAGCACTCCCTCATATAGTCGAGGGATCTCTGCACTCCACGGTTCGACCTTGTCGATGTTAACCTTCTCGCCTGTGCGGAACTCAAGCTTGAGCTCTGGAACGGACACCTTGCCCTCGGGCGTGCAGTCCACCAGGAGTGTCCCTGCACCCGTCTTGTGGTCATAGTCCGCATGCACAAAGTGATCCTGCACGGCGTTGGGGGGGCGATAGATTACCGTCACATCCCGGAAAATACCGGGCAACCACCATTGGTCTTGATCCTCGACATACGAAGCTCCAGACCACTGGTGAACAAGCACAGACAAGACGTTCTCAGATCCAGCTGGCTTGAGAGCTTTGGTGATGTCGAACTCGGTTGGCAGGCGACTGCCAGTGGTGGTGCCCAGCTCGACTCCATTGACCCAGACCTTCGCCCACGACTCAATGCCATCGAAGCGCAGGATAGTCTGCGGTCAGCTCGAAACGTATGCACCGCACACTCACCTTTCCGGCGCTCGACCATGAGCCAGGCAGCTTGAAGGAGATACGGTACCGACCAGTCGGGTTCTCGTCTGTAACCCTCGGCGGGTCAACCGGGAAGGGGAACCGGATGTTCTGGTACTGGGGCAGGCTGTACTTGCCATCGCCGTGAAGAGCCCAGGTCGACGGAACTGGGAGGTTGTCCCAGTTCTTGTCATCGTACTCCGGCTTGGCAAAGTCCTCGCTCACTCTCGCAGTTGGCGAGTAGTCGAATTTCCAGTCTCCGTTCAGACTGAGGCTGGGTGCGTTCGACTTGTGCCATGCTCGCGGAGGCAGCGCGCCGCGCCACGGCTTGAACGACTCGTGCTCTCCCCTGTGGTACTCCAGCTTGAGGCCCGTCATGATACTACGAGCAGAAGACGGATGGAAGTTGCATGGCAGTACCACGCAGTGCTATCCCGCATACTTATGGGCTGAATGCACTCGCCTGGACCAGTGACTGCGACACTGCGACACGTCGGCAACATCGCCGCATAGCTTCGGTCGTTTTCTGGATATTGACCGAGAGTGCACCGATGATAAAGGGTCTTCGCCTCTAGAAGTGGACAATGTGAGTGCATCTGGAAAGTCAGTGCAGGTCGTTCTTGACGAAACGCAGCAGCCCGATCCACGCATAAAACGACTCCTGTCGCTTCATCGACCTGCAGTACGTAGTCGCCAAGATGATAGCATTCCGTGCTGTGGACGTCGGTGAGTTGCGCGGCTTATCTGAGATGCCGAGCCCACACGGTGCCCAATGTGAGCCTGCACGCGACCGCCGTGATGTAGATCTGTAGTGGCTGTGCTGGTGCTGGAATGCAGCGTTTCAGTCGCCAGATGAAACTTCGAACTGCATCATGAGGTCAGACGACACGGCATCTGCAGGATCGGTTGAACTAGGGTCATGTGAGGTGCCAATGTATATCGTGCAGATGTAGGTATTTGCCGAGCTAGAAGATCAAGTAGTAGTTAGAGGGTAAGGTACAGTACGTGTCGATGACTACTTACGCGTATGTACTTCAGTACTGACTCGACATGGGGGCTGTAGCGTTGTTCGGCCGGAAGCACACTCGAGAGAGTCTTCTGGATGCGATTGTAGATCTCTTCAGCCAGTGTATGAGGTATCTATCATACAGCACTACAAGCGATCAGAAGACAAGGGCATCACGGGCCGCTGCACACTAGTGACACAAAGCGCGTTCTGCATTCAATCAATAAAGCTGAACACCTCTTCAACTTTCAGCGAGCGCTCGCGTAGCATGTCCGTTATGCCTTGATGTAGGCGAGAATGCACGTTGATGATCATACCGCCTGAAGGAGGCATATACAGTAGTCGAGCTTTCACTCCCTTCGCCATGGACTGTTCCTCTGGGATGTCGACCTCCAAGACCGTAATCTGTGTTCCTACGGATAAAGTCACTCAACCTATAGACACCAGGGAATGCTGCCATCTTAAATTTCACGGCCAGGCTGCTGCTGTATTGGCTTCACGTGGTCACCATAGCATGAGTAGGAAGGGGGTGCGAGTTGAGGCGTCCGCTAGCACAGCGCTAACTTGGAGTTGATGACATCTCGGCGTTCCTTGGAACAAATTGTTAATTGCTATGACTCTGGATGAAAAGGACGCCGCCTTGCATGCACGCATGCCCAGGGTCGATGCTGATCAAACCCTGTCAAGAGAGCGCCGCCGCCGCGTCTAAAGGCGGTGACAGCCGCGCATGATCATCACCACGAGACTTACCGTGTCCCACATCGGCATGTGGTCCGGTATGCTGCAGAAGCTGCTGCACGATAGATAAGTACATGAAGTGCTGTACTTCGTGACTACAGTGAATTTCAGTTCTGCTGTAGATGAGAGCGGCGTGAAAGCTCGGTTTACAGGCTGGACAACTCGCGTCAGTGGCGCCGACGGCGTCGGACATGGATCCTAAACTACTATGTCGACGGCAGCGAGCTTTGGCGTACGCCAGCTGGGGGATGGATGAGGCAGAACTCATAGTATGCAGCTTTGCGCAATCGCGGAGGACGTGTCCGAGGATGTATTTGGGGTCGTAACGGAAAGCGAAATGATCACCCACGACACTTTTGTGTCACTGCATTAACTCTGGTCGCGACTCACTTCCACTTATCGTGTGTCGCAAGCAGGCTATCAGTGGCTTTCGTGAAAGCCTGCGCTACGTCTGTTCCTGTCTACAAGAAGACTCGGTTGCTGGCGCAGTTGTGGACGTGACAATGAACGCGCAACCGGTCCAAGCGGGGCTGCTCAGCAATATCGTCTTAGGTCGACTCCTCTCCGCGTCTCCTACGACCCGAGTCGCGTCTCCCACCCAATCCTGGTGAGCGTGAGTCTGAGATTCACGTTAGGACAACCAGGACAGTTTACAGTACAGTCACCAGCACGACTGATTGAGAGTGACTCGAAGCAACCTGACCAATCCATGCTTCACACCTCTATGCTATATATACAGTGTCTCCATTGCCCTCCTCACTGCGGTTAGCGTCGATCATTTCCCCAACCCACATCGTCCCACTGGTGGCATCGCCAACATCCCGGAATGAGGGCGCGTTGAAGGTAGAAGAAGATCATGCTGACTGTTAGTCTGAACTTCCCGAATTCCCGGAAGTACGCACTCTCCGAAGAGGTATGTGTTAGGTCCCTTGGCAAAGTGCTGATCCTCATCGTAGTAACTGTGATGATTAGTGATCATTGCTGGCGAGTCACAGTCAATGGGCCGGACAGACAAGCGCTTCGTCTCGCAGCTCGAACTCACACGCTGTAGCCCTCAAGCTTGCCACCCCAGGTGAACAGCTTGACGCCCATCTCTTTGCACAGCGCACGACACCCCTGATCGAGCTGGAAGATCTTGAGCATGTGGAACCATCGCGTCTCATGACGGATTTGGCGAGTACGGAACATGAGCGGCAGGTCGGCGCCGTACATCTCGCGCATAGTGTTGATGAGCTTGCGCACACGACCTCGGTGCCAAGCGATCTCGGACCAAAAGAAGCCGTGCGCATCACCTCGCGACTTGTTACGCGCCTCGTTGTCGAACAGCTAGTTCGTCAGCCCAAGCAGGCAAGTGCGACGTACGTTCTGGTCCCAGAAGAGCGAAGACACGACCGCAAGGTCCGGCTTGCGATTTTGGAGGCCATCCTTCTCCATGTACTTTGGAAACTCCTCGAAGCGGTTCTCGAAGGTGTGTGGTGATGCCTCGTTGTATGGCCATTTGTCCTCGACGTCGACCATTCCATACCTTGGCGGATCAGTCTGAGGCTTCACGGTACAGAGATCATGACTTACAGGAACCAATTCATGATGACGAGATCGAGTCGCTCGACATGGCAAGCACCTCCGGTGTGGCCACCCCAGGAGATCTTCTTGCCTTTGATCACCTCGCACAGCTGCTCGACGTTATTGCGATCATCTGGGAGTTAGCCTGTGGCAACATTGTCCTACTCACGGCTACAATGTCAAGACCAGATCAGGACGTATCAGCAACAGAAGTCACGCTCGATGCTTCGTACACACCTTGATCCTGCACGCGTTAGCGATGGCTTTTCTTCGTCGATGCGGCGCCCTACCGCAGGGGCATCGGGCGCACAGCACAGCACTCACCAACAAACAGGATTGTCCTACCGCGCATGAACTCGAAATCCTCGCCCTGCTCCATCCGTGCAGTGAACATTTCCGGCGCTAAATCCCATGCTTCAGGTGGAATGACATTCGTCTCCGGCAGGTCGTACACGCCCGGCTGCACCTCCCAAGGCTGTTCAACTTTCGGGAACGGCATCCACCGCGTCTCATTGTCGAGGCCGCGAGCAGACCAGTGCAGCATGCCCGACTGGACGAACGGATCTGACGGGCAGTTGGCAGGACATGATGGATGTCTGTTGCCTGACGAGACAGCGGCTTTGACAGAGTCGAAGGCCGATACTGTCACCGAACTGGGTGTCAGCTTATGTACGCGGGACTATAGGGCTGAGGTACCAGTACAGAGACATGGAGGGATGGCTGTACCGAACGCAACAGGCAGCCTGACAGATAGACTGGGCCTCGACACTCACCGATCCCCTAAGAAGAGGTAAAAGTCCAGGATGAACATCACCAGCGTCACATTGAGCACCAGCGCCGGCAAGATGAACGCTAGCGACCGGCGTGATCCGAACATTGCGGCAGTAGCAACAAGAGTGTAACGAAACAAAGCCAGGAGCGATAAGATATGCCAGTCAGTCGTGTAAGATCAACATTGCGCGCCCTGCCGGCACGCATGGTGGGCGACAGGCGAGGGCCGGACAATCGACGCGCTCCCGGCAACGGCGCTGTCCAGATCTTGCTCTCCCCAAGTCCCAGCCAGGTGCATCTGAATGAGAGCCAGTCAGAGTCAACGCTGTCGGAGATTCACCTATTCATGAACGGCCCTGTATTCAAGCGGGGCCAGCGCTTTCTGATTTTCTGTGGTCAGGTCTGATTCAGGCGGTCGCTATTCTGGAATCCGCCCTTTGAAACACTAGTGCTTCCGGAGTAAATAATGGAAGGAGTACGCAGTCAGCGCCGAAGATCCAGCAGAAGGGTTGCAACGATGCAGCTCGGAGCGCAGAGATCGACTGAGCGTGGCCATTCGCGACGGTGGGCACTCACTACTGGTGACCTCCTGTGCTGCTCAGCACTGTCGACGGGTGTGAAGCTTGCGCTCAACTTGGTTGAAGGACAGCAGAAGATTCCTGATGGCGAACGCCAGCGGTGTTGCCTAACGGCAATAAGCTCGGGGCTGCATTCAGACGCAGTTCGGATCTCTGTTCCCTAAAATGTTCGGTTCCAGTTCCTGACGGTTTTCCTGATAGCCATTTGGCCCCACTGTCTGGTAGTGTCGAGCAGACAGGCAAGGTGCATTGCTTTGCTTTGCTTTGCTTTGCTCATCGTCCATACATGGCCTGGCCGCAGCTGTGGATCAGTATCTGTGTAGGTCATACAAATTGCAGCGTGAGCACGGCGGCCACACACTCGCGTCGTAGAGAGACGGAACTCAGCAAAGGCCAAGTGAAGCGATCGATTGGTACGTGACATTGTTATGCGTATGAAGTGGTAGGTACATAAATGTGGTGGAAGACTGTCTGGGCCGGGAGAAATGGTACAACAGGATGCGGAGTGACTACGATCGTCGCCTTAAGCAGTGGGTGTGTAGAGTGGGTAGGTGATAGTTGGCCGATGAGTATGGTGGCAGCGTTACAGGACCAGAGGGCGCGTTGCCATGTTGCCGGCCGGAATCGCGGTTGCAAGCTCGCATTGCTGGTAGCTTAGCTGCGTGGAAGAGTAGGGTCATAGACAGCTTGGCAAGAGATGGGGAAGGGCCACACACGCCCCTGCTCACTGCAGTCGATGCTCGGCAATCTGCAGACGCCGCTGCATCTCGGTCATCTGCACCTGCATGATCACCATCTGCACCTTCATGCGGTCGATCTCTTCCCGAGTAGGAGGGTGGGTGAGATGCAGCTGCTGCGGGAGTGCAGACAGACTCTGTTGCAGTTGCATTGGCAGTTGGGCGAATTGCTGCTGCGAGAATGCCTGGAGCTGAGGCGAGATCTCGATCGGCTGCGATGGTGCGGGCGGTTGTGTCGACTGCGAGTGTTGAGGTGGGTAAGGTCCCTGACCTTGTTGCTGGTAGTGTGCATAGAGAGCTTGTTTCTGCTCCGGAGTCATGTAGGTTTGCTGCATGTGGGGGTGAGGGTGTTGTTGCGGTGGATGGACATGATGGGCCTGTTGCTGCGCCTGAAGGTATTGGGCTATCTGCTGCATTTCTTGGACGTGCGCTTGCGATAGCGGCGGTGGGGGTGGCGGCGGTTGCACTTGCTGCTGTGTAGGTTGCGTCGCGTGCGACAAAGGCGGCGCTTGTGCTGAAGGTTGCTGTAGGGGTTGGTTGTGTGCCTGTTGTTGTCCAGGAGTGGCATGGTTGCCTTCTTGAGCGTTGACAGGATTGACAGTACTGTAACCAACTGAGTTGGCAGCAGGTCCGGCGTCTTTCGGCAGCTCGATACGGTTCTGCGCCTGAGCACCATCACTCTCGGCCCGTCCGACATCGTTTCGAGTGACTTGCCCTGCACATGAGTCGCTGTCACCTTGCACAGCGGCCGAGGATCCAGTGACCCCTGTGTTGCTGCCATTCGCGGCCGCGTCAGCCTCGTTGCTGACCCGTCCGTCTCCACAGAGCGAGCGCAGGCGCCGAGCAATGCCATTGATCCGCCCGTCCCACAGCTGCGCTTGAGCGATCCAGTCGGACTCCCAGTTCCAGAAGTTCTCCTGCATCGTGTCCCATTGTTCTGAGAGTGTGGACACGTCCTCCTCTACCTCTGTGAGACGGTCTAACACCTGGCGAAGAATGGCGCGAGTGCGCTCCAGCCTCGTAGCCTTGGCCTCATCCTCGCCCTTGCCTTTCTGTACACCCGTGGTCTCATCGTTCTCTCCGTCCTTGCCTATGCCCTCTGCCCTGTCTGCAGACCTGCCAGTAGGCCGTTGGTCGACGACGTTCGTGGCTGCGTCGTCAATCTCGCCATCCTCTTTGCTGTCTGCCCTTGGTGTGTCGCGTTTCCGCCTGGCCTTGTCGCCAACCTCCGCAGACTCCTTGTCGTGATCTGGGTATCCGTCTGCGCCCTCTTTTGAAGCCCCAACTCTTCTCCTCACCACGGAGTCCAGTTTCCTCTCCAGCTCTGCCATCCTCTCCTTCAGCACATGCACGTCGAGCGCACCAGCACTCCCATCCGCTACGCCGGGGCGCTCCAGAGCCCTCCCGAGCAGTGCCACAAACGCATCTTGCAGCGCAACAGTCTGGTCCTGCACTTGTCTCTCAGCAGCATCCACCGCGGCCTGTGCTGACGCTATGGCGCTCTGATCAGCCTGAAAGCCTTGTATTCGCTTGAGTGCGCGTTCTGCGAGCTCCCGATCTCCAGAGGCAATGAGTACGGACTCGAGTATGCTGACAGTCAGTACGACATTATCTACTCCGCAGTTGGCCAATACCATCAAAATCAGCATGATGTAGCACTCACCGAACGAAAGTAGCTAGCTGCGATTTCATCGAAGGCACATCAATCCACGCGCTTGCCGGGCTGTGCTTCCCACTCCCAGCCCCACCGACGGGCGTGTGATGTCCACCTAGTGGAGAGTTGTTGCCTGATACCGGGTGATCCCATTTACTCCTATGTTGTGGAGGTGCTGGCTGATCGTGGGCATAGCGAGAATGCGACGACGATCCGCGTCGCTCGAGCTCGCGTCGCTCGAGCTCGCGCTCTGGAAATGGCAGCTCTGCGCGAACCTGAGGGTGCTCATAGACTGCTGCGGGAGTTGACACCGGCACCCTGTCGGGGTAGGGGCCGCGCTCGGGGTATGAGTACCGGTAGCTTGGCGGGTATGGCGCCGACCGGGGTGCAGTGCCGTTGCGGTAGTCCCGCTCGACATGAGGGGCATAGGACGGTTGACCGCGCGACGATGGGTATGCCTGTCGCCGTGGCGAGCGCGACCGCGACCTCCGCCGCCAGTCCGGAGAGCGCGGGCTCGGCATGGGCACTGGGTTGGAGCTGGAGCGCAGAGGCTTGTAATAGCGATTGTAGGATGTTGTCAACAGTCGAAGCGAGCGGCGAAAAGGAGAGAGCGAGGTTGGATGCGGAGGATTGTGAGTCCGCCACTGTTTGCTTGGATGCGACTTGAGAACAGAGATCAGCGATCAGCGTCTTACGCTCAAAAAGCACATGCGGTCAACGAAAGGAACAGAGCCGTATGCAGACGGCGGAGGAATACAGAAGTGATTGCAATAGAGAAAGGGACATGCAGATGTGTTGTTTAGCTATGGTCATACAACATGGAGATGGTAGCGGAGTTATGCTGATTTGGGCCGTCGTTATTGCTGTTGTTACATTGAGTTCTGCTCCTCGCCGTTGTTTGGCAACGAGATCCTTCTTCACCGGAGATCGTAAACGAATCGTTGTCCCTCAGTGGAGCCACCCGCGAATAGCACCGCCGACGTTCTGCTCATCTAGCAAGAACGTGTCGTGGCCCCACGGCCCACCCAGCTCGTAGTACGTTACGTGCGAGTTGCCAGCAAGCCGCAGCGCGTCAGCAAGCTCACGCTGCTGCTCCACATCGAACAGCACGTCGCTCTGAACGCCCAGCACGAGCGCAGGGATGTCCTTCAGCCGCTGGAGACCCGCAGCGAGCTCATGCAGGTGTGGCGACTTGGACGTGGGGATGAAGCGACCCTTAGCCTTGGCAATGGTCGCTGATTGTTGCTGTGACCTGGACGCGTCTGCCGACTCGCTGCCTCGTGGTGCGTTTGCTGATGCGCTGACGGAAGGCGGGTCCGTTGGCAGTGGGAACGGAGGGGCGTCGGGATAGGCATTGTTGAACTGATCTGCCAGCTGCCGCAGCGCAGGAGCCGTCATGTCAAACAAGTCCATTGCCTTGGACAGGTAGATGAGGCTGTTTGCATCGTAGGTGAGGCAGAAACGCTCACCCTGGTGGTCGAGATAGGTCTCGATGAGGAAGTCGGGTCCAAGTCGAGGAGGGCCGGGCTCGCTCTGCTCCTGCGAAGCCATGCGGCGCCCAAATCGCTGCTCCCACTCTGGTCCGGAGCGGTATGTGATGGTCGCAATCTGCCGTGCGAGCTTCATACCCTCGTGAGGCGGCACGCCGTCGTAGTAGAACCCTCGGTTCCAGTTGGGATCCGCCATGAGCACCGAGCGCTGGGCGTAGCGCATCCCAACACCAGTGAGCCCGGAGCGACCAGTCGCACTGATACTGGCGACACGTCCCACACGCTGAGGCGCCAGGTATGCCATGGAAAGCGAGCTCATGCCTCCCATGCTGCTGCCAATAGACGCGTACAGCTTGTCGATGCCTAGGTAGTCGAGCAGACCCAGCTGCGCTCGTGTGATGTCGTGGATCGACAGCAAGGGGAATCGCGTAGCCCAACGGGTCTGCCCATCGCCTGGCGGGTACGGCGACGACGGGCCTGTCGAGCCAAAGCAGCCGCCAAGAACGTTGGTGCATATCACAAAGAAGCGGTTTGTGTCAATCGCCTTGCCTGGTCCCACAAAGTCCTCCCACCATCCCGGCTTGCTACTCGTACCTGCTGCGACGTCGTTGCCACCACTAGCGACATGTGAGCTCGCACTCAACCCAGTGTGGAGGAGAATGGCATTGTCGTGTGCCTCGTTGAGTCTTCCCCAGCTCTCATAGGCAATCTGATACGGAGCTGGCAGCTGGGTAGGCGAGTAGACCAGAGGCAAGGGGTCGTTGGCATGATAGTGCAGAGTCGACGGCGGAGGGACATAGCACGCCTCTGCCTCCTCCTCGGGTGTCTCCCGCTCTGCCGCTGCTGCTGCTGCTGCTGAAGCTGAAGGACCTCCATTGCGCTGCTGCGAATCTCTTCCGAGCCCGAGGATAGCGTTGGGACGAGGCGCAGGCGCAGACGTGAGCCCAAAGCCACCCGGGTTGAACGCTGGCTTGCGCCTCGGCGGGATCTGTGGAGCTGCCGGTGTCACGAACGGTGGTGGTCCGCCATACTGATGGTGCTGATGCGAAGCTGCCTGGGCGAGAGCTGCGCTGTCAAGGTGGATTTTCGAGAGGTGCGGCTTTCGAGGTGCAATGCGCTGTGGTTGCGGTTTGGGTTTGGCCACTGACGGCAGGTGGATGTTGCGCGGCTTCGGCGGCATGGTGTCGTCACCGCTGCAGCTTCAAGCTGGTCGTCGATGCGTGAACAGACGAGCACTCAGAAGTCAGTCAAAGAGGATGAGAAACGAGCAGACCAGTAGTAAGTAACATCGTTGCCATAATCGCCTCTCCACCCTCAACGGCGGTCGCTCGCTCCCCACGCTGTTGTTCATGACGCCGAGGGGAGGGGGAGCGAGCAAGTGATGGACATGGCGATGGCGTGCTTGGTCGCCGTCGATTTTTTTGGCCGACCCCGGTCTTTTTCCGAATATCATTCTGATTAGATAAGACACGTCAATCGACATATGATTCATAGGGTGACCGACCACCTCGGCGACGATGCTTGTGAGCAATGCTTCTGCTTTGCAACGACATCGAAAGCAACTTCATAACCGCACTCAGTAGTAGCTCAGTAGCTACCTGCTGATGAGCATGACAGGCGTTGAACGCTCCGGCATCACTCAGCGCGTTGCAGTGGCCTCTCTACTGCATCGCACGTTCAGCCTTCTCTGCAGCGCAACGTTCATACTAACTCCTCGAGAGCTAGGACAGATGTAGCCGCTGGACAATCCAGCCATGCGATGCCAGGCAGCTAAGCTTCGACGCCACGAAGACGTACTGGCAGAACGTTGCCGGCGCCGAGTATCGGAGCGAGGTGGTGTAGGTCGGACTCGGAGATGGGCCACTAGCGCGTTGTATGGAACGCGGTCTCTTTGTACGCGCGCCGTCCGACAACGAGTCGACATCCACTCGAAGCATATCTTCATCGAAGCTCTTGTTATACTTGTCGTCAGGATTTAAGTTCGGCGCCACTCGTCCTCAAAGCGCGCTACTACGTCTTGTAGCCGCGCCGAATACAAGTTATGAACGAGCTGTTGGCAACAGCCATCTGCTTGTTTGATCACGACCGTCTGCAGCAAATCCCATCTGCAGCTGAGCGACCCGACTGGATACCAAGGTTAAACGTTCACCGGTGATCGTCTGCGACCGCCACCTCGCCACTACAGCAGCGCCACTTCGACACCTCGACACAGAATAGTAGACAGAACATGTGCCTGGCTGCCTTGCTTGCAAGCTTGCACGTCTATTCCGGGAGATCCGGAATGCGTTTCATTCTCTCATCGCGTTCTGTACCCGAATGAATAGAAGCTAGCGTAGTTTCTTCTTGATTGAGAAACACTTAGGGGGCATTGGGTTGAGCCTCTGCGCGGGAGTCGTAGCATGGGAGAAATAGCAGAAGGCCTCTCTCCTCAATCCGAACCAAACACAGCCAGGCGCGCTTCTCATAGTTTGCTGCTCAAGTGCTTTCTGACTTGGAACCAAACATTGACTACGTGGCCGATTACTGAAGGAGAGCGTTGTAGATGCACTAGCATCTTTACTGCTTCTTGGTCTGCACTTGTTCAGGTCTCTTGGGCTTGACAAGGCGCAGTGAGCTCTCTCGTCTGACAGTGGAACACCCTCATCACGAGACCAGGCTATTTGGAACAGCAGGGGCAGCAAGGGGAGCTCAACCGGGAAAAGCGGATCCATCAGACTCCACCTGCAATCGTCAGGGGCAATCGCTGCATCGCGCAGACACTGACAGTCGAACGAGAAACAGCTGGTATCGATTGATTCTGCCCACTTGTTTCAAGCGCGTCTGCAATTCCAGGGCCATGCCGGCATCAAGCTAGCATCAGACGCGTATGATTAAGCTCTGCAGGTGTTAATACACTCTGTTGCTATTCACTGTACCTGATACCTGCGCGAGGCTGCTCGCGAACGGTGCTAGCGTGATCCTAAGCCGGCGACTTGTCTGTTGATTTTGATCTAACGCCGGGTTCTCCTTCGGTATCACAACATGCTCGCTATGTGTTGCGGGGCGATCTTCTGGATGGAGGAGCCGTTAGGCAGGAGCCCGAGACAAACAGGCGGCTACAACTTGGCATGGGAGTGGTAACAACCTTGCGCGGAGCACCTGGTCGTGTTAAGTGGCTCTGGTACCCGCAGGACATGTGTTGCGCGCACGGCTGTGGACCATTGCCAAGATTTCCTTTCCAAGGGAGGGAAGCGGGCATGTTTGTCCTTGCTCGTTCAGCAGCAGTTGCTTTGAGCCCAAGTCCGACAGTTATAAAGCCAGTCATGAGACCGACAGACAAGTAGAACCACCACTACTCAGCACAACACCATGCGCGGCTTCGCAACTGCCTTCATTGCCCTCAGCGCTCTCGTGAGCCAGACTGTTGCCAGCCCGGTGAACGTTATCGAGGACCACTCCGTCGACGCTCGCACCATCGATGGCGCTCTTGACGAGCGAACCCTCACCACTACGGTGACTGTCACCGCACCAGCTGGCAGCATCGTAGGTAAGAAGCACCCCCTTCTCGACATCCAGAACTTCAACGGTATCCCCTATGCCGACCCACCAGTGGGCAACTTGCGCCTCCGTGGACCTGTCCGTCGCACAGCACCCCTCAACAACTTCGACGCTACCGGCATATCGGCTGCCTGCCCTCAGCAGATTGCCAACAACGCTGCCAATGACTTGCTGTCCCAAGTGCTCACCACTGTCTCGGAGACCTTCTTGTTCAAGAAGGTGCTCAACATCCAAGAAGACTGCCTGAACATCAACATCATCCGCCCAGTAGGCGTCGAAAAGGGCCAGAAGGTGCCTGTCTTGTTCTGGATCTATGGCGGCGGCTTCGAACTGGGGTGGAATTCCATGTACGACGCGTCGGGTCTCGTCAACGACGCAGCCAAGAGGGGCAAGCCTATAATCTTCGTTGGTGTCAACTACCGCGTGGCTGGTTGGGTGAGTGTGGCGTTGCCGAGCCTTCGCATCATGGCTGACAACCAAGGGCTTCCTGGGGGGCAAGGAGGTGCTCGCCGACGACGCCGCCAACCTCGGTATCCGCGATCAAAGAGTCGGCTTGGAATGGGTGCAGGACAACATCGAGGCATTCGGCGGAGACCCGACAAAGGTCACACTCTGGGGGGAGTCTGCTGGTGCCCTCAGCGTCTTCTATCAGATGTCGTACAAGGACGGCGACATCAGCTACAAGGGCAAGCCTCTGTTCCGCGGCGCAATCATGAACTCAGGATCAGTCATCCCCACCCACCCTGTCGACCACCAGAAAGCCCAGGCGATCTACAATACTGTGGCAGCTAAGGCTGGCTGCCAGGGAGCAGACTCCCTCAACTGCCTTCGCAAGCTCTCCCTCGACCAGTACACAAACGCTGTCAACTCTGTGCCCTCTGTCCTGTCTTACAACTCTCTCTCTCTGTCGTATCTTCCTCGCCAGGATGGCAAATACGTAGTGCGCGCACCGTACGATGCTCTGAAGTCGGGCAAGTACGCATCGGTGCCTTTCATCATCGGAGACCAGGAGGACGAAGGGACTCTGTTTGCCCTCTTCCAGGGCAACACGTCGTCCACGACAGAGAAGATGGTCGACTACCTGGCCACCATCTTTTTCCCAGATGCGCCCCGTGATAAGCTCACCGAACTGGTCAACATATACCCTACGGACCCGGCAGAGGGCTCTCCGTTCCGCACAGGCATCTTCAACGAGGTATACCCCGGCTTCAAGCGCCTCGCGGCCTTGCTTGGAGACATGACCTTCACGCTTGCTCGTCGCATCTTCCTGCAAACTCACGTCAAGCTCAAGCCGGGTGTGAAAGCGTGGTCCTACCTCGCCAGCTACGCCTACGGCACACCTATCTTGGGTACCTTCCATGCTAGTGACTTGCTGCAGGTCTTCTTCGGGATCCTGCCCAACTATGCCTCTGTCGGCATCCAGAGCTACTACGTCAACTTTGTCTACAACCTCGATCCGAACGACGCCAGCGGCGGGACAGGTAGTGGCACAAAGGTCAAGGACTATTGGGCACCATGGGTCCCAGAGACCAGCATCCTCAAGAACTTCTTCGCTGGGTACTTCCAGGATATCAAGGACGACTTCCGTACCAAGGCAGCGGCGGCGCTTGACCAGATGGCGGGGAACGTCCTCAACTTATAAGCTGCATTCACGTTCGCTGCGGTTGTGTCATGGGCTTACGAGAGGATACCTTATTGTCGCTGAAATCCCAGAAGGAGAGGGTATACCCAGTCGCAGTGTTCGATTCTTATACCTGATCGCTTGTATGAATACGTTGCCATCAATCCAAGCAGATAGATAATAAGGAGCGATATTCTGATTTACGAGTGCAGAAACATAGAAACATCAGGACCGATGATAATTCACCGATCGGCCAAATCCGGCAATCACCTATCCGACGTTCTTCTCACTTCCCAAGATCAAGCTGATTTGGTTGCATTTTGTCAACGTCACGGAGGCGTAGCTCCATCCCAACGACATGTCAGACCTCCCCGCCAGCACGCACCCCGCGGTCGTCCCCACCCTTGAAACTTGGCACCAGATCGTCGAGGCGCGCGATACAACCAAACTTGCTTCCATCGTCCATCCTCAGGCTGTATTCCGCTCTCCCGTCGCATACACGCCCTATACCCCAGCCAGGGCAGTCATCCTCGTCCTCTCGACCGTACTCGATGTCTTCGAGGACTTCAAGTACCACCGTCAGATGGCAAGCGATGACGGGCTCGACATTCTGCTGGAGTTCAGCGCAAGTGTCGGCGGCAAGAAGCTGAAGGGAGTCGATCTCATCAAGTTCGACACACAGGGCAAGATCATCGACTTCGAGGTCATGGTCAGGCCGATGAGCGGGCTGCAGGCGCTTGGCAGTGAGATGAGCAAGAGGCTGAAGGGGAAGCTGGAGACTGCCATGGCGAAGATGTAGGTTGGACGACCGGCGGCTGGTCTTGTGACCGCTGCCTTCGTACCACTGATAGCATCGCTTGACTATGCTAAGCTCAACCAACACCTCACGTCAGTGTGGCCTGTTCATGTTGTGTATCAATAGTGCAAGACACTGCGCAAGCACTACAACCTCATGCGCTTAGTCTGTGCATGACAGTCTCGAGATCGCCATGCATGATTGTCCACATCTATACTACAGTCCGATCCTTCTCGTCCGGCTTATCACCATACTCCAGCCTCTGTTGTGTCTCTAGCTCAACCTCCTTGCCCTCGTCGCAGCCACCCTTCTCAACGTCCGCTTTGACATCGTCATCAGGGCACACGGTCGTCTCACCCGATGACGCTCGGGACGCCGCTGGCTTGACTCCCCTCTCGAGGGAGTACCCCTTCGTGAACAATGTGAGAACCAGTGCCGCAGAGAGCATCCCACAACCCATGATCCACACCGGCTGGATGTCAGCTTTATCCCACTCCAGACCTCACCCTGAACGAGTCAGACAGAGCCTTCAGCACGGCCGTCTTCATCGGACCGTCCGGCAATGCTTGCAAAGCAGCATACCCCGCTGCACCCTTGGGCGCCTCGAAGTCGATCCCGTATCCTGGAATCTGAGCCAGCTTCGTCCGCATGCCGGAGTTGAACACTGCTTGGGTAATAGCAACGCCGATCGTGGCTCCCATACTTCGCAGGAGCACCCATGCCGCCGTCGAGCTTGCCATGTCCTTCATCGGCATGGCGGCCTGGATGACAAGCATGGTCGCCGCCAGAGAGAGACCAACGCCTAGACCACAGATGACCTGGACGCTGGCGCGTATCGCATTGCTCATGGTAGGCGAGTAGAGGCCGTAGAACAACCCGTAACCGATCGCTGCGAGGAAAAACCCCGCCCAGCACACTGGACGCACTATCAGGAAGCGCGAAGTGATCTGTCCTGCGATCATTGATGCACCAGAGACGCAGACGAGCATGGGGATGAGCTGGATGCCGGACTGGAGGGCGTCGTCTCCCATCACGCCTTGGAAGAACTGAGGCAGGAGGTACACGGCCGGCATGAACATGAAGGAGTTGAAGAACGACGCGATAAGGAAGAAGACCGTCGTACGTGTCTTGAGCATGCGTTTTGGAATGATGGCGTTGCGCTTCGTGAAGAGGATGTGTAAGAATAGCAAGAGGGCCAGTGCGCCGCCGGCAGCAATGAGGCCATAGGACATGGGGGCTCCGAAGCCCTTGTCTGCGGCGGTGGAGAAGCCCACGATCAGCAGGGCAGCCACTACCATAATGAGAAGCAGACCGGGGAAGTCGAATGTTTTACGAAGCTCTGACCAGCTGTGGCCTTTCGTTGGGTTCAGTTTGAGCGTGAAGATGAGAGCGAGAAGTGCGAGGCCACAGATAGGGCCGTTCATGTCTGTCATGAGTTGATCCACTTCTCCAACTCACAGAAGCACCAGCGCCATGACGCCTTCTTGGTGAGGATGCCTCCGACGATGGGTCCAAGGACTGAAGACATAGCCCATGATGCTGACATGTATCCTTGGAAGATGCCACGCTGCTGTAATGGTACGATATCGGCTGTAATCAGCAACAAATCCCAGTGTCTTCATCTCACAGATGACAATCAACCTGTGTGTCAGTTGCTGCAGTTGTCTGCCACTCACGTAAGGCTAACGGTCGAGCCGCCACCAATACCAGCAAACGCGCGTGCCACAATGAGCCTGGAGTCAGGATCGCCGTGCTATCACCAACATACCAGGTGATGTTTTTTGCCGCGCCACACAGCAAATCGAAAACCATGAGCAGGAATACGGCCGAGTACAGCATAGGCTTCCTGCCAATGATGTCCGTCACGCGACCATTGATCGGTGTCATCAACGTCTGGGTGAGAAGGTACGACGTGCCAACCCAGGAGTACTGTGATGGTGTGGCATTGAACTCTGCCGCAATTGTAGGCAGTGCTGTAGCGACGACCGTCTGGTCCAGAGCAGCAACGAATGCCACAAGGCCGAGTCTGTAAGGTTAGCGGGTCCTGAGCCCTTCCACATACGCTGGCGTGACAAGCCAGAGGTTGTTCTTTGGCAAGTCTGGAGCATCTATCATTAGTATCGACCGCCACACACCACTCTCACCTTCATCGCCCTCCGTCAAGCCTCTTCCATGCTTCGCTGAAGCTGGTGTCTGCTCATTCTTCACCTCCTTGTCATTGCTCTCTGCCAACTGAACAGTCACGGTTCTTGGTGGAGCGTCACTCCTCGACACCAACCCCTCCATCGGAGCCACAGGCAACACTGCAGCACCAGTCTTCATGCCCTCCGCAACTGACGTCCGTGTGGACTTGCGTTCAAGCCGCTCCATTTCGCGATCGTGACGGTCCAGCGCTGCTCGATCTAACCTCGACATCGTGAGTATCTTCCAGCTGCTCAGTGCTACGTGTCAATGTCAAAAGACGTCTCATCCCACCTGCTGTGATACTGGATCTTTCCAGTCGACATTTTCATAGCGGGTCGGCCTTGTCCGAATGAGTTGTGCAGGAGCCCCTGGTTGTCGGTGTGGTTACCGGCGGACTTGACCGGACGCCATCGAGAGATCTGGCCGGGACCACAGTCAGAGGTGGGCAATGTGCAGGAGGCTTTGGCATGAACTGGGGGGTGAGATCAATGGGAGCGGAGATGGAGTCCGTGTCTGGTTGTTGAGTCGAGTACATTGGAGGTTTTAGCGGAGATGTCACTCATCACCACCGAGTGTCATGGGAGCGCGGATCGGCCAATTTGCATTATCATTCGGGCTTCTGTGTAAGCATAAGAGGATTAGTTCTCTAGTTCGCAGGACAGGACATCCTGACGTAGCGGTCACGAGCGTTCTGCAACTGCAAAATGCGTGACAGAAGTACGTCAGTCCGGTCCGAAGTGAGCTCAAAGTAGTGGTGCCCTACAATCCAGCGCTCGGTCAAAGCCGACAGGATGGCAGCAAAGATGCAGGCATCTGCAGTAAGTCGCGCTGTTGCTCGCTCGAGCTTCCCAAGTCCTGAGTCCTCAAACCCCGCGGCATCCACATGACAGCAGATCACATATACCAGGCGCGTTCTACATCGCGGAGCGAGAAGGTAATGTACCTTGAAGACACCTGAAGACCGACCACTAAACTCACTACTGAACCGCCTGCCCGACCGCTCCCGCATTGTAGTCAGTTGTACGCTTCGATAGCCCCAAGTGCTTCAGTAGCTCGATAGTGGACATCGCAACGCGTGACGAGGATGAAACAAGTGATACAAGAGAAGACTTGAAGACGAGAATTGCAGGATGCTGCAATGCTACTCTCCCATACACTCCAGGGGTGACGACTGCCACCGCAGCGAGCGTCGATCATCACCCACCTCCACTCTTTGTCGCAGATGTCCAGACTCATGCACTTTTGCTCCCGCTCAAATGTCCAACTTGCACTCCTGCTCTTCTTTGAACCAAACAAATCACCATCAGGACACCATGACGCGTAAGTTGTCAGCTAGAGCCCCGTGCTGATGTGCAGGGGGTAACCAACGCGAGCGCGACCGTGCAAAGGCGCTGGCCAAGGCGTGAGTGGGGTGCGGGAGGGTGTTTCTGTATCTGACGCTATCAGCGGCAACACCGCCAAGAAGCAGTCTGGTGACCCCAAGGCCCGTCGCGAGGCGTGAGTAGAAGCGTATTGATTGCATTGTGCAATGACTGACGCCAGTGACGCTAATGCGCTGAAGGAAAAGTGAGTGGACTAGAACATCAGCAGGGGTTCAGCACTACTGGATCGGAGACCACGCCCACGCCCACACGGGTACCTCCCAAACTGATCTGACGACAGGATCGCCGCCAAGCAGGCCGCAAAGGAGGCTGCTGCCTCTGGACAAAGTACAAACACCAAAAAGTAACCCATGCCTCATATTCCCCTCTGCTTGTTCTTGGCGACAACAATGCAATGCATAGATGCCAATGACATGACAGTGACTCTAACTCGTGACTCTCTCACTCCGCATGGCCTCCGCCAAATGCAAAACAGCTACAGTATCTCTCTCTGCTCATGCTCTAAACGCGCCCTTATCCCCACCAGCCCGGGGAGAGCCTACGCCTCACCACCCAGAGCGCGGATCTCGTCGCGCACACCCTTCTCCGTCTCTATCTTCTGCAACTGTGTCTTCTCCAGCTGCTCGCCCTTTGCTTGGCGAGCCTTGAGCTCATCGATGGCCTTGAGTTTCTTGGTGAGGTTGCGGATCTTCTTCGCAGCTGCCTCCTCGTCCGCCGCAATGTCGAGCTTGGCCACCTCGGCTACTGGTGCAGCAGGGCCAGCACCAGCAGCACCAGCAGCAGCAGCAGCACCCTCGTCCTCCTCACCCCCTCCTGCGGCCGCCTTCTTCTTGTTCTTCTTCTTCTTCGGCTTGTCCGCACCCGCAGCACCGGGAGGAGGTGCACCAGGCACACCACCACCAGGGATGTACCGGCCTGCAGGCTTACCACCACGGAACATGGGAGTAGACGCACCTGACGACGGCGCGCTGTCATCGTCGCGCCTGTACGCGTCCGAGGCGTTGGTGCCTCGTGCTCCAGGGGGGCGGTATGCGCCAACAACCTTGGGAGCAGCGCCGTTGCTGTCCTCCTCGCCCTTGCCACGGTACAGCGCGACACTGGGGTTCGGCTCGGGGGCCTTGGGCACGACAGCGGGGAACTCGGGGATGTCCTTGATGTTCATCGGCCGCCAGGTAGCCTGGTACAGGTCGTCTTGGGGGTGAATGTGGATGAGCTGGCCACCGGCCCACCAGATCCTCACACCGTTGTCAACACGCAACCGCGGTGAGAGCGTCGCGGTCATGACGTAGCTGCCACAGGGGGACCACTCGCAGTGGGACGAGTTGGACGCCTTGAACTCGGCAATCTTCTTGCGCGTGCTGATCTCCCAGATGTCGACTCCACCAGCAAGGTTGCCGAAACCAGCAGACAGCAGGAGGCGGCCCTGAGGCTGATAGGCAATAAAGTTGCGGTGGTTGTTCCCGAATGAGTGCAGAGGCTTGGCCTTGCGGTCAAACACCTGCGTGCGTGCTGGCATGTAGCCGTAGCAGACAGTGAACTCGCGAGACGTCGGGCTCCAGGCGTAGTCGTAAATCGGGCCCTCTTTGTCGAGGTCGACGAGGCCGTCGAACGAACCATCAAGGCTAATGAGGTACAGGTTGGTCTCGCCATAGTACGACTTGCCAGTGTTGTCGACGTCAGTGTGGGTGAGGAACAGGGCCATGTTGCCAGCAACGTTCCACTTGACAGTCAACTTGTCGGCCTTGTAGAATGCCTTGCGCGCCTGGGTCATTGGCATATCGCGCGTCTCCGTCTTGTCGGCGTCCGTGTTGGGCGTGGCGCCCAGAAGCTGCGAGAGGGTATACAGAGCAACACTTGCAGGTGCACCCTTGCGCTCGCCAATCCATACTGCGAGACCGGGCTCAGAGTGGGCCTTCATCGGCTTGACAGTGCCTCTCTCTGGAAGCTGAACAGGATTGGACAGGAACAGGCCGCGAATCTGACCATCGACCTTGAGACGCGTCACGGGGCGGGGTGCCAGGGGCGGGGAGAAGACTGAGATGTCGGAGCCAGTAGAGCGGAAGAGATAGGTTTCGTCGCCCGTGATGATTGGGATCCTAGTATCTCAGCACAGCAGCTGCGGCCAGTAGCAGAGCACCTACCAGTCGTCCATTGTCTTCTGGTACCATCCACCGACAAGCTCTCCGGTCTTGGCATCCCATGCCTTGACATTCTTGTGCACATCTGTGTCACTCTTCACCGGCCTCTCAAAAGTAAACAGCCATGTGGAGAGGGGCGAGAATGCCAATGCCACGACGTTTGCCTGCTCCAATGTCCTCGGTGCCTTGGCGACCCCATCCTCTGCCCGGCTCAATTGCACACTGAGGGCGTCAGCTCGACTCCTACCACTCGACTCACTTCTCGAGAAGCGCAGAAGCAATGTACTCGCCGTTACCCGAGTACGCGATCGCACGAGCAGCAGACGCATCCCTAGCCAAGTTAGCAATGTCGAGTCCACCATCATCCACCATCATCCACCATCATAGACCTACGTGTTGAGCGTGCTCGAGATCTCGAACGACGGTCCTTCTGCGACCGCAGTGATCTTTTGCGCGCGAACTGAGGCTGTCAGCTACACTCTGTACTCTGCGTATCTGCCCTCGCTGCTTCAACTCACTTGCGTACTGTGCCGAGGACATGATTGACGACCTGCGCGTTGTACGTTGTACTGCTTGAAGACAACAGCAGCAATATAGATCAGATCACTCAGACTATTTTGATAACCTCCACCATAGAATGACAGGCGATTTCCTCCTCCAGTGCTCAATGACGTGTAGATTGATACTCAATCATGAATTTTCTGATCCTTATCGCGATTTCAACGGGCCTAAGCACTCCGGCTACAACTACTGAATCTGAATTATTTTGGATTTTGGTGGTCGAGATCGTCGTCCGTGAGCGGACAAGCTGAAGCTCCAATTCTAGATCTCTCTCTCTTTTCATCCACCGCTCTTACATATACCACCCTCTTCCAGCCCACTCTTGCCTACTCTCAATGCTCTAGCTCCATCTTTCTTGCATCGACCCCACATCGCATACGACCGACTGACCACCCACTCGCATAGCCCAACGCCTCCAAATATCAAAGAGCTCCAAGCGCAAACGACTTGACGTCCCACTCGACGCAACCTCACCTTTCTTGCCAGCCCAACACCCTCTTCACTCGGACAATCATCAATCATGCACCAGAAAGGCAACTCGATTCGCCTCCTCACTGGTGAGCCTTCGGCATGAGCTGAGCTGCGAGACAGCTGCTGCGAGAGCACAAGCACAAAGCTCACTGACCAGGCAATGCCCACCCGAAGCTTGCGGCAGCCGTGGCAGACCGGTATGTGTTGGATTCAATGTCGTAGGCAGTGCTGCGCACCTTACACAGCAAGAGCTTCCTTGCTCTACGTAGGCCTGTGTTGCACTGCTGGTCGTCGCTGTCAAAACTGCTCCTGTGCTGACACTGGTTCCTTTCTGGCCATCAAACTAAATTCGGGTACTCCGCATCCATTTCTACATACCCCGCATCTCCGAAAACCCCGCTCTCAACCCCCGCCCTCGATGAACACAATCAATCCTTCAACAACAGACTGGGCATCTCTCTCACTCCCTGCCAGGTGACCAAGTTCTTGTCGCTCGAGACTAGCGTTCAGATCCACCAGTCGGTGCGTGACGAGGATGTCTTCATCATCCAGTCCCCGTCCCCACCGGACGTCAACGACCACCTGATGGAGCTGCTCATTATGGTTTCGGGTGAGTGCGATGTGCGATGTGCGATGTGCTGCAGTGGGCTGGCTACATTGCAATGCAATGCCCACTCGGGCAACACCAACCTCAAGCCAAGGAAGCCACACTGCTAACGCATTATTACAGCCTGCAAGACTGCGTCGGCTAAGCGCATCACCGCTGTCATCCCCACCTACCCCTATGCTCGCCAGGACAAAAAGGACAAGTCGCGTGCCCCCGTGACTGCAAAGCTGGTCGCCAACCTCCTCACAACGGCCGGCTGCGACCATGTCATTACGCTCGACCTGCACGCCTCTCAGATCCAGGGCTTCTTCGACATCCCTGTCGACAACCTCTTCTCAGAGACCATCTTCATGCAGTACATCAAGTCGGAGATCCCGAACTGGCGCGACGCCATTATTGTCTCCCCAGACGCAGGCGGTGCCAAGCGTGCCACGGCATTGGCAGATCAGCTCAACCTCGACTTTGCGCTCATCAACCGCAAGCGCAGGCGCGACATCAACTCGGTCTCTGTGCCCACAGTGCCGCCCACTCCCTCCGGTTCCGATACCGGCTCGCACCATGAGGACGACGACGACGACTCGCACGCCTTTGACATGATGGAGCTGCTGGTCGGTGACGTCCGTGGCCGTGTTGCCATCCTCATCGACGACATGATCGACACCGGCCACACTCTTCGTCTTGCGGCTGATGTCCTCCGCGACTCTGGCGCGACCGAGATCTACGCGCTGGTCTCGCACGGTCTTCTCTCCGGCCACGCGATGGACCTCATCCGCGAACTCCCGATCAAGAAGCTGGTCGTCACCAACTCGATTGACCAGACCGACCGGATCCCCAAGTCGAATGGCATCCTCGAGGCGGTCAGCATTGCGCCTGTGATCGCCGAGTCCATCCGCCGCACACACAACGGAGAGTCCATCTCGGCCCTCTTCAAGCCTGGAGCATATTAGTGCGGTGTCATCCAACCAAGCAACAGATTTTGTCAAACAATGTACCATTGTATCCTCGGAGCGATGCATCGAGTTAGAACGCGGAGTCGCCAATGGAAGCATTCACAGATCTGGGGTGGAGTCTAAATCACAGGAGCTGACTGCATGTGTGGCGCGTCACGCAAAATCCACATCCTCCCACGTCTCACCTGTCATCAGCTAACATATTCACTCCACTCACTAATCCCAAGCATCTGACGCAGGGCCGCATCATCAAAGTTCGGGTTCGAGTGCCTCAGCAGGCTCCACAGGATCATGGTGTTATCTGATGTCAGCTGCAGCTCTTCAGCTCACCCAACCAGTCCAGAGACTCGCAGCCTCCTTTGCAACCTTCACAGCGGCCCTCTTCTTCTCATACTTGACAGGATCGGCAGCACCAAACGCCTCCAGCTGCGACTGGAGGTTCTTGCTGAGTGCCTGTGCGTCTTCCAGGGCAGCGAGGAGGCCGCGTCTCTCGTCCTGGAGTCAGTGCGGGGGATGGATTGGGACTGACGGTGTCCTCGCGCCCACGGCTCGCTTCGTCTAGTGCCAGGCGGGTCTGCTCGATCTTGTCGGATAGTGCTGCCTCCTCGGAGCGTGCTTTGTCGAGCTGGGCTTGTTTCTGGTGTCAATGGCACTCACTGTCTGGGCGTACAGCCACCCACGCCTGGAATTGATGTTGATCCGCACACACTTCATGCACATACTGTACTTCAAGACTGCTGCAGAGTCGTCGACAAACAACAACAAGCCTCAAAATATCATTGTAACTCAGATAACAGCGGTTGCCACAGTAACGCATGACCACTATAAAGATGAACCAGATGCAGAGAGTCTTATTCGGCATCTGAAGTATCGAACAGCGCAGTGCGGGAGACTTAAGCTCACCACCAGTTCGCGAGCAAGACGAGCATAATCTCTGATCGTGACTTACAGCAGCACCAGCCTTGCTAGGGAATGACCAGTAATCTAAAGTCAATTACCCGAGGAAGGTGGAAATCACAATTGCTCGTGCCACTGAAATCAGTTGCCACCCCCGACTTTGGACCCATGCTCACATCTTGTCAAACGCCACAAGGTCATCACCGACGAGCTCGTCCAGGATCTCCTTGACCGACTGCTGAACTGTGTCGTCAGTGCGCCCCATGGTACGTATACCGATTCCCTTCTGCTCTGTCGTCAGTGGCGAAGTAGGGAGAACTTACTAGGCGCAATTTTCTCCAGCTCCTTGAGCGTAAAGAACTCGGCCTGCGCGTCAGAGAGTCCGTGAAGGCCATGTACCGTTTGGTGGAAGAGCTCGAGCACTGATGTCAGCGTGGGCGTGGTGTCAGCGGAAAGGAGCTGCGGCGTACTCTTCGTGCGCTTTTCCTCGCGACTGAGGCCGCGTTTGGACATCTCTACGATTTCCAGAGGATTTCGATCCGATTTACTGTGAGATTGATTCTGCTGGCTGGAGTGATGGCAGGAGGCAGGCGGCAGCAGTATGACCACACGTATGTGGTGTGAGTAAGATAAGTAGAGGAGAAAGATAAAGTTCTGCGTTCAAGTGCACTGGGAGGGAGAGATGCTATGGACGCGAGGAGATACAGATCTACAGATCAGCGGATGGACATTGTCCTCGCTGTCAATACGACTTGATCTGCGACCACCATCTAGATGTCTGTGACCTGTGAGTTTATTCAATGACCATCAGAGTTGACTCTCATACAGAGAGAGCTTCATGCACTGTGCGTACTCCATGAAAACGCATGCACCGCTACTCGAGCTACTTGATGCAATCGTGTACAGCATGCAGCATGCAGCATGTAGTGTAGAACACTGCACGCTCGGTTGCCGGCTCGGCATCCCAGGCACGTCTACTGTATTCCGGTGCCGCTCGATCGGGTCGGTCATTTGATCGCGCTGATCGCCCGCAGCTGTGCACATAGACGCGATTGATGTGGACATATAGACAGACCCTCGTATTGTCTTCTTGTCACTCCAGCTCTTTCTCACACCTCCTCTACCACCACCCCCTCCTATACCCGCCATACCTACTGTACGATGGGCCTCATGACCATGTTCCGCGCGTCGGGCTCGAACGAGCTCGCGCCCGTAAGCCCCCCCGTTGCAATCTACCCCGAGATGGTGCGCAACGTCCCCACCACCCTCGTGCTCAAGGAGAGCAAGTGGTCGATGAGCGGCGACGACTTTAGCATCAAGGATGCGAATACCAACAGCGCGGTGATGAAGTGCAGTGGCAAGTCGATGTCACTGCGTGACCGGAAGAGTGGGTAGCTTCGGAGCGCAGGCATGCACGGATGCACGGTGGGAGCATCCAAGGTGCAGCTGACACCAGAGATCTACGACACACACGGCAAACTCCTCTACAACCTGAGCGAGAAGCTCATCGCTATCCACAAGACCATCGTCTGCGAGGGCGCGCATGGGCGTGAGGTGCTCAAAGTCAAGAAAAAGTGGAGCAGTGAGTGCAGGGGGGAGGAGAGGAGAGGGGCTGCGGAGTGTTGCTGGCTTCTAAGTATGTCGGTGCTAATACACTTCAGCCGGGTCCAAGCTCAAGGCTACATGGAACGACGAGGCAGACAAGGAGCACACACTCGAGCTCCACGGCGACATGTTCGGTGCCACTGCGAACATCACCCTGTCGAACGGCACACACCTTGCGCACATCTCGCGCAAGCTCGTGTCCATGAACGACATGGTTGCGGATAAGCAGACAGTATGTATAGTATATTCATAGGATGTCGCTGACACCAGTACTACCTCACCATTGCGCCTGGCGTCGACATCTCGATGATGGCGGTGCTTGTCATCTGCTTCGACGAGGCGATGAACGAGGAGAAGGAGGACAAGTAGGGGAGCAGAGGGCTAGTAGCCATATCCCGTATACCGTATGACATCGCTACTACTGAGTCTGATGGAGGTCGACATTGACATCGTTGCTGTGATCTTCATGGAGGTCAGTCCTGCAATAGTCATTCTCTCACTGCTGCACTATGTACTGATACATGTGTAAGACATTATACGTCATGCTATTATCTGCCACTGATGTGACATACTTACGCAAAGAGGCGGTGATCTGGATGATTATACTGGTATTATAGGATGATATGATTATAGAATGCCAAGTCACAGACTGATCTCTGTATGTCTCCTGCTCGCCTCACGCCCCCCCCTCAACGAGCTTGGGCGACATCTCCTCCTGCTCAGCCTCCGTAACCAACAGCTGGCTACGCGTCCAACGCGCCTGAGGACGCTGTGTCAAGCGGTAGAACGTGGTGCAGAGCATCTGTCGTTAGCAAAGCAGACTTCATAGCAGACTACTATCCCGGTCGTACTCACGAAAGCCACACCGACCCAGGAGAACGCCAGCACTGCAACAGGCAACGTACAATTCGCCTTTGGAACCTTGGTATACCCAGGCCTCTCGCGCCGAGCCAGACACACCCGATATGAGCTGTAGTTTTCGCCTATGGTGCTATCCTTCCCTGCCACGACGGTCATGCATCCTGCAGCCGCGATAGAAAAGGCAGTCAAGAATACAACACAGGGGATGTCGACCGCCAATGAGCGGAACCTGGATGCTGGTTTGGCATATGAGACAATGACACTCAAGTCAGAGTAGTGCAGTAGGAGTCAACTCACGCGCAGAGGAAGTAGATGAACGCCACGACACCCCACACGAGCGCAACGATAATCGAGTCACTGTACGCCGACATGTGGAACTCCCAGTGGCCTGTTATGGTCACTGTGGCGAGACCTAGCGCGAACACCAAGAGCCCGAGGCCCATGCCCACGCACTCTTGGATGGTGAGGATGGTGCGGTAGCGCCTGTTGACTATGGCGGTCATGGTGGGTCTCAAGTGAATGTGAGGATGGTGGAGTCGAAAGATGTCTGCATGCACTGTGGTCCAAGCATCTGAAGTTGTGGACTTATATCAGAGTATCAGAGAGATGTGTCTCGCTGTACTCCGAAAGAAGCATTGGCATTGTGCAGCTGACAGCCGGACAAGACACACATTCCAGGAGTAGCTGTGCCAAGACAATAACGGGCCATTTCAGTGAGGCTGACAATTGTGTGCAGGTACTAATGAGTCTAAGCTCTATTAGAAAGTCAGAACGGCTAGTACTACATATATCGACCATATGACCATATCCCCTATTGTAATTCATCGTGACGTATTACACTGCAGGTGTCAGCCTCATATACAGGCACTGTAATTAACTCGACCTCGATGCGGTGCATGGTGTATCGCTTTCTGGAGGTCAAGGCGATGCGCGAGCTTATGAGCTGTTCATCATGCATCATGCATCATGACCCAACGAAAGGACGGAAACGGTGTGAAGGTGTAGAGGAGTAGGCCGCAGTAAGCATGGATTATGCATGTCTGCGCCATGCTCAAGAGATGTCAGTCGTCGTACACGCCGTCGTACTCTTGTCACTCGTACTCCTAAAGTCGCACTCTCCACAACACGTGAACTCATGCTCCACCCAAAGCCGTGGAGAGCGGTAATCTTATCTATCATCCTCGCACGGTAGTGCAAGGACGCAGGAGCTCGCGTGACTTTGGACGAACGGGCATCTGGAGATCTGCGAGGTGGACGATGTGGACGTTGCCACTGGTCGTCAAGTAGACTTGCCGTCGTTGTCAAGGTTCAACGACGGGATGGCAGGTGATCACTGCAACTGGCACTGTCGCGGACATCATGAACATGTGCTGAGCGGAAAAGGTGATGACAGCACGCACAGACACATGTCGAGCCCGCCTTCTCGACATCTGTACATGTGAGCAGTGGTGATTACTGTTGCGGTAAGATGTAAAATGGAGAGCTGCAGATCCGCTCCGGGTGACGGTAGCAGACGTAACATGAGTCGCCGGTTTGCCGTAAGCACGCGCTCGTCGAGGTGGCCGTGCCAAAGTTTTTGACAACGAGCAAGTGCTCATGAATGATGTACCCGTGGAGTTGAGCGACTTGCTCTACGCAGTAGAAACAATAAAGAGGGTTGAACAGGATCGTGGCTGGGTGGTGGACACACGAGTATATCGAGTTGGAAAGTTATTATTGCATTACTCAAGGTATCTCTGGCACCTAAGGTATTTCTGGCTCGTTTGCCCCACACTTGCGAACTTCCTGCAGATGCCCTCTCACCTTAGCATCTAGACCTCTTGCAGCCAAATCTGCATTTTACGTCGGGAGGTCTACGACGAAGCTATATGGTGACGAGAGAGGCCAGAACGACGTTCAAGATCATGTCGATTCTCATCGGTCGGCGCCGCACGATCTAGAAGTGTGCCAAAGAAAGATGTGTTCGATGTGTATGCCCGACATTCCGACCTGCAACTCTGAACTATCCACGAGAATTGGGGTCTCTCGGACGCCCGAATATGATTGAGCATCGCTCTCGACATGGTGTAACTTCGGAAACTCGACTGCATTCTCGTCAGCAATGCTGCTGCCATGAGTACAGTACGATGCCCGCACTGCAGCACATGTACTGCGAGTCTCGTCGGCGAAGTAGCTGATGGTCCTGGGAACTGGGAGTCGTAATACTGGTCGAAGCTAAGTGCGGGCCGTGATGATTACACGGTACGCTGGCGATGCCGTCAGAGATGCCGTTACAGTAGTCTTGCCGCAATGCCTCAGTGAAGTACCTGCATATCACAGAACCGGTCTCGGCAGGAGGCACGAGCTGGCAAAGCTACACTCAAGCTCTGCTTGCTACGGCACTGCAGAGTTCTGGTCGGAACTGAGTGACTCAAGCTTTGCATGCTGTCGCGAGTTTTGACCGGGACTGCAACAACGCCACGCGTTACATGTCCAAACTACGACCTTCGATCATCGCCAGACTGCTCGGCGTCAGCAGAAAATTAGTGCGGGCCCGTCATCGCACGTCGGCAGAAACGGCGTGGGGTAGCGGCGTGGGCTGGATATACGTGCACGAGTGCAATGCACAGTACATGGCGAGGCGATGCTTAGTAGCGACAACTCGAAATGTGAGGATAGCCCAAACCGCGTCTGTCCTATGTTCACGGACGCGGCACATAAAGGAGTGCAGCTAGGAACAACATTACGTTGCTCCCGAGAGCTTCCAGTGACTAACTCCACCTGGTACAGACCAAGCTCCCGTGAGCAGCGGTCAGCGGCCAGCGGCCGGGGGTATATGCTATATGCTCATGCAATGCCCATGCAGCTACACGGTGATGTCGGCGAGATGCTCTGTATGCTCTCCATGCTCTCCAGATACATGGCTCAGCGATGATGATGATGCTGCGTTACATCTCTCTGCTCGCTTGCGGCCGATGGGAGGGCTACTGGCCCCTACCTGCTCATCTCGGGAAGTCTCCGCATACCGATTTTAGGTTGGGCAGTGGTACTGCCCCATGTACCATGGACGGTAGCTTCCCGCCTGTCCCTAGTACCAGTAATATTTCCTACCCACCTGCTGCGGCTGTAGACTGTAGGCCGGCAGGCCAGACCACCCCTGATATCAGCGCGGCTGCTGCATCGGTCTTGGTGTTGATGGCTGCATACGCGTCTGGATGGACAGTTCGCTGGTAAAATTCACACTGATGACATTATGGCAGTGGAGCACAGAAAACAAAGGACGTCTCATCGCTGTATGTTGTCCTCCATAGCATGTGCTCGGCTACACTTTGCATGCGAGTTGGTATCCAAACACTCCATGCCTTGCAGGACATGATCCGCAAAAAGCATACAACGTGGTCTCACAAAGACTGGTTGTAGTCGAAACACCTAGTACCACTCTGAAGCAGCGGGTAATTAAGCCATGGGTCCTAGGAGGTTTTGGGTGGACGAGGCTTGACAGCTGGCCATGTCTGTGAATTGCTTCTTGCTAGATGCTCCGCGGGTGGCGCGTGGCGCTGATCAGCGCCACACATCCTCCGAACCCAACCTCACACGGGATGAAACGTCCTTACCTATGGTCAGTCCAGATGCCGATGCAAGGCAAAGACCATACGCTGAGACAGCCAAGCACCCTTAACGGGAGTGGGCAGGTGGGCAGAGATGCGTCAGATGCAAGCTACTAACTACTAGGACCAAAGTTTCCAGTCAGCCGTCTCAGAACGGGGCATGCTACGGCAGAGCTAGGCACCGGGATGGCAACCGCACTCCATCCCGCGGACCTCGAAGCAGGCTAGATAAGGATCGTAAAACACTGCATCTGGGCTCGTGGAAGGAGTCTTGTTCCCGCGGCTAATCGAAGAGATGGAGTGAGAGTATCAGATGCAGGCGAGCGAAACAAGGACCTGAGAGCCGGTAATTTCCCAAAACCATACATCCCTGTGGGTTGTGCAAGAGGCCGAGTGAGGCTAGGCTGAGCAGCGTCGATGCTGCTACGGCTACCTTGAGAAGGAGACAGGACATACCAAGGCACCCTCGGCAGATCTCCAATGCCCCTACGCCATTACGTACCAGCCGCTGATGCGAAACGCGCTGCGATCTCTTTTGTCTGGCTATGGGACTATCTACTCGGCCTTGAGCATCGATGTGGGCAAGGACCAGCAGGAGCCCTAGTTCCAGATCACTGACGCTGTGCACTCTCGCGCAGAGAACGCGTCGAAGACATCTGCTCGTTTACCATAACGGCACCACCATCCCGTACAGGGCAGCACTAACGCTGTGGCAGCCACCTGTGGTTGCTACAACATCTGGCCTCCGAGTTGTTCGAAAGTTTAGTGGCCCTCAGACATCCCAATCGAACGGATCGAAGCCCACCCCAGTGCGGGATAGGCAGATAGTCCAACAGCCGGGCGAGGATAGCTAGCTTCGCGCGGCTGGCGGCTCGGAGGAGGGGAAAGGAGAAGCGGAAGGAGGAAGAAGAGGAGCAGGCGTGTGGTGTCAGTTACTGGGCATGTGGCGTCAATCACACCCCCAACACTTCTCGGCAACCTGCTCTCAGAACACGTTCAAAAGACAGCCATGTGAACAACACTTACGTCTCCTTACCCCTCTTTCTTCCATCTTCGTTCTCTCCTCGACTACGTTCCTTCGACTTTTTCAAAAACCCTCCCATACACGGGCTACTGTGGCCAGCTTCTCCTTCGAGCATCACATGTCCCAATTCTTCGCAAAGATGTTCTTCCTGGCTTACTTTCTTACCCTCCTCCCCTTCGCCTCTGCCACCTGGTGGCTCTTTCAGCCCACTGTCTGTGGAACCAACACGGTCACCGGCTACAAGTAAGTCGCTGCAAAGCGTCACGACGAGGCTGGACAACACACTGACTGAGCAGGACGGCCACTGTCCCGGGCCCCAACCCCACTACTGTGACCAAGACCGTTGGCGACTGGTGCTACACCACCACCACCAAGACCATTGACTGGGCCGACAGCAAGTGGACCACCATAACCAAGGTGAGTGTGGCATTTCAGGGAGGCTTCGGCTTCTTCCGCCCATTCCCGCCGATTTCAGCTAACGCTTCAGACTCGCACCAACACCCCCACCGCCTACGTGACCCTTCCCCCTTCGCGCACCGTCACCTGGACCAAGTTCATTGCGACCAGCACCATCTGTGCCAACCACTGGAAGAGGGACGAGATTCCCACCGGCCTCACCAACGCCCGCCGTCTCGAGCTCGGCCTTCCCCTCCGCTCCCCAGAGGAGGAGAAGCGCTTCTTCTGGCCTCCCAAGCCCTCTTGCACGCCCACCACCGTCACCAAGTGGCAGACCAAGACCGTCTCGGACAACCATGTCACTGCCACCAAGACCTCTTGCTACCTCACCAACACTCAGTACAAGACCAACACCGTGTACAACACCCTCACCTGGACCGACTACACCACCGTCAACGGCCCTACCACGACCGTCAGTCGTGACAACGCATGGCCTGCGACAACGACCGTCTCGGCGACCATGACCATCACTCTGGCCATCTGCTAAGCTCGAACGATCTGCAGCATCGTTCTTACTAGATTCGGCCCGTTCATTAGAGTGTTTGGAAGCGACTACCCTCGCACAACGACAACGGCGACGATCAAACAGCATCTTTGTACACTACAAACGGTATAATACCAGGACAATGTCTTGTGCTCCCAGCGTGGCCTGCGGAGCAGCTAGCGCCTTGGGTCCACCGCGCGTCTACATGCGGGTGGCAGGCGCAGGAGCAACACCTGCGGGCAGGACAGGGACAGTTTACGGACATAGCATTCCACTATAGATATGGATTGGGTTAATGAGCACCGGATTCACACAGTCAGGAGAGAGCAGCAACTCGTATCTGACATTGGATTCAGAACTTGGGCGATGCTGCAGATCACTGATGGACTGTTGTTGTTTGTGTTTTCGGCCATTAAGCGCCACACTGAACGATACAACCGCGTACATCCGTCAACCGCGTACATCCGTCAAATGCTTTCACTGAATGACGTCTGCTAACCTCCACCGTTACTCTGCATCGCTCTCCTCGCCATGTCAGAACTGCGAATACTGACCTTCAACGTCTGGTAAGCAAAGGCAAATGAGCGTCTCTAACAAGGAGGGGGTTGGCATTCGTGTCGAAGGACAGGAAACCCCGGCTACGCGCTATTGCAGCGTACCTCGCTGCGTCGGATTACGATGTCGTCTGTCTGCAAGAGTTATGGATCCACAAGGAGTACGAGAGCATCGCCCGCGAGGTGAGGGGGACGTTTGATTATTCTCGCTTCTACCACACGTAAGAGGATATGGAGGTGATGTATGAGCTGACTGTAGTGGCGCACTGGGCTCCGGACTGGCCGTGTTTAGCCGGTATCCCATCGTCGAGTCGCATGCGCTGCCCTACGCCTTGAGCGGGTCACCTATGGCAGTCATTGCTGGTGACTTCTTCGTGAACAAGGCAGCTGCACGGGCGGTGATCCTCCACCCTCTTCTTGGCGAGGTCGAGGTCTGGACTACGCACATGGTGGCTGCGGGTGAAGCAACTGAGGTGCAGCAAGCGCACAGGATGGCCGAGGCATGGGAGCTGAGCACGGAGATCAGGCGTGGAGGTCATCGCTGGGTGTTCTGTGTGAGTAAACCCTCGGCACATGGGAGTACTACAGCTAACTGGTCAGACTGGAGACTTCAACTCCCAACCCTACACTATTCCAATAGCACTCTTACGCACCTACGGCGAGTTGCGCGACTCCTTCCTAGAGACACACCCACACGCCAACGACGGCCCACACGAGGGGCTCACGCCCGAGTCTGCCATCGAAACTCACGGCATCACCTGCGACTCACCGCTGAACACGTACAAGGCGGCGCACCAGTTCCCACCCAACATCGTCGCTCAGGGCGGCAAACGCCTCGACTACATTTTCTACCGGGGACCAAGACGAGCCAGTCAGAGCACCCACCGCGTGCATTGCACTCGCTCCGAGGTGGTACTGACCGAACTTGTACCAGGGAAGCCGTACTCGTACTCTGATCATTTCGGACTGGCGTCGACTTTCCTCATCACCAACGCAGATACCGCTGCAGCACACGACTCGACGTCACCACAAGCAACTGCTTCTGGACTAAATCGGGGGCTGGGACAGGGCATCAACGACCCATTGCTGGACTCTACAGCTGAATGGGCAGGAAACACATCAGAAGCTGGATCGAACCATGACAATGCCGATCTCGAGCGCGCTCCGTCATCTGGTGCGGCGGCAGGAGCCATCCGTGCAGCGCACGACACCCTGGTGCAGTACACTGCTATGGCGGGACAACGGGCAACACTGTACCAGCTCTTTTCGCTTGCGTGTATTGTTGGCACCATCGGGTTGGCAGTCGGCAGCGCATGGCAGCCCAAGTCGTGGATACAGCCGATATTCACCGTGGTCGCCTTTGCGCTCGGTGCGGGAGGAGCGACGTTCCTCTATGCCGGGTATCTCTGGGGCAAGTGGGAGGGGGGGATGCTTGACGAGGTGACTGCTGAAATGGCGATGAGGCTGCGTGCGATGGGCCAGAGGTATTGAGCAGCACGACAATCACAGCTAGGGTACATACATGGTATCAGTGGGGATCAGAGCGAGGTAATGGCCTCGAGGGGATGCCGAACGATATTATTAGTTGTTTAGACTGAAACATAGAAGCAGTAGTGCTGGCCGCAGTAATGCAATGAGCCAGCAGTAGCCGAGTCGAGTATATCATGCGCACTACCTAGGTATCTATGCGATGAGATATGATCCGCGTTGCCCTCCTGATGCTCTTGTCCTCTCGTTCATTCTCTCGTTCTGATCCGCCTTAGTCCACTTTGTCCGGAGACATCCTCGATTCGAGAGCATTTTTCTAGGTAGGTACTCCTACTTCCCCGCCGCACGGCGCTTCGCAGTCGTCGCCTCGCTCGCACGGCGAACCGCCCAGGTGAACTCGTAGCTCTTCGCGGCGTCCTCGTACGTCGAAAGGATACGAGGGTCGGGACCGCCCTCGATCTGCAGTCAGCACTTCATACCCCATCACCACCCACAGCATCGATGAAGTTGTTCATCTCATTCTGGTACGGGTCGTCACCCAGCGTCGACGTGATGACCAGCTCGTCAGTCGGGGCTCCAGACTTGCGCACGGCGAGCGACGGCGTGCCGTACGGGTCCTGGAGGATCATCTGGTACTTCTTGTCAGCGAAGACTCGACACCACACTTACGCCATCGGCATACACCTCCAGCTCGATCGAGTAGTCTACACCATGGAGGATTGTGCCGTGCAGAAGTGCGCCGACTGCGCCTGATTCGTACTTCCTGCAAGGTCAGCCCTGCTTTGTACGATCATGGGAGTCATGAGTGAACGCACCAATTGGCACTGGTCACACGCGGAATCTTGTCCTCCATCGGGATCGCGGCGTCGTCAAAGTTCGTCTTGCTCAGCTGCCCGGGCTTCTCGTCTGCCTCGATCGCGTGGGCGACCAGCGTATCGAGGTTGATGTCGCCTCCGAAGTAGCGGGAAAGGTCGCCTTAGAATCAGCAGCGTAGCAAGCGGTGATCCACGAAGACAGCAACGGAGCTGCCGGCTCTCTGGTCTGAGACTTCGAGCTTTTCCTCCACTTACACAAATGCGTCCCATTCTCGATAATAGGCCCCTGACACCCCGAGTTCCTCCACCAGTCCTGCTTGATCGCCAGCTCGTATCTCCTCGTCAGTGCCACTCGCTGATCTCTCACTCACGCCATGATGTATCGCCCAAACGTGGCCATGCTGCCGATCAGTATGGGGCCGATCAGTATGGGGCACCGGTCACCAGTGTGGCACCGCCAACAACTTCAACTATCGGTGCCAACCACCTCAACTCACACAGTCAGGTTATTCTCCTCGATGATACGCTTCATCTCCTGCACGGCCTTGAGGTACCGGAGGCAGTAGCCGACACCGACGACGCCGTTCTGCTTCGTGCTGATGATGCGGCCGACCTCTTTCGCCTGCTCGACCGACTGGTCCCATGGCGTACCGGTGGTGACGGGCTTCTCGACGAAGAGGTTCGCGTTGGGGAAGAAGCGGTTGATCTGGATCTCGAGGTCGTTGTGGGGGAGCAGGCCACCGCGGTACTGGGGCGGAGAAGCGACGAAGATTGCCCTGGGGTGAGCAAGCGACACCAAGAATGGACACCTCTGGGATGCTATGACTGCAACAATCCAGGTTGTCGACAGCTCTGAGCTCCAGTGCTATCACAGCTGCAGTGCAAGTACAGCTTCAGTTCAACTACAGTTGCAATGCAACCACAGCTGCAATGCAACGACAGCTGCAGTGCAACCACAATCGCAGTACAATCACAATCACAGCTGCAGTGCAATCACAGCTTCAGTGCACTCTCCACAGCAGCACTGACCATCCGCTATAGGCGCGACTCACTTAGGCTCTGGCGCTTTGCCCTCACGCACAAGCTGCGCAAACGCATCCAGCTTGGGAAGCACCACAGTGTCCTTGTACGTGTCCGCCACAAACGTCTTGGACTTGCCAGCAAGCGCAGCCTCGGCACGCGGGATGTCCGGGTCGATCACAGCAGCGACCTTGAGTCTTGGGCCAAGCTTCACCTCGGCGCGGCGCGACATGTTCCACGGGCCTGGGGTCAGTGTTCGGGAAAGGCTCATATGATCCAATCGTCAAGTGCTGGGTAGCTGATAGCACCAAGGATCACAGGGCTACCCCTGATTTCGACCTTTCGACCCCGTAGAGTCACGACTCGAAGCATTCTGCATCGCCGACACTCACCCTCCGGGCTCCCGAACATGGCCTGGAGGTCAGCACAATCTCTGAATCACTCAGCAGCACGCACGTAACCCCCACCAACATAGATGGCATCGAACTGCGGCCCTTCATGCGACGGCAGTCTACCAGTCAGTCAAGCTCGAGTCATCCAACTTACGGGATATACTTCTCGTAGCTCGGCGCAAGGAGCAGCCCACGGACGCCGCCGAAGCGCGGAGCAGCAAACACACGGGGCGCAGGCGCAGTACGCACAGCCGAGGCGCGGAGGCCACGGAGGACAGACATCGAGCTGGGGAGGGGGTATGGCACACGCAGAGAGGTGGATGGGGAGATGTGGTGCTTTGCGGACGCTGCAGAGACTGATTTCTATCGCTACACGTTTGGACAAGTATGGAGCGCTACCTACGGTGTTGCTCTAGTGCATGGCGTCATTGATGTCCACGCGTCGAGATCGGTGCCGAGCTGCCGAGATAATCGTGTAGCGATAGGGGCTTATGGCGGAGCAGGCCGATCGCATCGCAAATCTGGAGGCAGTGAGAGCACTGATCCTCAAACCAGGCGATAGATAACAGCTTCAGCCCATATATGGGGTGAGTGCATGGCGGTGTACAAAGTGGGGTTTCCCAGACACTTTGGAAGCTACGGCTGGCTACCTGGATCGTAGTGGATGGAGGAGAACGACGTTCTTATCCATGGCTTCAGTCTCAGTATTCGCCAGGGTAGAGTGGCTTGGTTAATGACTGTGGCGTCGTGGAGATGTCCCCAGGGGATGTGGAGAGAACGCATAGCAGCAGCAGACCTGCCTGCTATCGAGATGCCACCTGTGAGCAAGAACCGGACATCTCTGGATGGACTCCAGAACTCTCGTCTCTGAAGAGGTAGCATATGATAGTACTAGTATATGCGACTGCGATCACGGGAATGTAGCGCTTAACTTGGGCCTGCCTCACTCCAATCACAGCAATCCACTCTTTACCATTGCGTGGGCGGCCACGCACTCCCAGAAGACGTGTTCCTACATCGAGTAGATTGCTACATGTGATGCCCTACGAGTGTTGCGAAGCTCTATTGTGATCGATCGGAATGGGGGCAAGAGCCAAAACCTGTGGGCAGTAAGTAGTTGCTCCGGTCGAGTCTTCGACTGCATCTCCTCGATCTAGTCAGATATAACAGCCCCAAGCGCTGCGCTAGGAATGCAAATCACACGCGTTGTCGCCTACATGCAATGCAGGAAGAACCTGCTCTACATGCTGACTGAGCAACAGAGCAACGGAAGAGGCGACGTCGGAACACCCACCCCCTCATTTCATTAAAAACAACCAGAACACTGCAGTGCCTGTGACCGTACGGGTCCTCGCCATATTCCACCTGATCGCCCTCCACCTCTTGATATCGCTCCAATCTCATCCATCCAGCCCAGTGCCCAGACTGCTGCCTGCGACGCTACTGCTGCTCGGTTTCCTACCCCCTCCCCCAACAGCGCTTGATCCTAGCCGCTAGAAGGAGAGGAGGTATCGACTCGCAGCACAGCGTAGCGCAGGCAGGCAGCAGGCGTCTCCATACCACTGCCCCCTCTTTCCGAATACCCTGCTGGCTGGCACGGACACTCGCACTTGCTTGCACCTGCCTACCGCCGCAGACCGAGCACGTCACTGGCTGCACGCTAGTAGTAGTGTTGCAGAAACTGCTGCTGCTTTCTGGCTTGGCTTACAGAGTCAGTCAGTCAGCTTCTGTTCTGCTCGAAAATCCTCCCGTTCGTGCGTTCGACACTCGACACTAGAGCCGTCAGCACTCGGCCCTCTCCGACATCCACTACATCCACCTCCTCTCGATGGACTTTACTGCCATGGAGATGGCAAGGCGGCCCAGTGCGACAACAATGACAGGGAGCACCTGCACGACGCCGACTCCGACGACGCCCAAGCCGGCCCTGTCGCCTGCCGACGTCCAGCGGCTGTACGAGCGTGGCATCCACTCCCACTCGTTCGTGTGCTGCGACCTCGACCACGGCAGCTCGTCCAAGGTGCCTCCGATTGCTCCGGCAGACGACTGCCCCTTTGAGGCGTACTGTTGCCTCGACGAGCACTGCGCGCCGCCTGTCGCGCCAGCAGAGAAGTGCACCGAGGAGTGCACTGACGCGGACGTGTGCAACGACCCCTGCGCGGAGGACTGTGTCGAGCCCTGCACTGGGAACTGTGTCGACGCATGTCAAGACCCGAACTGCGTGCCGGTCGATGGGCTTCGGACGCCACCGTGTGAGGAGAAGGCAAAGGCATCCTGCGACCCGTCATGCTTTGCACCGGGCTGTACGATCGAGGAATACGTGAGTAGTGTAGTGGTGCATCAAGACTATGGACGTGTGAGATCTGTAAGCTGACATTTCCAGATCCAGCGGTGTGCCGATGCGGCCTGTGAACTACCACGCATCGATGTAGACCCGCTTGCGCTGCCTTTCTTGCCCTCGCAGCCCCTCAATCAGCCCTTCTTTGATGGCTTGTCGGCTGCGTTGGACAATGTAGCGAGCGGGCAGGACAAGCCGGTGCCACTTGTACCGCCCGGAGGCAACGTGTGTCACTGGCAGAACTGCCATCGGTCGTTTGACACCATATCCGCGCTGCTAGCCCATTTGGCTGTCGATCACCTGAGCAACCCGCCTGCTCCGCTCAACCACAACACGCCTACATCCAGTGTGGCTTTGACGCCCCAAGGCTTGACGCATCCCACGCCGTCCGCTCAGCCGCTTGCCCAGTCACAGACCCAGCAGCCCCAGCAGCAGCAGCAACAACAACAGACGATCAGCTTCCCGCAACTGTCGCAGCAGCAGAATGGCGACCTCCTCCCTTGTCTGTGGGATGATTGCTTCCCCTTCGGCCCTCTCCATGGCAGCAGCACCAACAACGTCAATGGCAACATCGGCAACGGCTCCGACAAGCCCAACATCAGCAACGGCACTGCTAATGGAGCTCCGGCCAATGGTCAGCAGCAGCAGCAGCAGCAGCAACAGTCCGCTGCCCTCGCTCACAATGCCCTGCACGCCAATGGGCACGGCCACTCGCACACGCATACCGCCGGGTCCGCCCTCAGCCCGCAGACAATGCTCCGGCACCTGCTAGAGGAGCACCTCGGTGTCCCCAGCGACCTGTGGTCAGCCGAACAGGCTGCAAACGCCCACGCGCACCTGATCCTGACCCATCACCACCAACACGACCACGCCGCAGTGCACAGCCACGACTATGCCGCCGCGCTGCACCAGCACCAGCACCAGCACCAACACCCCATCCCTCACAAGGGGACCTGTGCGCCGCACGACGCGCACGGCCACGCGCACTCGCACCTCGCGCTCGCGCCAGGCCACCACCACCACCCCGTCAAGCTGCCCCCCACGCCGCTGCTCACGCCCCCCGAGGACGGCAAGGACGGCAAGGAGCACATCTGCCGCTGGCCCGGGTGCACCGAATGGCAGCCCTTCGCGTCCGCCGGTGACCTGATGGAGCACCTGTCCGAAGTACACGTCGGGCGCGGCAAGGACAGCTACCGGTGCTACTGGGACGGGTGTGGCGGTCCCGAGGGGCGGCTGTTCAGCTCGCGCCAGAAGGTCCTGCGTCACCTGCAGAGCCACACGGGCCACAGGCCCTTTGTGTGTGCGGTGTGCTCGCAGAGCTTCTCAGAGGCAGCGCCGCTCGCAGCCCACATGCGCCGCCATGCCGACGACAAGCCATTCGTATGCGACCACCCGGGTTGCGGCAAGGCCTTTGCGATCAGCAGCTCGCTCACGATCCACAAGCGCACTCACAACGGCGACAGGCCGTTCATCTGCCCCCACTGCGGGAAGGGGTTCGTCGAGGCGTCCAACCTCACGAAGCATATCAGGACGCACACGGGCGAGCGGCCGTTCGCGTGCACGCACCCGGGGTGCAAGCGCAAGTTCTCGCGTCCCGACCAGCTGAAGCGGCATGCGCTGGTGCACGACGCGGCGCACAAAAAGGCCCAAAAGCAGGCCGTCAAGGCGCGCGCCTAGCGTGTGACAGAAAAGAGACTAGGCCGTCAACGCGCAACGCGAGCGTAGCATGTCCGTAGGAGGTGTGTAGGATAGGAAAGAAGATGTACCGAAGTAGTTTGAGGTTTGGAGACGATTTTCTTGGGCTTTGAGGATCGGGCTCCGAGCTCGGCCTGGTATAGTGCCCGAGCAGCCGAGGTATATATGGACCAACTTGCAAGAGATGCAGATCATGCTTATACTCATGCATCCTATAGGATGTATATGTGTTGTCGAATGCATGACTCCGCGAGCACAGACTAGACCACGATGTCTCAGTCGCGAACGGTTCAGCATGATCAGAGGCACTCAGATTCGCCTCACCCGCTGTTGTGTGTAAACGTGCACCTCTTGTGTGTAAATCACGGCTTTGTCCCGATCACTACTGTGTAGCAGATGTTATCCACCATCGCCTCCTTCCATCTGCACATCTCGTAGCCATCGCCACGACAGAGCAATGCCGCTGCGCGCTGCCCTAGCATGACAACGCCTACGCCCAGCAGGTCACTCATCGGCGTCGCCATTGCCTGTGCGGGGAATGTTCTCATCTCTCTTGCCTTGTGCGTCGCTTCCCCCTCTCATGATCACGATCACCTCACGTCCTCCACTGACCGCAGGACAATCCAGAAGCTCTCCCACAGGCGCCAGGAAGAGGCAGCACGAGCTCTCATAGCCCGGCAGGATGGGAGCGGCACGTACTCGAGCACGACTTCTTCCGGGGCAAGCACACCGCTTAGCGAGAACGGACCGCACACGCTCGATGAGGCATCCTACCTCTCGTCCAAGATGTGGTGGCTCGGTCTCGCGATGATGGGTGTTGGCGAGGCTGGGAACTTTGTCTCATATGCGTATGCGCCGGCGTCGGTCGTTGCCCCGCTTGGGACTGTCGCGCTGATTGCCAACTGTGTGTTCGCGCCGTGTATCCTTGGCGAGAGCTTCACGAAGCGGAATGTGCTTGGCGTTGCGCTTGCGATTGTTGGAGCGGTCACGGTGGTATGGAGTGTTGGTGGTGGTGAGAACCCGAGGGTGAGTGGGTGTTCTTTCTGACCAATTCATCTGTCTACGACCTGGAGACCCGCGCCTCGTCTGCTCCATCAGACTTTGTCATTTGCCGTCTGAGCCGTTACTGTGGACATGGACAGTCCTTCATTCCCTCATTCGAGAAGACTGCAGCTCTTCAATGTTCTCCAAGCGGATGTCCAAGTCTCTATCAAGTTTACTGCCAATGGCCTGCATATTATCGCTCATATAATCGCTGAACACCCGCTGACCCCAGCTATCGCCTGACCAGCTCCTCGCCGCAATGTCAACCACCCCCTTCATCATCCACACGTGCATCTGCGTCGCGCTCATCGCCGTGCTTGGAATCCTATCACCCCTCGAGAACTGGGGAGGCCGATACGTCGTCATTGACGTGGGGATATGCGCCCTCTTCGGCGGGTACACCGTCATGGCGACGAAGGCGCTCAGCTCGCTGCTGAGTCGGAGTTTGTTCAAGGCCCTGCGCGAGCCCGTGGCGTGGGGCGCGATCGCAGTGCTGGTCATCACGAGCGTGCTGCAGATCAAGTTCCTGAATCGCGCGTTGATGCGTTTCGAGAGCAAGGTGAGTGCAACGGAACATGAACAGCTCGTCCTCGTCCTAGTCACACAGTCTTCGAGTCTTTATCCGTCCTCGGCCTCTGTTCATTCCCGGCTGAGGCTATGGCTATGCCCCTAAGCCCTACTCAGCTCGTGTGGAACCACACTGACGGCAGGAAGTCATCCCCGTCCAATTCGTCTTCTTCTCCCTCTCCGCCATCGTTGGCTCCGCCGTCCTCTACCAGGAGTTCCGCGACGTCCCCTTCTCCAAATTCGTCAACTTTGCCTTCGGCATAGCCACAACCTTTGTAGGCGTGTATTTCCTCACCACGCCCGAAACCACCACCACAACACCACAAGGCGAGATCACCCTGAACGAAGAGGAGCCACTCCTCCCACCACCGGTCGCTGTGCCCGTCCCACTCGTGCTGCATCCACACTCCCGCGCCCATCAGCGGTCAGTACACAAGCGGCCCTCGAACTCGAACCTCGGACTCGGTGTCCAGTCGCAAGGCGGGTTGCTCCTCCTCGCCACGTCGCCGCCTGTGTCACCGGTCTCTGGGCCAAGGGGGGTCGGGAGTAGGAGGACGGGGAGCGTGTCGTCCACAAGGTCGCGGGATTTGAGGACGAGCTCGAGCGTGCCGCGGCAGAGTCTGCAGCTTGCGATTAGTGATCGGTTGTTTGGCCGGCGGAATACGGTAACCGGTGTGGACTAGCCTGTGTCACACAAGGGCCCTTGTGCGGGCGGCCCAGTTGTGTCGATCGGCTTGCTGTCGATCAACGACGTAGCGAGAACGAGAATACGTCCTGCAATGTTGTCCACGGAACCACTAGGCCACTAGAGCCACTGGAGCCACGGGAGTCACGGGAGCTGCTGGAGCCACTGGAGCCACGGGAGTCACGGGAGCTGCTGGAGCCACCGGAACCACACGAGTCACACGACTGTACTGGGAAAGAAGCTTTGCTTGCCAGTCTTCGCCAGGTCCAGGCATGGCAATCCTCTCGCTGACGTAGAGGGTGCCCAGCACCTCAAGCACAAATGGGGCCAACAGTGATGCCGGCTGGCTAGCCACCTATGATCACATCCGCGGCCCAGAAGGAGGGGTGCTTATCATCGAGCAGCTGCAGACCAGCTAGCTCTCATCCGCATGTCATCATGTCTCATATAGAAAGCCATCTGTCCTATGTATCATTATGCATTGCAATACTCTACCACTCTGCCGCTGACACATCGTGTCGTCTCCTGACCTCCTGCTAGCTACAGGACTCAAGGCCGACGTCGACGGAAAGCTCGAGGCCGACTCCGTCGACCTCTCGCTACTCTCGCTACTCAAACCCCACCCCCTCCCACCCATCCCCCGCCCCCTCCTTGTCCAACAAGCTTCTCAGCTCCTCCTCCAGCAGCGATCCCAGGCGCACCCCCTGCTTCCGGTGGTGAACCCACCCGCCGTCCTTGCCGACACTGAAGCGTGCTGGGCCGGACAGCGGGGACGACACCCAGATCTGGTGGTTTGGCGGCTGCTTGTTGATCACGTAGGTGCCGTAGGGGGGGAGGGTGAGGGTCATGACGCCGGACTGGGGTTAGCGGCGCACTACTGCACACGAGCGGAGCGAGAGCGAGTGGGCAGTGCGATGGGAGAATGGACCTGAAGCCGTCAACCCGTACAGCCGTCCATCGGAGCAGCCGTCCATCGGAGCAGCCGGCGAGCGAAGCAGTTGTCGAGCGAAGCAGCTGCCACGAGACAGCAGGCCACAGAGGCGGATGAGACAGCAGGTAGTCAAAGTAACAATGAGATTGCTATTGAACTGCTCGGCAGCCACGCCGACCATCATCGGCCAGCAACTGCTAGAAAAGGTGTTTCAGCAGCTCATCCGACCTGAGCAGTAGGTCAGAGTAGACTCAACAGAATCGAAAACGAACACTGCATTCACATGACAGCGACAGCTCAGCTGTTGAGCCCACCATGGCCAGCAACTGCAAGACGGCCGCCTAAGCAGGTCGCTTGACCTTAGCAATGAGTCGAAGCGGCCTCAGCGGCCTCAGCAGAGGATTTCGCCTCTGTAGCCGGTTCGAGATCCTCGGGTCATTCGATATCGATAGTTCGATCACACACCATGACTTACCGAGTACTCTACCTCCCACGTTTCCGGTCCAAAGTCCTCACACAGCACCTCCAGATTCTCATGCAGCAGGTCCATCGTCGAGTCGGCAGTGTCGTGGTATTCTGCGTCTGTGAGGTCGCTGGGGTCAGCAAATGTTCTCTAGGAGTCGCACAACTTCATAAGCTAGTGAGACAGCAGATCTAGTAAGAGCCATAACAACGTTGCGCTTCCGCCACAGTTTCTGCGCGAAGAGTCTGCTCTCCGGACCCACTCTCCACACGCTTCTCTCCACACGCTTCTCTCATTCGTTACCTCTTCACTACCCAGTACACACCCCTCCCATCTCCATCACGCCACCTGGCCTCTCCTCTCCTCGTCGCATTTGCGCGCATGGTCGACAGCTTCGCAACTGCACTCCAACCCCCCCTTCCAGCCGATGTCTCTGGCCAACCTCACCCGGCGCCTTGTTCTCCATTGCATTCCCCTGTCACATTGCGCTTTCTGTTCTGCTCTGCGCTGCTTTGCCCAACTCCAGTCCCAACATCACCCTCCTCAGCTTATGCAGTAGTTGTCGTGCACTGCTCCGTCGCACACCTTGGCTCCATCTCCCCAATCCATCGTCAAGCACAGCCCCATACCACACACCACACACCTCACCTGGTGTCACACCACACACGTCGCCTCACTCCACACACGTCGCCTCACTCCACACAAGTCGCCTCACAACGCACACAATCACACATCGCCTCACCGCCGCGAACACTCACCGCACAGGAATCGACGGGTCAACAGCAGGATCGCCATGCGGTGTGCTCGACGCCGAGTATCGACGAACCTCAGGGATCGATGGCAATGCAGCTCGCGGCACCGAAGTCGAGCAGAGACCCACCACCCGTGGCAACGCAGCCACGGGCCGCACCGCACTCGTCCTTGCCACAGACCCCGCAGTGCTCGCTGTTCTCAACGCTCGACGGAGGGACATGATTTCGTGTTAGAGGTCCGTCAACAAAGTCGAAATGATGAGCGAGTTCGTCATTCGTACATTCGTACCCATGTACCCGAGTTATGGCCGAGCGGAGGGATGATGCTCCGCCGAAAAGTCAGGCATCGGCCTCGGTGAGAAGTCTCGCGACAGCGAGCGTTGAAGACGAGCATCGTCTTGGATGGTTATCGGTACACCGATCTGATGGGAGGTGAGGGAAATGGAGTTCCGATCAACTACATGCGCAGTGAGATGCATATCTAAGAACGATACTCACTGCTCTCTATATGCGGCCACCTAGCGAGTCATCTGCCCCTAGCCACCCTCCCACTGCAACCTCCTGACCCTAAGCCACCTCCTAGTGATGCGTACTCCACTGTGACCGCACCCTCGATGCTGAACCCAATGTGCCAGCACCAGCACCCCCTCTCACCTCCATCCTATTGGCAGCCCACTCCTACAGCCCATTCCTACAGCCCACTCTGACAACCCACTACTCCTACCCCACCTATGACTGGAAACCGACACGGCAGTTGTCCAGCGGGAGAACCAGGATGTCCTCGGCACCCGAGCTCTCGAGATCATCCATCACCCGCGCCATAGACTTGCGCTCCACCATGGCCGACACAGCGACCCACCCGTCGTCGTCGAGCTGCGACACGGTCGGCGCGCGGCGCCCAGGCGTGATCTTGAGCGCCGAGGACAGGTTGTCCCGCTTGACATTGTACGACATGTAGATGTACTTCTTGGCTGCGATGACACCTGCGATGCGGCGCTTGATGAGGGAGACGAGGGGCGCGAGCTCGGGGGTGAGAGAGGCGTGCTGCGTCGCTGGGGCGATGAGGACGGCCTCCGAGTCCATAAGGGTGTGGATCGCGTGGAGACCCGCAGCGCGCATCGTGTCGCCGCTCTCGACGAGATCGACAATGCCGTCCGCCATTCCAAGGGCACACGCTGCCTCGACTGAGCCGCCGACATACTCGACCTTAGTCTTGGCCTTGGTACCCGTCTTTGTGTCGACCTCGTCGAAGAGCTTGCGTGCGAGGAGCTCGAACGAGGTCGCGATCCGCCTGCCAGAGAGCTCCTCGACCGACTGGACGGGACCAGTGACTGGCACCTGGACCTGGAGCTTGCACTTGCCGAATCCGAGGGGGAGCAGCTCCTTGATCAGTGGGGCGTGGCCGCTCTCTGCGATCACGTCCTGGCCCGTAATGCCGAGGGAGACGGAGCCGAGGGCGACGAAGCGGGGGATGTCTGCGGCGGGCAGGAAGACACTGAGCGTTAGCAGCGAAGTGTGGGGTGTGATGCGGAATGAGGCATACGCACAGAGCGATAGGGTGGTTCTGCACCAACGCCACGTCCAACCGGTGTGCACGGTTGTACTTGATGTCCGCACCGTTCAGCAACTCGACAGTCTTCTCGTACAGGCGACCCTTCTTCGGGATCGCAAAGAGGATCCGGTCCTTCAAGCTGTCGACCAGGAGCGACATGGTGCTCTCAGCGCCGAACGACGACTTGTGCTGCCTGTCGTTGCCCGAGGACCCGGACGCTGGTCCGTTCGAGAGCGAGAGCGGGATCACGGGCGCGGTGCCGCCGACAGGCGTTGCGCTGCCGGACATGAAGAAAAGTCGGTGAGTGCAGGACGAGAGTGAGGTGGGTTCGTTCTTGCTTGCTCTGTGCGCTTGCAGACCTTTGTCGTTGCTGCCACAAGTGCTCGCGCTCGCTGCGATTGTTCTGGATGTTGTTGCTATTCACGTCGTCCTGGTCGGAAATCACGAAATTGACTCGTAGAAACGTTTCATCGGTCCGAGATGCGCGGAGATCTCAGTTTGCCCGCAGCGGCGAATGTCAGGCTGACCCCCCACAAAGCCACGTGCTTGACACACAACGCCACGTGGGGTTCACAGCAGCGCCACGTGGCAAGCCCAAAAGGCTCGGCAGTGTCAGGCTCTCCCTACCTCCCATCTTATCTACGGGTCAGTCAGTGATCAGCGCTGTCCTAAACTACTGTCCATGAAATCGCTTCGACAGTCATGCAGCAAAAGTACAGCAGCAGATCCCTTCCATTCATGAAGCAGATATCGACATCCCTTCCCTTCCCTTCCTTTCAGCATATTCCAAACCTTCTGGCTGTTGGAAAGCGTCCTCACCCAAATGTCCAACGGCAGGGCCAAAGTCAGTGGCGTGCCTGACCTCTTGGATATGACGGCACCCGATCCTTGGAAATTAAACCACCCGGCGAGGTGTTGGACTGGCTATTGATGCAAGCGTTTGCTGGTGTGTCTTGCTTGCTTCGGGGGGGAATAGCTGTATAAGTTGGTAGTTGTCTCTCTCACGGTTTTCTCGTCTTGTCCATCCTCCTCCTCTACTCACATTCGTTGTCAGCATGCTTCTAGCTCGTTCGTCTCGTGCTGCTTCGGCAGCTATCGCGCCCATTGCCGGCCGGGCTACTACTGCTGGACGTCTTGTCCTCCGTGCGCTGTCGACCACATCGCCAGCTTTCGCAGAGGTGAGTGATAAGTCGCGGAACTGAACTTGCTACCGGGCTTGGTCCACCCCACCCCACGCTGACGTTTAGCTCAAGCGCACCCCGCTGTACGACCTCAACGTCGCCCGCGGGGGCAAGATGGTCCCCTTTGCAGGCTACGACATGCCCCTCTCCTACGGCGATGTCGGGCAGGGTGAGTTATCCCACACCTACTTACTCGCCATATCTCCCCCGTATCGTATCTCCCCCGCTAAAGCCAGTCACCGCGCACAAGCACGTCCGCAACGCCGCAGGCCTCTTCGACGTCTCCCACATGGTGCAGCACCACTTCTCAGGACCTGGCGCGACCAACTTCCTCCTCAGTCTAACCCCCACGACGCTCGACAAGATCCCCGAGCACGGCTCGTCGCTGACCGTGCTGCTCAATGAGAACGGCGGGATCATCGACGACACGATTATGACGCGGCTGCCGGGTGATCTGTGGTATGTGGTCACGAATGCGGGCCGTGCGGACGAGGACAAGGCGCACATCACCAAGAAGCTGGAGGAGTGGAACTCGTCCCACCCGGACAAGCAGGTCAAGTGGGAGATCCTGGATGGGTGGGGACTGGTTGCGCTGCAGGGCCCCAAGGCGGCAGAGGCGCTGGCTACGCTTACGGATGCGGACTTGGCAAACTTGAAGTTCGGGCAGAGCATGTTTGCCGAGGTCGGCAAGGACAAGGTCCGCTGCCACATTGCGCGGGGTGGATACACCGGCGAGGACGGTTTCGAGGTGAGTAGTGTTGGGAGGGACGTGGGAGCCAGGAGCCAGTAGGGAAGTGGGCGTGGCGTGGGTGCGAGCAGAGATGTGGGAGGGGATGCCTGGTTTTGCACCTACGTTGTGGCAGGTCATGAGAGCTCCGCCTGTTCGCATCTTCGTACTTCAAGGCAGCTAGCCGTGCAAGATACGGGAGTGGGCCCTACAGCTAGCCGTGCAAGAGACGGGGAGTGGGCCCTACAGCTGGGCTGAGTGCTCTGCAAAGAGCCTCAGATCGAACTCTGCATATCCGGATGATGGGCAACAGAGAAAGGCAACGAGACGACGCGGATTGAGCAAATCAGCGGCTCTGGGCTGTTGGCGAAGCGAGACGATGTTCTTCAGCAGTACGCTGGAGGTTTGGGTGTGACAGCTCGATACCGTCCGGTGTCGCAGTCGGCTCTGGCACCAGAAACGCAAGTGGGCTCTGAGACGAGTGTCGCAGTGGTGTGTGGCTTTCTGGCTGTCTGGCACTCTGGCACTCTGGCACTCTGGCTTTCTGGCTCACTGGCTGTCTGACTGACTCTCTGGCTTACTGGCCCCCTGAGACTCTGGCTTTATCTCTCTGGCACTCTCTGGCTCTCTGGCTCTGTGGTTTTCTGGCTCACTGGCTCACTGGCTCAATGGCTCTATGGCTCTCTGGCTCCCTGACTCTCTGGCCCTTTAACTCTCTGGCTCTTTGGCTCTCTGGCTCTCTGTCTCGCTCGGCATCTGCTATCACGCACCGTAGATGTACCCCGTCCAATATCGTGGCTGGGGGCATCACGCCGTCTCTATGAGACTTGCCACGACAGATCTAGCGCGTGGTCACTCCGCGGAGACACGGCAATGCCACTGAGCTGCACAATGTGACCGGAGTGGAACCGGAGTGGATCGAGCTGCCCCCCAGTGAGCTCCCACTCCGGTCGCAGTAGATGTCAGCGAGCCTAGGAAGCAGCATCGGCCAACGCGGCGCTCTCGGCGATCGGCGCCACAGTGTGGCCCAGCGACCGGCGCCACTGGGTAGCTCAGCGACTAGAGTCAGTGCTCGGAGCCATGAGCGTTGCGCTCAAGGCGCTTGAGCGACCCAAAACTCCACTACCATAGACACGAAACTCTGCTTTGCGGTTCAGCAAGGAGCCTCGCATCGCCCCAGACTCGACTCGACTGACGGCAGATCTCCATCCCGCCCACCTCCGCCGTGAGCATCACCGAGCAGCTCCTCGCCGCACCCGACGTCCTCCCCATCGGCCTCGGTGCGCGCGACTCGCTCCGCCTCGAGGCGGGCATGTGCCTCTATGGCCACGACCTGGACGAGACGATCTCGCCCGTCGAGGGCGCGCTCGCCTGGGTGATCAGCAAGGACCGCCGCGACCCGGACGCGCCGCACCCCTTCCCGGGGCAGTCGCGGATCCTCTCCGAGCTGAAGAATGGGCCCGCGCGCCGCCGTGTGGGCTTTGTGATCACCGGCGCACCCGCGCGTGAGGGGTGCAAGGTGTTCGACGCCGAGGGGAACGAGGAGATCGGTGTGATTACCTCGGGTATCCCGAGCCCGACGCTCGGCGCCAACATCGCAATGGGGTATGTGAAGAACGGGCAGCACAAGAAGGGGACAAAGGTCAAGGTTGAGGTTAGGAAGAAGCTGCGCGATGCGGAGATCAAGCCGATGCCGTTTGTGCCGACCAAGTACTACAAGTAGGCGGGAGTAGGGTGTGTGTTTGGGTATATGCATTGTATGGACATTGCGTGCTAGTCGTTTCAGAGATCGTGCGATACCGAGGACGACTTGTCTGTTCCGCAGAGCCAGCCTCGTTGTCGAAGATCACGAAGCGATTCTCAAGCACACTTGAACTGTCTAATGGGTGTTTCGCCGCCCCCTGGGTCACATCAGTCCTGATGGTCACGATTGAAGTGGATCGAGGTAAATGGCTGTGAGCAAGGCATCTCAACAGATGCAATTCACGAAACAGTCCAAGAGCAGAGTTGCATATGGTGTTGTACAATGCAATGCAGTGAGATGTGTGTATGTATGCTATGCTTGATATGATGATGCAGTTGTAGTCGACAGGACCTACCCAAACCGCTCTGTTCCTCACCCCAATGCAACACGGGCTTAAACTTTGTCGCTCTGATGCGACGGTGCCCGTGATGATTTCCTCTTCGGCTCCCTCTGCTTCGGCTCAACTTCCTCTACACGCGGCACAGGCTCGTCGTCCAGACACTGCGTCCGCTCAATCACCCCACTACCCAGACACTCCGTACCCCGCCACACGCCGGCCACCTGTCCCGCAGCGACACCAGCCACAGGCGTCTCGAACGATACATCCACCTGCCCATCCTGCACCTTAACACGCGCGGGCACGGCTTGCATCCTGTGCCGGACCTGCACGAGCGCGTCGAACCCGACCTCAGCATCGGGCGGAGGTGTCCCCGCGATCCAGGTGAAGTCGTCGCATGATAATTTTGAGCACTGGAGTGCTGGGTGGTCGCTGGGGTCAGAGAGTGCTCGAACCTGACAAGGCAGTGATGCAATGCAGCCAAGCCATTCCTGGGCCACCGATCATCACTGGTAGAAGGTGCTACTCACTGGCTAGAGACGATAAGTATGTCATTCCCGTTCACCCCCTTCCTCGCAACGAACCACCGCCCACCCATGCCGCCGAGGCGGGCACGCTGCCCGATAGTGTAGTACACATCGCCTCGGTGCGGGGCCACCTTCCTTCCATCTGGGGTTACAAAGTGTCCCGTAGCCGGTGGGGAGGTGTACTGTGCTGCGTGTGAGCTCGTTCACAGTCCGAGTACGAGTACGTACAGACGAAATCGCCAAACTTGCCCCGCTCGCCGATGAAGCACACGCCCATGCTCTCGGCCCGCTCGGCTGTGGGCAGATTGAAGGCGCGGGCGAGTTCGCGGACTTGGGGTTTGGGTATGTCCGCGAGAGGGAAGACAGCCCGGGAGAGCTGGGAGGCGCCGACCTGCGAGAGGTAGTAGGTTTGGTCCTTGTTGATATCGGCTGCGCGGTGGAGTGTTGTTCCTTGAGGCGAGCGCTTGACCTTGGCGTAGTGGCCTGGTGTCAGCGATAACTTCATATCACATCTGTATAGCCCAAGCATGCAGCTTAGCCGCCATCGCCGCAGAGAGGGCAGAAGATGTTCGATGGCCACCCTGACATAGAGCTGTGCTGGCCATCGAAATCGAGCGGTGCATACTTCTGCCCCTCGACACTCCCTCACTCACCAGTCGCCAGGTAATGGCCCTCCGGGATATGCTCCAGCAACGCGCCAAACTTGATCTCCTTGTTGCACCACACATCAGGGTTCGGCGTCCTCCCAGAGTCCCACGTCGCGATGCTCGGCTCGAACACTCGGCTCCAGTACTCCTTTGTCAGGTCGACGAACTTCACCGCCGACGAAGGCACACCCATGTGCTCAGCGACGCGGCGGACGTCGGACCAGTCGCGCTCCCACTCGCACGGCGAGAGCATGTCCCCTGCGCCGTTGTAGGCTAGTGCAAATGATGACGAGCCGCTGTCGACGTCGCGCGATTCGGAGAGTAGCGGATCCCAGTTGCGCATGAAGAGGACCGAGAGCTTGAGATCGAGCTTGGACAGGAGTGCTAGTGTCACGCTGCTGTCCACTCCGCCGGACATGGCTACGACCACTGCATGTCAGTTATGTGCTGATGACGGGTGAAGCTCGACTCACCATTGTCGCCTGGTCGGAGAGACAGGTCATCGAGCGTCGGAAGCCGGACGCCGGCTATGGTCGTGGTGGAGTAGCGGAGCTTGCTTTGGCAGGGGAGTACTGATCGTATTGGTCTGTGCCCCGTCCTAGCCAGCAGCGAGCGCAGAGCACTCATGCTGGTCCGTGGACGCATTCGTAGCTCGAAATTAGCTGTTGTTGTCGTCGATGCGGAAATCCCAAAAGTGGAGGTGTTGACAACTGCGACTTTTTACCGTGCAGATCCTGGGTAAGGATCCGCAATGGCATAGTTACTACATGCTATGGCACAGTTACTACAGTTGTGATCAGACTCAGATCTGGCGTTTCAGTATGTACGAGCTCGTAAATGGATATCGACTCCATGCATGTGCTGACCAACCTTGGGTATGTCAGAAGCACTCGATGGCTGGCCGTATTCAGACAACGAGTTAGTGGACGACAGTGGCACAGTGGGTGTCCGGCTGCAGTCTGTCGTCCCAAGGAGAGCTTGTGTTGGCGAAATGATAAAAGTAACACTTACATCAAACGACAGATCGACAGACGGGGCGCAGGATTACTACAGACAGTGTATCGAACACAACCGCTTCCAAGATTGGCCGGTCATTGCATTACCTATATGTCCAGGTTAGTCCCGATGAACGCTGCGACTTTCTTCCTCTTCTGCTCAACATCACCGCCCCCGGAGATACCATATGCCGTGAACAACGCGTCGCATCTACGTTCTGTGATTCTGGTCAGCTACCAGCCAGCACTAAGTAGAATGTCGACTCACCACTCAGTTTGTGCAATTGGCGATACGTGTCAGGAAAGCCAGGAGGAGCGAGGCCGAGCGAAGGCAATGGATCATTTAAGTTGTAGTCGTCTGGAAGGCGAGGTTTGGTCGGAAGCAGACAGAGGTCCATGTCATAATACCTGCTCGATCCTCGCGAGTTGCGGAGTCTGGGCTCGCGGCAGGCTTTCCTGGACATGTAAGCAGGACGACGTTAGCTGCTACTGTAGCAGCACGCACTCATACATCAAGTCCAGCTGCAGCTGTCCGATTCGTCTGGCCACATCTCTGCAGGTGGGCTCCAAAGTTTGGTCTACTACATCAGTGAGTGATTACGTCTGATGGACTCACCGCTAGTGACTGGCGAGGCACAGGGAAGATCCGGTACCGCAGACTGCGCTGATGAGACCGCCCAGTCGACAAGGTCTATGATCTCAATGCCCATGTCTATGAGGGCTTCCTTCATCCTCCCCTGCTCAGTGTTTACTTGCTCCGCGGTCTCGCTGATGCCCTCGTTGATGATCTCCAGCTGCTCCTCGCAGTCGTACAACTTCTTATGCTGATCAGTCATCGCATCAATGATGGCGTCTACGTCCTTCAGCAACACGTCTTTCTGGCCCTCTTTGAGGGCTCTGGTGTCTGCTAGTCGGGCACGCAAATCCGCCAAACGCAGCTTATCCGTCTTCATCTCTCCGACTGTCTGCTGCATGATGTCCAATTGCTTCTCAACCAAGTCGACCTGCTCCTTGATATTGACGTGGATCCCCTCCATCTCCTCCCGTAGGTCCGTCAGCCGTGCTTGGGAGTAAGACACCTTCTGCGAGTGTTCCTCCATTCTCAGCGTCTGTGCAAGGTGGTCAGGTGGCGAAGGAGTGATACTGGTCGACCAACTCGAGGCTAGCGATGGCTCTTCAGCGCTAGATAGTCTGAGTATGTTAGTGTCCTTGTTTGTTGCACGTCGGCATCTCCAGGTGCACCTGGTTCACTTACCGCTGCCTCTTTGCTCCAAGATGGTACTGCAGATCGACCATAGCCTCCTGACGTAGTCGTCTGCGTGTGCTCGCCGACAGTTTTCGTTACAATGAGTCAACGAGGGTCTGAGAGTGAGCGTGGGTACAGAAAGGAGAGTGACAGTGGGAGGAGAACTGAGTCCCTGTTGGTTATATAGAGGACGGCAGTGGGTGTGAATGCTCACACTATCGACGCATCAAGCACCCAGTGTGGCGCGCCCTAATTTCCGCATGCGTCTCTGCTTGTTTTTCGGTAGCGTGGACAGAAGCTCCTCAACGTGACCTGCTGACGCTTATACCCCCATACAGCAACTGATCAACACTACAAACTTGCCAGATTAGGTGGACCATAATCACCATAGTCGAGCAGCGGTGGAAAAATAACATATGCAGACAACCCAGCAATGAGGGCGTGAGTCGACTGCCCATAGATCATAAGACAACCTCATCACTGTACCTCGGATGTGTATCACTGGCCGAATAACAGATATGCATTCTCGCCACGCTCGCCAAGGCTATACACAAAGGAAACTGTGAGGTTCAAGCTTTTGCCTGCTCGTACTGAGAGAGGTGGCCTCCGCTCTTTGCAGCCAGATGCCAAGCTACTGCCACGAGAACGGGGGAGTCCCGATGTGGTCGGCGATTTTGTTTCTCTTCTCGAACACATCACCTCCTGGTTGAAGACGATACGCTGCAATGAGAGCATCGTATCTGCGCTCTTGAGGTTAGGAATTGCAACAGGCGTGAGACAGAGTGCGACTCACCGCTGAGGCGGCTAAGATCTCCTCGTGTTGCAGGAAACCCTACAGGCGGTGGACTAGGCTCGAGCGGCGGTCCACCGATCGCAAAGGATGCGGCATAGGCTTCCCTGGCTCGGCGGGCTATCATGGTTGTTCAGCTCATGACCACATAGTGTGCGTACATACTCCTGAGCTAGGTTCTTTTTGAGCTCCAACAATGATTCAGTGGCAGTCGCGTACGGACTCGACTGCTCCGAGTCGTCATCGGGCGTTGTTTCTCGGCTCGCTCCGCTGTGGCTTTCTCCCCTGTGACCCTGTTCGCTATAGCTCTCTTCGCTGTAACGGATTAACTCCTGCGGAGCATTACCGAGTATCAGTGCCATTTGCAGGGGAGGTAGAGAGCCCTGCGCTTCAGGTCGGTCGCACATATGCTGAATTTGACCCAATGTGTCATTGAGCAGCTTCATCAGGCTCCTCTGCTCGCTTTCGACGCTTTCAAATATGCTGGACATATCTTCATGTATGTCCTCCATCTTATCCTGAGCGTTGTCCACGAGACGCTGCTGAATGTCGATAACATTGAGAATAGCCGTCAAGCTGCCATGTATCCTCCTGAGTCGCTCTTTGTCGTGGTCATTCAGCGTCCCTATCAGCGTTGCTATGCTATCCTGAACAGCATGTAGCTTCTTGCGCTGAGCAGCCATTGTCCTTAGTGCGGTATCCGTCTGCTCTCGTTGAGCATCCGCTTGTTCTCTTTTGTTGCTGAAGCCTTCTTGCAAGTCGCTCATTTCCTCTTGCAGGTCGACCGCTCGCTCGAGCAAACGCAGGTGGGCGTCAGATGCCCACTCCAGTGTTGAGTTGCCTCCAGGCTGTTCGTGGTGTGTTTGCCTATTAGTCAGCTAGTCTGTTCGACCTGCCTGCCTTGCACAAGAGTGGTGCTCACCGCCTTCTCTTTGTGCCACGCTGCTGCGGCATACCGTGTCGTCCACCATGGGCAGTGTAAGCGGGGTTTTGAGCGACGACTAGCATCGATCTGACTTGCGAGCAGATAATAATCAGTGTGCGATGAGATCAGCGACAGTCAGATGAGAATCGCTGTACCCTGTATATCTGAAAACAAAGCTGGACGTGTATGAGGACGGTCGATGTAGGGTACGCAAGAGGAGATCAGTCGTCATGTTGCTGAGTGCGGGTTCTCTCAGCACACTGCGCCTTGAGCTTCGACTGCACAACTCCCCCCTCCTGCTTCCGGACAGCCTTTTACTACCTCCGCATCCGACGCAATCACAGCTTGCACAAGTCAAGGGTGAGTCGCAATGACATGAACATCAAGCCGGAAGCAGTAACTAAGCTTCGGATGCAAAAGGCAATCGTGTTAGTGTGGGACGATGCCCTGATACAAGTACAGTATGACAGCTGGAGTCATGCATCAGGTGTCAGCAGGCTCCAAAGAAGCTCTCAGAGCATGCTCAAGCTGTTCAGTGCACGATAGCCACCACGATAGATCGGAAGCAAGATTCTCACAGGTGCTTCGATTGCCCCAGCGGGCTTGAAACGCCGATACTGTACTGTATCAGCCCGCAATACAAGTGTACTGGTAACGATCACAGCAGATCGATACAGTCGTGTATTGCTGCACGGCTCTATGTACAGACCGGCGTCTGATGGCAGCACTAGAGAGTTGACTAGATGTGATTCCACGGATATGCTGAAATGGTACCCACTACAGTATCTGCGGTAGAGGACGAGCTGGACTGACCTCTGTCACATATCACAAAGCAGTCCTCGACGCTCGAGTTGATCGTCTCGTTTCTTGACCGCCGGCGCCTTCGACTCCGCTGTGATGCACGCTAACCATCCCAGAAAGCCACACGAGAAAGAGGACAATGCAAAGAACAACAGGAGCAAACGAAAATGCAATAGCCACGTCTGCCACGCCTTGGGTCCCTTCTTTGTTGATCATTCATGTACATGGTTATCCCAAAAGCTGTGTGTCGCTTGCAGGCGCCTCTACCGCCAACTGTTGAGCTGGTTGCCAGACATCGAATGCCCGACCCGGAAAAGCGGAATTGCAATCATCTGATTACATGGCAGGCAGGTATACAGCACGTCCCTGCGTATCCCAACTTTCCCTTGGCATATGAATCGCAGCCACTATCGTTATCTGCTGCGCCAGTGACATCTGATCGTGCCAAGGCCGAGAACGGTATGCGTACCATGGCGGGACCCATGCATAATTTGCGCACGGGGAGGATAAACGGCGATCTTAAGACCGAGTGCCGTTGCTGTGGGTCGTCAGTGAGGTGGGCAGCAGAGAAGAGGTCCTCGTAGTGGACTGCGACGCCACGATCCCATCAAAAATCACCGACAATCGCCCTGCATGTCCATAGCCGAGTACGCGGCCAAGCGTTGGTCATCACCATCACGCGACGATCGCAGCTGTAGTTGGGCATGACGAGAGTGTATACGTATGCGCAACAGCCACCGTGCACGCATCGCAAGCTTCCTGATTCCTGATCTTTTGTGACCCAAGATCTTGGTACGGTATACCCATCGGTGACTCCGGGTCCGGAGGCCCCGCAATCTCCTCAAACCCCGCAGCCTGGCGCCCCAATGCCCCAATGCACTCCATGAACACCCTGCCCGACTGGACGACTTCCGCTGTCTTTCCAGACGCAACGCAAAGACGCCGTGCTCCCAATCTCCCCTGTGGACACCGGGGCCTGTGGAGTCGAGCAGATGAGGGCCCGTGGGCCTCGCCGTAGCGTCCTGGGCCGCCCCAGGGGCCCTAAGCTTCGAGGGCGGCAGTGGGCGGGGATGAGTCGGCAATCTGCGCAAGCGTCGCTTGAGTTCCATTCAGTAACCGTCCCTGGGCAAGCCGCCCTTTGCTCGAGAACTTGATAAAGTCGAGTCCACACCGAGGCGCAGACTTCTTCTCGACAGGTATCCACACCCCACTCTTCTGAAGCGCCATGACCAAGGACGACTTCGACAAGCAGGAGATCGCACACCATGACAGCGTCGACGAGGAGGTCAAGGTCGACCATGGGCAGCTCGAGGACACCAACCTGCCCGAGCCCGATCCCAAGGCCCTCCGCAGGGCGCTGCTCAAGCTCGACCTGTTCTTCCTCCCGGCGGTCACGATGGTGTACTTTCTGTCCTTCCTGGATGTAAGTGAGAGCAGTGGCGTGGCGACAGCGATGGTGGTGACAGCGGCTGACTCTCGCAGCGCGCAAATATCGGCAATGCCAAGGTCGCTGGTCTCATGACGGATCTGAAGCTCAGCAACCTGCAGTACTCGATCATCCTCACTGTGACATACGTGCCGTACATCGTTGCGGAGTTGCCATTGACTCTTCTGATCCGTGTCGTGTGAGTAGCACCTGAGGTGATCTCAACAGATCATGCTGACAGTCTCAGTGGGCCCCACATCCTCCTATCCACACTGATGGTTCTCTGGGGGTGAGTACGCCAGTCTCAGAGTCAACAAGCATACGCTGATGCCAGAATCGTGACTACCTTCACTGGCTTCGTGCACAACTACCCAGGCATGCTCGCTGCTCGCTTCTTCCTCGGTGCCGCAGAGGGAGCGATCTTGCCAGCAATTATGACCTACCTTTCTTCCTTCTACCGCCGCAGTGACCTCGGGAAGCGCACCGCCTTCCTGTTCTGCGCAACGTCGCTCGCAGGGGCGTTCTCAGGTCTCCTCGCAACTGGTCTGACCCAGATGGACGGTCTCGGTGGCAAGGTGAGTGTGTTTGGGGCGGGGGAGGCGCTTGGACTAAGGAGTGGGCAAAGGAGTAGTTGTCAAGTGGTGAAAGGGCGTTGTGAAGAAGGTGGAGGAGGCCTGTGTGTTTCACTGAGCGACTGCTGACAACATCAGCGCGGATGGGCATGGATCTTCATCATGTAAGTCAATCGTCAGCGCATCCCTCCTCTGAGGAAAATTGTGCATCGCAACCGTGCTTGAGACTAACACATCAGCGAGGGCCTCTTCACCGTCCTCTATGGCTTCGCCTCGTTCTTCATCCTCCCCCGCGACCCCTCGTCTGTGCGCTACTTCAAGCCCGCGGAGACCGAGGCTGTCCTCAGGGCTATGGCCCGCGACCGCCCGGCTGCCGAGGAGACGGAGAAGCTCACGTTCAAGACCATCTGGCAGACCTTGAACGCTGTCCAGGCGTGGCTCTGCGCCGTCGCCCTCTTCTGCTCCGGCACGCTGCTCTTCTCGATGGCATACTTCTCCCCCACTATCGTCCAGGGCATTGGTTACAAGGGCATCTACGTCCAGCTCTACTCTGTGCCGCCCTATGTCGTGTCCGCAGGCCTGTCCCTCACGATCTGCTACTTCAGCGACTTGAGCAAGCTGCGAGGACCGTTCATCATCCTCTCGGGTGTCATTTCCCTCATTGGCTATGCTCTCTACCTCGGGTCCAAGAACCCCAGGGTCCGCTATGCCTCGCTCTTCTTCTAAGTCATGGGCGCGTATGTCTCAGCACCTCTGCTGTCTACCTGGATGCGTGAGTGGAGCTCCCTTGCCTTTGTAGGCGATATCGATCTTCTTACTGACCCCAGCCAACAACCTCGCACCCTTCTACCGCCGCCTCACCGGCATCGTGCTCGGCTTCGTCTTCACCAACTGCGGCGGCATCCTCTCCACCTGGATCTTCCCGACGTACGAGGGCCCGGATTACGTGCGCGCCACGTCCCTGCTCCTCGGGCTGTCTGTTGTGATGATGATCACCACTGGCCTCAACATGGCGTACATGGGTATCATGAACAGGAAGCGTGCGGCGGCGGGTGGCTTCGACGAGAAGCCCGGGGTGATCGATGACACCGCAGTGCTTGGAGACCGCAGTGTGCATTTCAAGTACATCATGTAGTGGCTCAGAGATGTGTAGATGGTTGGGGAGCATCTTGGGTAATTGCCTGGCTTCTTTGTCTAGTCTTGATCGGGTTTTGTATACACTTGTATGCTATTGCTTAGTGACTCTGAACGCTGCGCTCCTGCTGTACTGTAAATCGTTGGGAGCTATCGAGGTGATGACCAGTGGTGATGTTCTGCCACATCTCGGTAGTCGCGACCTTAGGGCACTCGTTGGAAAGCGAACAGCGTGATTTGGACGTCCGTCAGATCAGGGTGATCTCCCAAAACAATCAGATGAACCTCTTTTGCTCATGAAGGGGTTTTCATGTGCCTTCCCGTATCGCAGTCAGTTGAAGCCTACTATACAAGTCGATAACTTGAGTTGGACTCAACGCGATGCGCGCGATGAAACACACACCATTCAGCTGCCGCATGCCACTGTCTCACTCTGATGTTCACACACGTCCGGAAGCGTTGTCAGTCATAGTCTTTCGCTGCTCCAGACTAGTTCAGAGATCAGCAGCTTTACATCGCCACGGCTACGCCAGCATCATCGGCCAAAACTGCGGAGTTCTGACGATATGGCTCCCACTGCCAGCAGTAGCGATGGTGTAACGGCGAAAGCCCACAAGCGGACCCGCTCCCACACTCAACCGCTGAGCAAGAAAGACCTTCTGTGGCAGCTCCTCGATGCCCATCGGTTGTCGTCCGTCAAGTTCTGGTCCGAGGGATATGACCCAACATCTGCAAGGACTCGACTGGTGCCCGATGAGGCCTTCGATGAATCTATCAAGAAGGATACGCTGGAGATTGATGACACGTTGTGCGCAGCACTCCACCAGTGCATCGAGAGCGCATTGGAGTCCATGAACTTCGAGGCGACTGCAATCGGCCAGTCGTACCAAAGGGTGCTTGACAGGATCAAGGATAAAACAACCGAGTGTGGACAAGCTCATACATCTTGCATCTATGATGAGAATGGCTTCGTCGATTATCTCAGCATCTACCTCCTCGACGCCGTAAACACCATTCTTGCACTTCTGCTGCGAGACGTCTTCTCCCAGAAGAATGGAGTACTGGTGTGGACCGTCGGCCAACTGAGTCCCACAAAGCGCTACATCAGGTTGGTGTGGCTCACTGGACTTGCAAGTCTTGGGACACGTACGCGTACCACAAATGTACCATTCGAGAGAGAACTCATGCATCTGGAGATTGGGACAGCGTTCTGCCTGCAATGTTTCGATTACTTCCTCGACCGTTCTATCAAAGAAAACGAGGTCATCGTCGGCAAGGACGGGTCGACAGCTCCAAAGAGGTACATCGATGAGCCTCGAGCTCTCCGTTCAGAGGTGTTCAACATGGTTGATCGAGTGAGTGCTAACGAGCGGGGCAAAAGAATATGGTCCCAGCACTGAATGATGATTTCCTGCCTCGTCTCAGATCGACTGACACTGTAGATTCGCGTCCGCACCAGGGAACAGGAAATGAGGTTTGCAGGCATCTGTAACGACGAGATTCTCACAGTCGTGAATGTTTCAGAGTCCAAGCACGGACGACGCATCGCCTTCTCCCCTGCCATCAATCTCACAGCTGCTCCAAAGCAGGATAATTTCGCCACTTCGCCCCTTGGCCTTCTTCTTGGCCTTTCGATACAAGCTCTGGTCAACATTGGCGTCATCTCGTCTGATGGCCGCGTTCGCGAGTCGGCATCGCAGGTCGCACTTGAGCCCGATATCGATGTCGAGTATGCTGAGAAGTCGAACACTGTCAAGCGGCGACGAACGACCTTGCGGAGCAGCAAGCTTGTCGACGAGTCGGGTGACACTGCCGCCACAGACTTCGATCGGTGCACTGCTCAAGCATTGGGACTGACAGAGGGGGCCATCAAGGCTGCTATGGCTGCCCAAGTCGAGAGCACACAGGAGCCCCCTCCTGTCATGGAGCAACTCGTAAGCCATCACTGCACGGCTGGACTGACAAACTAGTTCAGGCGCACCGTCCTGGTGGGCGAGGAGGACTCGATCAGAGGAGGATGTGGATTGACATACTATCCGCTGGCAACTGGCAAAGTAGCAGTAGCCGGCAACACGTTGTCAAAGGGCAAGGCAAGTTCCAGCAAGGCCTCTGCACAGATCATTATCGGCGAGAAGCTCGGAGAGGGCAAGATCTGGGAAGGCCGCCGTGCCACTGTGCTCCTGCCCGACAGGTCTCGCATCAAGAATCTCGTATTCAAGCAGCACATGCCGTTCTTCGAGCTTAGTCCTATGGAATCGGCTGGGAAGAGGAGCGTCGTGATGCACGAAGTTGGCCTGTACAGAGGCCGCCTCGCACACCTCCAAGGCCGGTCTGTTCCGCGACTGTACGGCACCTGGGTTACCAAGTCTGGCAACTGCTTCGGGATGCTCATGGAGGATGCCGGGAGAGACGTCACTGACGAGGAGGCTGCGGACCCTGTGGTGCGGTGAGTGTGGGTCGAAGCGAGACACTGATAGTAGCGCTGCCATTGCGACCGCGTACCACAACATTCTGAGCGCTGGTGTCGTGCAGGGGAGTGCGTACTGGCGCCACGTGAAGATCCGCGGGGACAAGCAGTCGCCCCAGGTGATGATCATCGACTATGACCGTGCCGAGGTGATCGATGCGAGGAAGGACAAGGTCGCCGAGGAGCTGCACTATGCGATGAGGAAACTATATGAGGAGTGAACCTTCAGTAGCCTTACCCCTTCGTGCGGTAGCTTCATTGTATGAGGATGTACAGTACAGTAGATGCAAGTTGTCGGAGACCATACTGTTGTATACAGGGCCGCACAGTCTAGAGTGAGTGAGCCTGCAGGTTGGTTAGATGTGAAGTACATGGACTCTAGAGAACAAGGTAGGATGAGAATACAGAACTGCAATCGGGGCCAGGTAGGGGTGGCAGAGCCGCTACGCTTTACGTGGTCCCCCACCTCTAGTTAGGTAGCTGTTGCCAGCGCAGAACCTCTCCGTCAGCTTGATCACTCATACCGCACTCACTCAATCGCAGTACAGGGACAACACACGATCCAGTCGAAGAGAAGCCTCGTCGTACGGGACGGCTCCTTCGGGTCACGCATACCACCAACGCCACCATCGTATCCCGGGTCACCACTGTACGGCCTCACATGTGGTGATGCGGGGTTCATCTTTTCTTTCGCTGGTGGCTGGAGTTGGCCCTGGACGTGGGTGGACTGGTGGGGCTGATTAGAGCTGATGGGGTTTTGTGGTGGTGATTGGACGGCCGGATTCGAGGCGCCTGTCGTCAGCGGTCCGAAGATCTTCGAGCAGCGCCAATGCGACACGGGCAGCATAGTTTGGGCAGAGGTTCACTCACTACTGTCAGATGGTGCTGCTGGTGCTGCTGGTGCTGCTAAAGTAGCTGAAGGCGCTTGACCAAGGTCAGGAATGTGTGTCACCTTCACCATGCTTGCTGAGCGTTTCAAGGTCTCCGCAGACAGACGGAGCTTGTTAAGTCGTGGAGTGAGTAGCCAGCTCGCTTGGCAGCTGATTGTATCGACTTATATGTATGAATGAAACGTGCATAGATGTCCAGAACATCAACGCAGCATTGACATGTCAACATTGTCTCCTAGTTCAGCCGTAGCGGTGCGCATCGAGCTCGGGTACTGCATTAGTGTCGTTAGTGCAACAGTCACTGTTCGGCGTAATAGTTGAAGTCGGCACCGGGGCAGGCACGCCGAGACGGTACGCTAGCTGATATAGCGCTGCAGCGCGGAACAGCTATCGACACAAGCAGTGCAGACGCGCTCTGCGGTGAGTCTGCTCGCCGCTGCTTGTCACGTATGCATAGTGTGAACGGCAGTGAAGGTAAGTAAAAAGGGTTCAAGTTGGTTGGTAGAATACGGGCGGTGAGGAGACACGTCACGTAAACTTACATGACTGGAAGCGAGTACCATGTGACCAGGCTAGCCTGATTAATGATTGGAGCCACTTTGCCAAGACATGTCTTGCAATATGATGGATATTGATCATTGCTCTCCTCGCAGCAATGAGTCGAGAGATGAGAGAGCGGATGAGAGACTAGGGGATCAACCATAGCGGCCTCCAGATCGTCATTCCAGAACGACTTCTGCTTACGGCGTCAGATTGCTCCGCTCATCGCTGTCGCGCTGTAATACCACTGTTGCTGGTTGGTTCAACACTCCTCTGATCCTGCATAGGAGGATGTCCGAGACGCGCATGAAGAGCGACCAGGCGGACATGAAGGCGAGGATCGAGAAGTGCAGCTCCTTCTAGTCTTCGAGAGGACACCAACATAACAGGCCAGAAGGGACAGTGGTCATTGGGCTCGCCCATAGCCTCGAAATGTTCAATAAGATTGATGAGGCGCACACTCCCCAGTACTCCACTGTACATCTTGTTCTACAGTGACTGCTCTCTAGAACCTTGACACAACACACAACATGACCCGTAAACAACCTCCCCCTCAGAACACTATGGAGTGTGCCCGTCGCACGATCACCCTCTCACACTCACTGCTCGACCACGCTCAGCTCCTCCTCCTCGCAACTAGAACACCACTCTCCCCACTCACCCACTCACCCACTCTCTCCTCACAGACTCCCCAGCTCACTCACCCCACTCATTCCCCCACCCACTCTCCCGACTCATCGTCAAGTTATTCCTTCACTCCCTCGCCCCCACTATCCACCCCAAGGCGGCTGGATCACATAATTGCACTGCGAACAAGAGATCTTTTTGTCGAATGGAATTCTTTCAGTCAGCGTCACTCCACATACCACAACTCACGCAAGCAGTCCACAGGGGCAGAACAGAATACCGACGATGATCCCGATCATACCGAATGACTCCTTCGGGTCGTGCGCACCGCCCGTAGCAGGGCAGTACGTCGCAGTCGGGACACCACCTGGCCCTGGGCCGCCATGGTACGGAGCCACTGGGGGCGCGCCATAGGTCATGCCGTCCTTTACTGACGGCTGGCGCTGGGTCATACCGTTGGCGGACTGGTGGGGCTGGTACGCTCCAAGCTGCTCGTGCGCGGGTGGTTGGGATTGCGGTGTCCATCCTGGGTTGGGGGCTTCTGGGGTCAGCGGGGTACTAATGTAAAGCGAGGCGCAGTCCGTCTAGACTAAAGATGAGCACTCACCATAAGCGGGTGCTGATGATGGTGCCGCCTGACCGAAACTGGCAGGGGTGTTTGTCTGCTTCTCCATGGTTGCTGTGGTGTTGGTGTTGATGTGCTAAGTTGGGTGCCGAGGGAAAGAAAGAGGCGCTCTGAGGTGTGGCTTAAATATCATTCGGCCAGGTCAAGCCTCGCAGGGGTGTTGTCACAGCCCGTACTGGCTACGAGTCTGAACGACAGCTCCTACAGGGTAAACTCGTCGTCAACAAGCACCGTGCAACCCTTCTACACTTCACACGTCCGACTTCGCGATCAGACTCGACTCGAAAGCGGGACAGCAGGCACGCAGAGGCGATACGCTTCGGGACGATGTGACATCGAGGTTGGTGTGCGCGCGGATGACACCAGGATTTACCAGCTACACCGCAAGTATGCACTGATCGCCGTGCCGTCGCAGGTAAGCATACTTGAAGTGCCAAGCATGATGAAACGGGGTTTAGGCTGTAACTCTGGGGTATGAAGGCGATGAACTGCAGATCGTCGGCGGAAAGCTTAAGCTTAATTGTCTCCACTTGAATAGCGTTGCCCGAGGGCATGTGATGATGCTAATCCGATCCGCTCCGCTGTGCAAAACACCGCTTTGTGCTAGTGCTGCATATCACTGCCATCTGCACAGCACAGGGGAGCTGATCAGTTGATCTGTAGGTGCTGTGGAGGACCACTGCATAGCGGCTGAATTTCGCGGATAGAGAGTGGAAGTAACAGCCAGTCGAGCAGTCACTGGCCGTTGTCCATATCCAGAGAGGCTGCTGCCTGGGGACTGTAGACCTGGCGTCGAAGGCGAGCATCAATCAGTAACGACCATAGTAGTGTGTACGCCTGTAGGATCCCTGCTGCACTGCTCGATGCTTCCCCTGCAAACTGCGACGAATAAGGATTGCGAGACTTGAAGAACGTTTCGGCCGGCTTGGATGTGGTTGGCAGATATCGGACGGACATTCTGAAACTCAGATGAGATCCACCACGCAAGGCCTCCCCATCATGAGTGTGGCACATGACCCGACTTGCACCTCACACTATTCGTTCGGCACCGCTCGGCACGGCTCGCTTTCCACTCAAACCTGATCTGGCACACCAGATGTGAGACGTGCGACTTCTGGTGCATACGGGAAGGGCATTCAGCAAATGAGGGATCTGTTGTTGCCTTGAGTACAAGTGGACGTGAAAGGTGGGCTGTATCACCGCAGTGCGTGCAGCATATCGCAACTACTCAGGAAGAAGAGTTCTGCAGCGCAGGTGTATGAACATCTGACACGCTACATGGGTATGTGTGTGTTGGCTAGATGTGCGAATGTGCCTTCAGAGGGTTGAAAGGAGTAGGAGTACCCAGGAACAGGGGACCACCGGTGTTCTTGCTCTCGACCTCGTAGTCGGTGGACATGTTGTAGTTTATCCACGCACACCGACAATGCTAGGGGCAGTATTGACGCCTGTTTGCCGGACATCTGCAGTGATGGCAGGACGTCAAGCGATCAAACGGACGTAGATAGTCACTGTACGGTCCAACTGGTATCCGTGGCCTGTAAAGCCAGTCTCAGATTGCACTTGTGCTCTGCGCAACAGCAGGCATCACCAGCATCTGATGACTGATATGGTGTATATAGCATCTGAATGTGAACGAGTTGTCTACAAGACCCCGTCATCATTCCGTGGCCTCAGCTGATGCTTGAACCTTTAACAACTGTGATCTGAGAGGAGACTATAACAAGCATGAGCTTGGGATGTTATATCTGCCTGACCCATTGCTTCTATCGAGTGCGAACTTCGCTTCTTAACCGGATCCACTGCTCCTAATAGCTCCTGCTTACCGTGCATGGCCTCTTCACGCACCGTATACTTACTTCTACGTACCCACTGCTAGCGTTCGAACTCGTCTCACTGTGCATGTGCAGTGTAATGCTGAAAGCTCACGGGCACACCACGCGCCATGCACGTTGCACTCACGCTACCTCCCCTCCTGCTCGGCACCCTCTTACACCATGCCTAGTAGGCATGCACTGCTCCTAGGCTCTGTCGCGGCATTCGCTATCTGAGATCAACCCCATACGATGCCCCATGGAGAGATGCCGCCTCGCTCGGCTACTGACTGAGACCGACGCCCATCGGTGATCGCCGACTAGACCGTCTCTCCTCGGCAGTTAGCGTGAATGCTCGCAATGTCTCTTCGGTCACGGCTCTGCATCAATGCCTGTATGCGAGTGCATACGTGCAGCGGCCATACAGCGCAGCGCGTGTTCTGTAAAGGGCTGCCCTGGTCGACGGGGACAGTGGACAGTGGACAGTGGACAGTGGCCACTCATCAACCCTGTGGCTGCCTGATAATCGTCGATTACTTCGCGGAGTGTCACTACCTCCAGAATGCCGGCAGTCCGGCTAGCTGAACCATCGAGCTAGTGTCCACTGGAACTAAGTGTTCATAAGCAAGGTCAGACGCGTCGCCTGTCCCATCTTTTGGCCCTCTACACTTGCTCAATATGACGATCAACCCACACGCCAAGGGCAACGGGCACATCATCAACGATGCGCCCCCGGGCACGGAGGAGTACAATGGTCTGAATGGACCTAACGATGAGTGCGTTGCAAGTGCCGCGGGGCGTTGAAAGAGGAGCTGCACGCTGACCCCAGCCCCGAGGCCATCGGCTACGACATCCTCGACCAGCCAATCGGCACGAAGCGCAAGGTGCGCGTCGTGACTATCGGTGGCGGCGCATCGGGCATCGTGATGGCCTGGGAGATCCAGAAGTACCTCGAGAACGTGGAGCACGTCGCGTACGAGAAGAGCGCAGAGCTCGGCGGCACCTGGCTCGACAACAGGTACCCTGGGTGTGCGTGCGATGTGCCCTCGCATGCGTACCAGTTTTCGTTCCACCCGAACCCGAACTGGTCGCACTTTTACTCTGGCTCTGAGGAGATCTACAGGTATATGAATGATGTGGTGGACACGTATGGCCTGCGCGACCAGTTCAAGACGAGCCACGAGGTAATGGATGCGCGCTGGGACGACGCGGCGGGCGAGTGGGTGGTGAAGATCAAGGGTCCGGATGGGAAGGAGTTTGAGGATCGCTGTGATTTCTTGGTGAACGGGAGTGGTATTCTCAAGTGGGTATCGGGCAGCAGTTTCAAGCGCCTAGCGGAGTCTTGGAATGAGAGGGGCTAACATTCAGCAACTGGCAATGGCCCAAAATCCCCGGACTGCACGACTTCAAGGGCCACCTCGTGCACACAGCGCGCTGGGACCCAAGCTACGACTACAAGGGCAAGCGCGTTGCCACTATCGGTGTTGGCAGCTCAGCGGTCCAGACTATCCCACAGCTCGTGCCACAGGTTGAGCACCTGACTGCATTCATCCGCAGTGGCGCATGGATCACCGCTGCTGGTGCTGGTGCTGAGTTTGCTGGCCCCAACGGCTCGAACAAGGAGTACACAGAGGAGGAGAAGCAGAAGTGGCGCGAGAACCCAGACGAGTACCTCAAGTATGTCAAGGCTGTGGAGGAGTCGATGAACTCGAGGTATGGCATGGTGAGTGCTGACGGAGACACGCGGAAGACATGGCTGACACGCAGTACCTCAAAGACTCCCAGCTGCAGAAGCTCGTCGTCAAGATGGGCATCGACTCCATGAAGTCAAAGCTCACGGGCAAGCCTGAGCTCGCAGACACGCTCATTCCCAACTTCAGCGTGGGTTGCCGCCGCATTACCCCGGGTAACGGCTTCCTCGAGTCCCTGTGTGATGACAACGTCACTGTCGAGACCACTGGGATCGACAAGGTCGTGGAGAACGGCATCGTGACCAAGGACGGACGCCTCGTGGAAGTGGATGCTATTGTCTGCGCGACTGGCTTTGACGTATCCCTCCTCCCCCGCTTCCCCTTCATCGGTCGCAACGGTGCAGACCTCAAAAAGCGCTGGACAGAGGGCCCCGTCGAGGGCTACATGAGCCTCATGGTTGCCGACTACCCCAACTACTTCACATTCCTCGGCCCGTCGGCCCCCGTCGCCCACGGCTCGCTCACCCATGTGATTGAAAAGTGCGCGCACTGGATGATAAAGTCGATTTCCAAGATGCAGGGCGAGGGCATCAAGTCTATTTCTCCGCGCGCCGATCTCGTCCGCAAGTTCAACATCCACCGCAATGCGCTTATGCCGACCACGACGTGGAGCAGCTCCTGCTCGTCGTGGTACAAGAACGGCAAGGTGAATGGCCCTGTGATTGCGATTCACCCGGGGTCCAAGCTGCACTTCTTTGACATGATCAAGAACCCGCGATTCGAGGACATGGAGATCGAGCACTTGACAGATAACCCGTGAGTCCGAGCCAGCGCTTACCAGCGCCAGCAGAAGCCGAGATATCCGCTGACGTTCCAGCTACTCATATCTCGGCAACGGCTTCTCCCGCATCGAGCTGGACGATAAGGCTGACAAGTCATACTACCTCACAAAGCCGTTCGACGTCGACATTCCCTGGTAAGCGAGTATTCTGTTGTCATGTACTATTTCCACCATGCATCGCTGTCATCGGGCCCCCCTTGCTCTCGGCATTTCCTCTTTCTTTCCAAGCGGCTCCACCTTTTACAGCAGCGTATAACGATTGTACAAGCGCGAGAGGATGTAGTATATGCGCTGCACCCCTTCGGATCTAGGTGGTAGAGCTTGGACGGCGAACCAGAAGCGTTAACGAAGAGGTACCATTGCGGATAGAATATAGACTTCCGCTCCTCGTAAAACGCCGACGCCTTTCGGATGCTACAATAGCTGAACAACACCTGCATTTCCCCGCAGTCTTTCCATCCTTCTTCTCATCGTTTGCCATATCCAATCGAACCAACAAGGTTCTACACCCCCCCACGGGCCTGCAGGGCGTCGGTGCATGCGGGGCCGGAGCAAGCGGCTTGCAGTCGGAGCAACCAGTAGTGGGGCTTCTGCTCTTCGACGATCTCGATCTTGAGCTCGCCGATACCGAGTGGGCAATCAGTCAGGCAAACAGGAGGCGATACTCTGACGCTCACGCGATCGATATGCTAACCGCGCCGCCAGTTCAGCAGTTCCAGCAGCTGACAGTCAACCTTACTATCTTACTCATATAACTTACTAGGTTGCTGTTACCAGAGCAGCTCCGCTCACCTCGGCGCTCACAGGCCATCGACTCATTCAGCCAGCTCGCCGGCCGGCGATTTCCCTGAACACCCATTTTTGTAGTATTTTCTTGTCTTGGCACCCAGCTTTGAGCTGTTACAACAACACACCATGATCTTCAGCAAGAGCAAGGAGGACGTTGAGGGCCGGATAGACGTGGTCGACGCTGCTGTCGCGAACGCGGAGGACGAGAAGGGGTCGCTTCAGCCGACGCCTGGGGTCGTGACTGATGCTGTCTTTGGAGAGATCGATGGCACGGGGCCGAATTACCGTGCAGTGAGTGGGCCGCGAGAAGGACCTCAGCCGACCTTTGTCGGTGGTACTGTGCTCCCATGAGCTGTACTGCAATCGGTGCGCACTATGTGTCGCCTTGAGGCTGCAGAGGTCCTTGCGTCGCCGTGTGGCAGTCTTCTGTGGTCACCACAGATGTCTCAGTAAATGCTGATAATAGGTCGGCACTGGCGGCGCATTCGTTCTCATGACAAAAGCAAATGTCGGCCTCGGCGTGCTGCAGATCCCGTCAGTCTTCCATGCCCTCGGCATGGTCCCAGGTATCATCTTGATTGTCCTCATGACCATCCTCATCCTCTGTAAGTCACTTCTGCCACTCTCCACTTTCTTAGCGCCCGCTGACCTGGCAGACACCGCAACCCTAGTCCGCACGTTCAAGCTCAACCACCCCCAGGTGTACGGTTACGCCGACATAGGCGAGGTCCTCTTCGGCAAGTGGGGCCGCGAGTGGTTCAACTTCATCTTTATTATCAACTCGATCTTCGTCATGGGCAGTGCGATCGTCGCAGTCTCCACTGCGCTCAACGCCGTCTCCGTCCACGCCGTCTGCACTGCTGTGTTCGTTGCAGTGTCCGCTGTGGTCGGTTGGATGCTCTGCTCGATCAAGACCCTGGGCAGCATCTCTTGGATCGGCTGGATAGGAATGATCTCCATCATGGCTTCGCTGATCACGGTAACCATCGCGTGCGGTGTCCAGGACCAGCCTGCTGAGGCTCCCACCGACATCCCGTGGGTCAAGGAGGTGAAGATCTTCGGCCAGACCAACGCCGTGAACGGCATTTCCGCCATCACGAGTGTTCTGTACGCCTTCGCCGCGACCCCGGTCTACTGGGGCATTATCTCGGAGATGAAAGACCCCAGGAAGTACACCCGCGTGGTGACTGTGTCGCTGCTACTCGTGTCGGCGATGTACATCGTCCTCGGGAGCTTGATCTACCACTTCTGCGGCCAGTATGTTGCCAACCCCGCGCTCGGCTCGGCGGGTAAGCTCATGAAGCGGGTGTGCTACGGTATCGCCATCCCGGCGCTCCTCGCCACGCTTTGCATCTACTCTCACGTAAGTACATGCTATTCATTCAGCGCGCCACACCACTGACACCCAGGTCTGCGCCAAGGTCATCTTCGTCCGCATCCTGTCGGGTACTGAGCATCTCTCACGCGCGACACCGAAGCATTGGATCACTTGGTTCGCATGCACGACCAGCATTACCATCATCGCATACATTCTCGGATCTGCCATCCCCACCTTCGACGCTATTGTTGGCCTCATCGGCTCGCTCTTCACGCCCCAGACCACTGTCTGCGTGTTCCCATTCATCTGGTGGCACGACAACTGGCGCTACCGCCCTCGCGGGCAGCGCAGCGTCTTCTGGGCCTGCGTCAATGTCTTTATCCTTATTGCTGGCTGCTTCTTCGTCGTCGGAGGCATGTACGCGGCCGTGACGAACCTGATCAAGACTGGCGCGAAGAACGGTCCATGGACGTGTGCGGATAACTCGAACTCGGTATAAGGGAGTGTTGGAGCATTGCGGAGAGTCATCAGGTTGAACGAAGAGTTGTGTGGGGAAACATTCAGAAGCAGGTAGAGAGATAGCGCTTGGCCAGTAGGCCGGGTGTGTAATATTGTAGTATTCCACAGAAAGCATGGCATCTCTGATCACATGGAGCTGATATAGATCATTATAAGAATCTGGTACAGCTGTCACCGTCGCCAAACAGTCTGCTGTCTCCACGCGGCAGCGAGTCTGAGGGCTGTTGAACATTCACCTGCTCCGTCGCACAGTCAGGACGCACTTTCACTGCCCACCACGCACATAAGATCGTGATCAAGGGTCTGGTGCACTCCTCTGCCCTCTAAACCTTGTCTGCTTCTCACCAGCAGATGCACTGCGATTGTGACTTGTGGATTGTGGATTTGTGGCAGATCTACAGTAGTCCTCAGACACGATAATGTGGACGCATGCGGCTGAACCCCGGGTAATCCTCGTCCGCCACGTCCGCCCACACCAAAACGCGACTTTTGGACCACGCCCATCTCTCCATCTCACCCAACCCATGTCAACAGCCACCTTCGCCCAGCTGGGCGCTCAGGCCCTCGTGCCGATAGTCATCGGCTCGTTCCAGTCGCTACGGACACCGGCGGCAGTGCGTGCGCGGCGCCGGCGAGCGAGGCGCAGCGCAAACAATCTCCTGCTCGCGGACGACGAGGATGACCTCGATGACGAGGACCTCGAGGAGATCCTCACCATGTCGGACAGCTTGATGTTCCCCGTGCTTGGAAGCATAGCACTGCTTGGCCTCTTCGCGCTCATCAAGTATGTCGACAAGAAGTGGATCGATCTCATCCTCGGCGTGTACTTTGCGATTGCGGGGGTGGTTGCCGTGCAGACCACGTTTGGGCGGACATTAGATGTCGTGCTGCGAGGACTGGGGTTCAGGGGGCCGCTGTACCACTTCCGCGTGTCTTCTGGGATTAAGCGTGAGTATGGTGTGGACGACTATCAAGCTGCTGGGCTGCTTTGCGCTTGTTGAGGCGAGGAGACTCGGTGCGACTGGCTGTTGTACTCGACAGGCCCAGGGTCATGCCGTTGCTCGCACTAGCACAGCTAAACACTCTAGTCCCCACACATCATACATCTGCTGACCAACAGAGGTCTTCCACCTCCCTCTGAGGATCGCCAACCTCATCGTCATCCCCTTGGCTATCGCTATCCCAGCCGCCTACATTCTTCTCGGGCAGCCGTGGCTTCTGGGCAACGTGCTGGCATTATGCCTCGGCGCTGCGGCGCTCGCCTTCCTCCGCCTCGACGGGTTCCCTACGGGCTTCCTACTACTGGCACTCCTGCTGGTGTATGACATCTTCTGGGTAAGTACCGCCTGCGCCTGAATACGACCGCGAGGTCGTTCAAGCGGATGGGTGGAAGGGTGATGGGACAAGGAGTATCGGAAACTGTTGATGCGGTCTCGTTCAGATCGCAATGCGTTCCCCGCACACGTATTGCCTGCTGCAGCAACCCAGCTGGACTGGATGCTTGGACAGCACCATAGCTCCGCGACTGCGTATCCGATGAGGTCCCCCGTCCTCCTGCAGCAATGATATCATTTCTCAATCTTGTGAATGATACTCGTCTGATGCTGGGACTTCGCGCCAGCTCGTGCTTCGCACTCGCTAACGCTAGGTCTTCTACACCCCTGTCATGGTCACCGTCGCCAAGGGCATCGACGCCCCCATCAAGCTCCTCGCGCCCAAGCCCGGAGCCACACCAGGCGAGTACGCGATGCTTGGCCTCGGCGACGTCGTGATCCCCGGCCTAGTCGTCGCACTCTGCCTCCGCTTCGACTTTGCGCGCCACGTCCGCGCCCACCCAGCACGCGACGTGACCCCCTCCGCGTCCTACGGGAAGACCTACTTCCTCACCGCGATCGCGAGCTACATCGCCGGCCTCGTCGCGACGATCTACGCGATGCAGAGGAGTGGTCGTGCTCAACCGGCGCTGCTGTACCTCTCCCCGTGCTGCATCCTCGGCCCACTGATCACCGCCACGCTGCGCGGGGAGCTCGGCCTCCTCTGGGCATGGAGGAACGAGGAGGAGAAGGAGAAGGAGCAGGAGAGGGACGAGACGATCGAGCCGCCGGCTGAGGCGGCGATCATGGCGAGGAAGGAGGCGAAGGCGAGGGAGGCGGCCAGGGCGGAGGCCGAGGCTGCGGCTGCTGCGGCTGCCGCTGGGGCAGGAGTCGAGGCTGCAGCGGTGAACGGCAATGGGGCCGAGAAGCCAGACGACAGCTGGATGGAGACGCCGGCTTCCCCAGACGGCCCTCAAACCAGGGGAAAGAAGAAGAAGGGCGTGAAGAAGAAGTAGCGAAAGAGAGCCGGGAGGGGGCATCAATCACATGCATAATCATCACCCTGGGACTTCTGGCAACTGACCTTTGGTGAAGACCTTTGATGAAGCATGCGCGTTGAGGCGACGCGATAAGATCATCACTGTGTTCAGATTGGCCTGATACGAGATTCGATTACATGCATGGTATGGTCTATGGTCTGTCTCCTGCAGTGAATCAGGAGCAGTGGATATGTCCGTTAACGGCTCACAAGACAGGGCGAGTGGTCTGCTGGTCGGGGTTGTAACTCAATGACTCAATGCTATGCTGCAACCTCTAGTAGGCAGCAGAGCACCAGAAACGTCATCACATACACAGGTTGCGTCGCCACGATGAAAACTCCTTTCCAGACTGGCTCCCGCTCCAACTAACGCTGGCACATCACATGCGCTCATTGGTATCGCCTTGTTCATGCTCGAGCTCGCTGCGCTCGCTCTCGCTTTTGCGCTCACCGCCCCAACTCCCTCCTATACCTGATGAACGCCACCAGGTTCTCATATGCCTCCTCCGCCCTCGCGCGCAGCTCTGGCGCCTTTCTCCTATCAACTTTCCGCGCGTCCGACCTGAACTTCGCGACCATGCTCGCGAGCGCAACAACATACCCGCCCTGCACGAACACCACATCGTACTCCCTCCCCTCGTCGGCGAAGATGTCGATGATCCCATTGATGAACGCAACCGCCAGCTCGACCTCAGTCGCCGCCTCAAGCCGCTCCATCATCCACGCGGAGACATCGCGCACCTCCTGCAGCGACACGCCGGGGCGGGACACCACGGCCGCGAGGGTGTCGATTGCACGGGCCCCAGCGGGCACCTGGAGATGCGGGAGGAGCGTCATGATCATGACCTCGTGCTCGGGCGCGGCGGGGGGGTTCGTCGCCTTCGCCAGGCCCCAGGCGCACCCGAGAGCAGCTTGTATGATCTCGAGGCGCATCTCCTGCCCCCGGGCTTTGAGGGTCGCAGCGACGGCGTCTGCGCCTGCAGCGGAGATGATAGCGAACATTGCGCCCCACGTGTCCGCGGGGAGGAGGGACGCGAGCGGAGAGGAAGCTTCGCCTGACTGGGATGCCACGGTGGAGAGGAGGAGGTTGTTGAGTGCCTCGAGGGCACGGAGGTGCAGCTGGGAGAGGGCGGCGGTGGTCGGTGGGTGGATGGAGGGCTCGGCGCCGGTGGGGGGGAGGGAGAGGGGTGTGAGTTGGGCAAGGGCGGAGAGGCGTGAGGGGAGGGAGAGCGTGCCGAGGAGGTGGGGAAGGGTGGCTGCGGTGTTGACTGTGGGGGCGGTGGTGGGAGTGGTGGAGGAAGTGGGGTCACGCGCGAGGGCGATGAGGTCCTCATCCGCCAGGGCATCCTCCATCTCCTCGTCGTCGTCAGCAGCGTCCTCGGCGGGTGTAGGGACATCCTCGACATCCTCGAGGCCGGCACAGATGCCGGTGAGGACTTCGAGCGCGGTCACGACGGTCATGAGCATGCGCTCCAGGCGTTCCAGGGCGCGTTCTTGTGGAGAGCGATGCTCGGGAGACATGTTCTTGGCGTTGACGGGGGTGTCTTTGGGCTGGGGTTAGCGGGCGGCACTACAGCTATAGCAGACTAGACTAGAGGACAACTTACAATCTGCTGCACCAACTCCACAACCCTTTGCGCGACATTGCCCAGATTCACGTCCAACAAGTTGTTCACAAGCGGCAGGATAACCTCATTCGTGAGCCCCACAATACCGACCGACGCGTCCGCCTTCGCTCCGGGCAACACGACATTCCGCAGCACACCTGTGACCAGCACACGGGTGAGCAGAGGCCGCCCATCGCCCACCTCGCTTGCGAGCTCGTCCTTCGCCTGGCGCTTCTTGAGGTCGGCTTCGAGCGGCGCGTGGTCGGCGCGCGCGATGTCAAGGAGCACGGGGAGGGCGTCGGGGTTGGCAAGGAGGGCGCGGACGAATGGCGGGTTGTCCTGGGTGAGGGAGAAGAGGGCCTGGGCTGAGGGTTAGCGTTGAGCGAGCGCAGCGAGCGATCGGTCAAAGCGAGCGCAGCGAGCCAGCGAACGATCTGGGAGGAAGATCTGGACAGCAGAGGAGTAGATCGATATACGGGGAAGCAGGAGTGGCAGAGGAAAGCGTATGCAGACGAAGGGAGCGTGTGCAATGCAAAAAGTTATTAGAGCGAGCAGGGGGTATGCGAAGCAGAGGGTGCCAACATTGCCTAGACATACGAGGCAGCCTGGGCATGCAAAGAGCCTGGGTACGCAAAACAGAAGGTCACACGCAGGAATAGGGCATATAGAGGACACGGGAAGAAGAGAAGACAAAGGAGAGAGCATGACACGGTAGAGCGAGTTTTGACTTGAAGAGTGTAGTAGACAAGACAAGAAGCGCGACAATCGATATCAGAACACAGAAGAAAGGGAAGAGTCAAGATCGGAGTGATGGTTGTGCCGCAAACGAAAAACAATGAGAGCACAAACTGCAGCTGCTGTGATCTTGCTGTTTGAGCCAGACGACAGGCAAGCCAACATGCTGAACCCATCTGATAGCTCGATAGACCCATCTGATAGCTCGACCCAGATGACAGCTTAACCCAGAGGACAGCTCGACCAGTTGGACAGCTCGACCCAGAGGAAAGCTCAAGCCAGACGATAGCCCAGGTCAGACGACAGATGGAGAGGACAAAGGAGACATAGAACGTGCTACATTCCAACCGTCCGTCCCTCACAGCCTGGCGGCAAAGCCCCGATACCCTCTGACTCTCGACCCCCGATAACCCGTGGCACAGCGTCTCCTCGGCGATGGCAAGCTAGCAGTCTCCTCGACACCGGCCACACAAACCCCCATACCCCCACCCCCCAAACCCCACACCCCTCCCTCGCCGCAGCGCTCCTTCGTCGCGCCGCGTCGGACCGCACCACTCAGCACTCACCAGCAGCAAGCGGCAACCCAACCCCCAGCTCCCCCCTCCCCTGGAGCACCTTGACCAACAACCCATCCGTCCCGGCCGCATTCACCGCGTCGAGCGTCTTGTGGCTCGCCTCGGCCAGCGACCAGATGAGCGCGACGACGTTCTCGCTCAAGCTCAGGAGGTGTTTCCGCCGCTGGATCTCCTCGTCGCTGAGCTCTTTGGCTGGGCCGGCGATGACTGCGTCGAGTGTGGTTGAGATCTGGGTTCAGCATTGCTCTTCATCCATATTCTCCCCTCCCCCTCCGCCTATACTGCCCCGCCTACTCTCCCCCGCCTACTATCTCCCTCCTGCTCCCCCACGTCTACTCCATTCTCCCTGTTCTCCACCGTCTACTCCTCCCCCTCCTGTTCTCCCCCAACTATCCCGCCCCCCTGGTCCCTGCTCCCATCTGTCCTCCCCCTACTCTTCTTCCTGCTCCCATTCTTTCCAGATGCCGCGATTGTCTCCTATTCTGCACCACTGCCTGTTCCACAATCTTCCTCTCCCAGTCGACATCTCCTACCGGTATCGACTAGCCCTCTTCCCCATCCTCAGCAAGACCACTTCCCCGCAACTCCTGCCCCTCCCAAACTGCTCCCTTGTAACCATCAGACTCTGTCTGACTCTTTCCCCCCTCCTTCTCCACATACTCCTTCAACAACTTCTCTCCCTACGCCTCGCCCATCCCTCCCCTCTTCCACCTTCCGTCCCAGCTCCTAGCTCACTTCTGGCACTCACCTTGCCCATCAACACAACCAAGTGCGGCAACAACCCCTTATTAAACATCTCCGAACACAGCTCATGCCCCCCATCAATCGCCAAATTCCTGCCATCAGCCACCTCCACCACCTCTGACCCACCTCAACGCCCCCGACGCCTCCACCACCACCTCATCCACACTATCCGACAACCGCTCGATCAACAAGCCGACAACATTGCGCCCCTGGAAGAGCCGGCGGGTCGCTGCGTCGTTCTGGATCAAGTTGCAGATCGCCGCACAGGCCCATGTGCGGTCGGCGTAGTCGGGCGCGGAGAGCTGCAGCGTAAGTATCAGACATTGATAGGAAAACAGTAGGCAGCAGCTTGCGGGGCTTGGCTCACACGAGCTAGGTGCTCGCATGAGTCCGGTGCTCCCATGATTCAAGAGCTCGCATGTGGGTCGCACTTCGCAAGACTCTGAATCGCACTACGCTCGCTGGAAGCCTCTGCAGCTCGCAAGGGCACGCTCGCTTCGCTCGTGCGCCCTCGCTCGTTACCCACCTTATCCAAAATCGGCAGCATCTGCCTCTCCTTGTTCGGATTCGCCTTCCCCTCCGCCCGCCCGCCGCCGAGATGCGCATCGGGCACGCGGATGGGGTTGTGCCGCTTCGGCGCGGTCTTCTTCTTGTACTGCGTTTTGCCCATCGCGACGAGGTGGGCCGGGTAAGGAGATGTAGAAGAGGTGGGGAGTAGGTAGATGTTGGTGGTCGGTGACCAAAATCTCTGTTGCGGGGTGGAGAGGGGTGAATCTCCGCTGACTTCACAGTTTGTGTGTGTGTGTGTGTGTGTGTAAAACGCAGATCTTGTGTGTGTGTCTGTACGTTGCGGTGATGTTGTCTGTGTGTGTGCTCCTGCCGGTGCGTGTGTGTGTCTGTGCTTGTGTCTGTGTCTGCGTCTGTGTATCATGTATGTACGTGTAAGTGTCTGTGTTTGTGTATGTCATGTTTGTGTGTGTGTGCCCTTGACTTTGTGTGTGTATGCGCCGTTGGGTGCGTGTGCGTGTGTGCGTCTCAGCTGGCTCTAGTTCATCTCCTCATCAGAGCTAGAGGTGCCACACAGACCAGTCCAGCAGCATAAAGCGTACGACAATAGTTCTGTGTGAGCCACCACAACTGTGTGCTGAACATCTGCAGATCAGTCTGCATCACGCGTTCCACTTTGTGGTTTGGCTGTGACATGCTACAGCTTACACGGCTGCGTCAGGCAGTAGTGAGCTCATGCCATCGAGCGCAGAGTGGCTTTCCCGTGTCCTGCATGCCCTGCCTGCTTAGGAAAGCAGATCTTGAGATTGATGGTCACGACGCAATCAGCGTTCCCCCTCAAAGTGAGACGAGGTACGAGGTACCAGATGCTACGTCTGCAGTCATCAGATGGAAGCGACCCTCTCAGATCCTACTCTACGGCAACGCTGAGCATTTGCTTGCAAACGCCCAGCACCGCCCGCCCACCGTCTCAGTCATGACTCCGAGCCACTACCTGGCGTACACGATGGATTATGCCTCGCTTGTCGAATGTGGTCATTCTCGACTACATCCCCGTGGCCACTCCACTTGACCAACCCCACTCCTCGTCGGTATGCTTCGCAATCTGCGGCTGCTCGTGCCTCCTGTCCAAAGCGACATGAAGTAATGCGGAGCCATCGGTTGAATCACACAAGTCGTATCGCGCTGCACAAACCTCATCTCACGTAAATTGTGTCTGTGGCACCTACATGACATGATGGTTACCGCTCAGCAGAAGCATATCGTCGAAGCGCCGAGGCCGCCAGCAACAGTTGGCCGTGAAGCTACGAGACCGATATGCCCCTACAGCTTTGCAGCTTCCTCGACTTACTTGTGCGTATGCTTTTAGTGCCCTCGGTGCTCAACAGTTCAGTCTAGGAGTAGGTGCCCACTTATGTGTACATATTGTGTGTGCAACACGCGAGTATTTTCCGTCAGAACCACAGATTGCGGAAAATCCCACCACTGATACTAAACTCTAAAGAGCTCTAAACCTGGGGTTCCTCTGAGGCCAAGAAATTCCAATGCCAGCGGGAGATGGGTCTTTCTTAGCGACTTACGGCATTGAATCCAGCAGCATGCAGATTTGAGCGCTAGTGCACGAATATGCAGAGCTAAGCAGCATATGCAACTACGAGCACACACAACCTTGCCGACTATCTCACTCGCTGGGCCCCCAGGTCGAAGACAAGTCGCCCTCACTTTGAGCTTGCATCACCCTACAGCCACGACCCACACATCCCCATATCCCCAACTGCGTCGCCCAAGCTGCTGCGTACTCTTTCGGCCGTGCAGCAGCTCGTATCAGATAGACTTTCTTTCATGAGCATGTGGGATCCAACGCTAACCTGTCAGAGGGGGATACTATGCGCACTAGCACCAGCACCGCACACTAGTGACTGGCCCCGTGCCCCAGAGACGGCAAAAGTTGTGCTAGTTGTGGGTGGGTGGGACCAACCGCTCTCTGCCGTGCCGTCGTCCTACTGACTACTATGGGACTATGGCAAAGTGTAAATGCCGCACTGATCTGTCTCCTCACTGGGTAGCAAGCAGCACTACTACTGTGTCGCATGCATTGCACTGGAGATCCGTATGCACGCAATAGGGGCAAAATAAGAGCAAAGGACAGCGCGGGGCCACTGAGATGTGGATATCTTTTGTCCGCTGCCACAGCTCCGCGGATGAGAACGTGCTTCAGTCGAGCTCACGTTTGAAGTTTTGTTGCTCCCACTGAGTGTGGCACACACACACTACCACACACTACTACGCACATGCATGCGCCTTGCACGTCTACATACAGAGTTCTGTGAGCTCTAGTCTATGTCGACTGACTGTCAATGTGCCAGTCACTGCATGCACTCTCTCTCGAGATTAGGTTCTCGAGTTTGCGGCAAGAGCATGAGCACCTCGGTCCGCATGACGATGAGTGAGTGAGTACTCTTGGGGGGATCCATGGGAAACAGTCTCCTCCTCGGCACTCACTCCTGCGGGCAAAAAGTTCTTCTGCTCTGCCGCACCCTGGACCTGGATCTCGTGAAACTAACTTCGTAGTCACCGTATGCCCCGGTCACCGTACAGATACACACAAATATCGAAAACATACACACAACACACACACACAAAGATCACACTCACAGCCGCGGTTCCCTGCCTGCCCGCCGACCCCGACCCCACCCCGTTCCTCAACTTGCTCACGGTCCCGCGCTCGTCCCTCGTCTCGTCGGTTCAAACGGTCATTCATTCATTCCGTCCGTCGAGCCAAGTCGCAGGTCAGGTTAGGTCGGGTCAGGTCTTGCTTCGTGCTGCCGCTTCGAGCTTCTGCCGCTGCTTCTGCCCGCCGGTAGTACCCAGTCTGGGTTTGGTTTCACTCTCACTCCTACTCTCGCTCTCGCTCTCACTCTCACTCTCACGCTCATTCACATCACTCTACTTTACACTCCTTGTCTACACTACACTACACCCCTACCACCCATCACCACCACCACTACACACAGCTACCCCCCACTCAGCACGCTCGCGCACAGCGCTCGCTCGCTGATGACAGTCGAGGTCCCCCAAGCCGACGCCAAGGCCTGGCGCCGGTTGTCGCAGCCGACGCCTGCACTCCATTTCGACGACCCCGACGCCGATCCCAGCGATCCCAGCGATCCGACCTCGGCCATCCCCACCTCTCCCCTTTCCCGCCTTTCGAATATGTCCGTTTCTGTATCTGGGCTCCGGGCCGCACTCCTAGGATACCTCGGCGAGGCGGAGAATGCCCTGCGCGAGCGCCTGGGGGATGGCGAGTACGCTGAGCACTCGCACTCGCACTCGCACTCACCCCCCGACAGTGTGAGCGGGGCGTCGTTGTACTCCCCTAGCCCTAGTTCAGAGGACGAGACGGATAACGAGTGGTTGGCAGACAAGACTACCTCAACAACTACCACCACAGCAACGGCAATCAACCCCTCTGGGCCAAACCTCCGCCGCCGACCCACCGCTGCTACCTCTACCGCCCCCGCCCAAATACCCTCGCTCCCCTCGGCAGCAGAGGCCCGGGCCCGCCTGAGCGCCGCCGTCTCGGACGCCGACGCGCGCATTCTCGAGAACATGCGCCGCCTGCGCGAGGACGTCGCCGCGTATGTCCCTGCTGGGTTCCAGATGCCGGCCCTAGGTCTCCAGGGGCAGCGGGAGTGGTTGAAGCAGCTCCTCCCGGCGCACCTGCGGACGATCGAGCACGGCCTGTCCTCTGCATGTGGCGACTCGTGGCAAGATAACATGTCTGCTCCTGCTAGGGCGGTCCGGAGTGCCCGGAGACGAGTGATAAGCCTCGTGCACGCCCTCCTGCCCCCCGATGATTGGCAGGGGTGGGAGTCGTTGGGCTGGGAGGACGAGGAGGCGTCGGGACGTGGGACGTTTTCCTCCCCCTCCAGGCCCAAGCCTCGCCGCGCAATGCACTCCAAAAGCTCCTCCCTCGATACCAAGTGGAACCGCCGCGGGTCCCAGTCCGACGATGACCTCGACCCAAATGATGAGCAAGAGTACTCCTCCGACGACGAGCCAGAGTACCTCTTCCCGAACCGTACGCCCGCCCCCGCGCACGCGATCGCACGACACAGGCGACACCAGCAGAGGAGTAAGAGCCTCTCCCAGGCCGACTTTATGCGCCCCACGTTCCTGGACGAGTGGTACCCCCTCCAGGCTGCGGCTGTGGTCGACGACGAGGGCGAGGCGGATGATCTCCTGATCGAGGACACGTTAAGGGCAGAGAGGGAGGAGGAGGAGGCGAAGGAGGGGAGGATGGATAAGGGCCCCTGTGGCGCACCGGCCTGCGATGAAGAGCGGCCGCATGGACTCTCGGCGTACCCTGCCGGAGTGCCGACGATCGCGGAGGCGCTCGTCCGGAGCGACTATGGCAAGAGGCTGATCACGTTCCAGGATATGCCGTTTTGGTGGCGGAATAATGAGTATATCCACACGGGGTAGTGAGTGTTGCTTGGGTTTGGTGTGGTTGGTTTGGTGTGGTGTGGTTCGGATGTGGTTCTGGTTCGGCGCCCCTGTTTGCTTTGGGCTTTGGATCCTTTCCCGTTTGTTGGCTGTCCATCTGGTCGACTGTCGTTCGCCCCGACTGTGCGTCTGAGTCGGATGTTTTGTCTTGGGCATCTGAACTGGATGCCTTGGCTGATTTGACATCTGGTCAGGCGCTCCAGTCGAGCAGACTGTCTCATCTGGCTTGATCGGCCCAGTTGACTATCGAGGCCCAAAGCTTGACCCGCTCATGTGGTCGGGCTCTTCGATCTGCTTGGAGATGACTCAACCTGTACGATTCAAGTGCCGGTCGCTTGACTGTCCTGTGGGCTTGAGTAGCTTTGTGGCTTAACCCACTCGTCTGGCGGACTCCTCTGTCCGTGACCGGTCTGCGACCGTCTGTTGTCTTGACTGGCTAGTCTGGCGTGACGACGTGAGCTGTCGCTGCGATTGTCAGGACTGGCCGGTCTGCAGTAAGGACAAGGTTGCTGCTACGACTAAGGCCTGGCCTTCGGCTCAACTCTTCCAGTCTGGTTTGAGTCTTCATTTAGCGGCAGCATGGTCTGGCTCGACTTATCGGTCGCTACTCATCTGGCTGCCTGCTTTGGTCACTCGCGCTTGCTGGACAATGGCACATGAGTCGTTCTAGCTGTTCGTGACACCTTCACACTTCATCTGTGGCCCACTCCAGCAACCCTGTCATGTCCTCGCGCCTGCACCCCTTGCCCGCTGCAAACCCACCACCTCAGCCCTGAATCTGCCGCTGACACCAGCCGCTTCATCCCCCTCGGCAAGGGCTCCGGCCCCATCCCGCTCATCAAGTCCGCCTTTTCATGGCACAACGAAACCGTCAACATCCACTCCCACTTCATCCCCACCCTCTTCCTCCTCGCGTGCCTCCCGCTCATCGTGTGGCGCTCGCCCCTGCCCAATGCCAACTGGGTCGACACCGTCATGATCATCTCGTACCTCCTCGCGGCTATGTCGTGCCTGTCCTCCTCGGCAGCGTGGCACGTCGTCTCCGGCTGCGCCTCGCGCCGCTGGTTCGAGTGGGGCGCCTGCGTCGACTACATCGGCATCAGCTGGCTCATCGCCATGAGCTTCAACACGGTCGTCTACAATGCATACTACTGCCGCCCGCGCACGGTGCTCGTGTACACGTGCATCAACGTCGCGTTCGGTGGACTGGGCAGCTACCTCCCCTTCCAAAAGTGGTTCAACCAGCGCAAGAACAAGCGGTGGCGTATCCTGTTCTTCATCTGTCTGAACATTGCGATGTTTGCGCCCGTCGCGCAGCTGTACTACCGCGTGGGCGTCAAGGCTGCGAATGCGTTCGTGTCGCCGTTCTATTACAGCGTGGTGGCGTACTGCTGTGGGCTGGTGTGCTATGCGCTGCACTTGCCAGAGTGTCTGTTGCCGGGCAAGTTTGACCGTTTCGGCGCGAGTCACAATGTGAGTAAAAGCCTTGGAGAGGCTGGGTGTGCATTTCTGGGCACTCTCCTAGCCTGTCTCTCCTCCTCTGGACTCCCGCTGACGCCAGATCTGGCACATGGGCATCGTCGTCGCCATCATGCTGCACTACCGCGCAGTGTTTGCAGCCTTCAGCATGCGCTGGGACTACTCGTGCGCCGCGCCGGATGCGCAGACACCCGTCCCGGCGGCAGTCACGGCGCTGCTGTTCGGCAAGGCATAGAGGGCGGGGCCAGGCGTAAATACGAAGTAGCTTAGCGGACACCGACGCGTATGTCATCGGCTGCGTGGGAAGGCGCGAGCTCTTTTGCGTGGTCAGGAGTCTTCAAGAAGCAAACCCTCTCACATTTCGACATCGCCAAGCAAATGTGAAGCAATCAAGTCTGGCGTGCATGGCGCACTGGAGAATGGGGAGTCTGCGGATGCGTCGGCAGCTGTGGGGCACACGATGTCGGGTGGATGTCAGGTGATTCAGCTCTGTGAGCGAGGACCCGACTTCCGCCCGTCTGGGAGGCAGTATCACTCTGTAAGGACGATGAGAGGAGGGGAACATCTGAGGAAAACATCGAAGCGAAGGAGCGAATGAGAGAGGAATTGAATGTGACAACAAAAGAACGGCAGGCATCGAAGCCTGCCCCAAAAAGGTGCGGAGGGGTAAGAAGGTCAATGTTGTAGCAGTTAGAGTGTTAGATGCGAGTGAGAAGTCTGTCGAGAGTGCTGCAGTATGGAGCACCACGTTCAGTTTGCGAGTTATGTGTTGGAAAACGATTTGTCAGTGATCCTACCACTGTTGAACGAACACCAACGACCTCATCTACGCGCGTGTACGAGACGAGGCTGGAGGCAGACAGGCTGTGCTGTGTTCGCATGGTTACAGACCGCTCGTCGTTCACGCACGTATGAGACCTTGTGCAGGCAAATCTGCTGCTGCTGTGTTTGGCAGCTGTGTTCGAATGACTGCAGAGTGCTCGTCGTTCATGCGCGCATGAGAAGATGCTAAGGGCTTGCCACTTTGCTGTTGTTTTGGGAAGTCTTGATGGTGCTCATAATTCATGGGCGTAAGGGACGAGGATGAGGGCAAAGAGGCTGCTTCTGCTGTGTTCAAATGCATATGTGATGCTCAGCTTCCATGCGCGTAGGAGACAAGACTCGCGCAGGAGGCGAGGCTGGATGCAGAGCAATGTGCTGATGCAACGATGAGCTGAGGCGGTATGGTGGTCAGTGTGACGTGTGGCGCGTGGCCGAAGCGTCCTGCTCAGTTGTGTTGGCCTAATCAATTGTGTTAGCCCATTTGAAGAGGCTGCTGACTCGCGTCCCCCTGAACTGGAGGGAATCTTTAGGAGCTGGAATACAGTGCGGCATTGGACAGGTGGTTCATCGGAGGGATGTCCTCCTGCCCGGTGACTTCGAACAGATCCTTCGATTCCCTCGCTGTCCATGCCGGCAATCCTCGACCTTCGACTTCGCCGTGAACAGCGATGACAGCGGTCAGTCGCTGGCGGCGCTTCGTCTTGTATCGAGTAAGGAGGTAGTGCCTTATGGCCATCATTTGCGGCATCTGCAAGTGATGTGCCACGCCCATCTGCGCCGCGATAGTCTGTACGACGATCTGGAGATCGGGCTCGTCGTACAGCGGATCGTCGTAGGGGATGCCGGGGGGAAGGCTCACGGTGTACTGAAGCCTTGGGCGAGTGCCCTCCTCCTCCTCGACCGTGATCGATAAGAGCCCGCCCTCCTCGTGCAGTCGGTCGAGGTAGCTCAGGACCTCGACATGGGGCGGGCGCTCCATATGGCGCTCAGCGGCAGCGAGCGAGGCACCCTGCGCTCAGAAGACGTTGAGCTGGTAGGTGTTGCCCGATGACGATGTCGGGCTCACACCAACCTAGTCGCTCCCCCTCCTCGTCCCTGCGTTCGGTAGAGGGATGGTACAGCATTCGCGGCTCCAGGGGATGGGGTGTCGTGCGAACGCACCCGTCGCAAGGATCGCTCGTGCGACCATGTCCGTCTCGCCCGACCGGTACATATTCATCGCATCCTCGTTCGTGTGTTCGTGGAATCAGACGGAGGTTTGTCCCGGTGTTTCGAGCGCAATAGGACCTGTGAGAAACTGGAATTCCAAGCTCAGAGGGATGGCAGCCACCTGCTCAAGTAGCGAGTCCATCTGCACTCTGACAGCTGCAGTCAGATGGCGTTGGGAACATCTACATCATCTAGGCGGTCCAGAGGTGGGATTGTTGCCCAAGGCGTCGAGCCAGACCTGCGGGACGTCGCTTCTTGCCATGGTGCATCATCGCGGTCCATACGGTGAGCGACAAGGCCAGCGATCGTCTGGCACCGCTAGTGATGAACGTTGCCACGATGTTGTCAGGTTGCTTACGGCCACAAATTGTCTCGTCGTGAGCAGGAGGGCCAGACCAGAGACAGCCCAAGATCGGTTGGTCTGACGACCGCTTGCAACAGTAGCATGGTGAGTAATCCCTTGGCGCGCTCGGGACCGGTGTCGGGACGGCGTGCCCGTCCAGGTCCATGTCGATAGTCTGAAAGCAGTTGCTCTACCGACCTGTTTTGATGTCGTTTCTGGCTAGCATCTGGGCAGGAGCTGGCGACAAGCCACACCTATTAGTGCCGCGATGGCACGCACCACGAGATCGAGGTCGGGAGTGACGCGGAGCGGGTGGTCGTCGCCGATGTGCGGCGGGAACGACACCAGGTACTCAATTGTTGGCCGCCGCTGCCGCTCGTCCCCATCCTCGGCGGCATGCTCGCCCGTCCCCTCCACCCACATAGACACGGATCCACCCTCTGCGTGGAGGTGATCCAGGTATGTGAGGACCTCGTGGTGAGTTGGCCGCTCAACGAGGCGCTCGGCTGCCGCCAACGTCGATTCTGGTTGTCGAAGCCTTTGAACTTCCCTAAGACGTTGGCCGATCATAGTATCGGGCTTGCACCAGCCCACCCGTGGTTTCCGTCCTCGTCTCGACGCTCCGTTGATCCGTAGTGGATCAATCGGGGTGTCGTGACGAAGGGCAGGCGGTCGAAGAGCCCAGTCTTACGGTAAGCACGGCGTCTGTGACTGCGGACGTGTCCCTGGCGCGGTCCATATTGGCGGCATTTTGGTCGCTTGCGTCCGGGGGCCGCTCATCGTCGTCCCACCCGTCTGGTCGTCGTTCCAGCCGTCTGGCTGATCGTGTCAGCCGTCGGAAGGGGTCGCCGTTTCTGTTTACTATCGCAAAGATTCGAACTCGCGACCTAAGAAGGCCTGTTGATCGCTGAAGAGATGGTACAACCGCTGAACTACCGGTTGTACCGATAGTAGCAGGAAATTGGCCATTATAAGCAGCAATGGCTGTGGCACGGGGGTCATATCGTCAGCCACAGAGAGTCAGCTTTTATTGGCATTTTTGCAGCATTTTCGTCCGACCCATGATTTGGTCCAGTGGTCAGTGACCGTACCAACTGCATACACAACGCCCGCAACGCATAATTCGAGGTAGCAGGTTCGATTACCACTGCAAGATTGGCGCTTTCATCCACAGCCCAACCGATCGATGCTATAAGAGGCCACCCGAGATGTGGGAATGCTGCCTCAAAATAGGCTCCCTGTCGTTTGGAGTTGCTCAGCCTGCTGCCAGTCAGTGATGTCGTTATTGGAACTGCTCTGGCTCGTTGAGCCGCCGTCCGTCTCCATTAGCACAAGAGTTGACATAGGCGACAATGCCGGCGAAGGGCCGCATGACCTGGACTGCACACCACAAATCACAGTTAGGGATGACAACAAGGAGAACGTCCCCAGGTCCTTGGCGAGTTGATACCAAAACGCACGGAGGTCATGGCTGCAGTCCCAGAAAGCAAAACAAAACGTGATTATGGAGGATCGACCTCTCTCCCACAGCCGATCGTAGCGCCTGTACAAAGTCTGGTGTCTGTCTCCTTGGTTAATGAAGTTTGTCAATTTCACGCTGGGGCCGGTTATCTGCAGATACTTCGTATCAACAATCAGCAATGGCCCAGCCGTACAGCTCGTACTTCTTTGGACCGTTGAACTTGACCGCTGTCTTGGTCTAAGTTTGCTGATCGCTTTCAAGAGCGCGGTGAAGACTCACTTCCCTCACCCTGAGCGCCCGGGGGGTAACAGGTGCTCTCCCAGCCCTTTTTGCATCCTGTTTGTGAAATCTCTCCTTGATATTCCAACAGCGAGGTCATCACAGAACTCATCAAGTCGCGATCAGCCGCCTTGATACCTTAAGGTCCACAGTTGTATACTATGCTCTAAGCTGCTGTGGAGCAGTCGACAAAGTGCCATCAGTGACTAGAGTACGCTCTACTGTGTATCTGGCATTTTCCCCATCTTTCCGTGCTCTTGCTATCCAGCTTGAGCAGATTGGAGTGAGGCATGCTACGAGTTGATACATGTGACCTCAGTACAGCCATGCATATGATACTGTACAATAGAAGAGAGTGCAGCTTGCCTTGTCGAGGACGGCGTGTGAATCAGGTGAGAGCACGATGGTAACGTAGAAAGGTCTGAGTGGCTCGGTTGCAAGGTATGGGTTCGAAGAAGGGTCACGTCGAGCTGGGCGTAGTGCGTCGTGTGATGGAAGCAGATTATCCAGAGCTCTATAGGTGTCGAGAAGGCGTGTGTCTGACTACGAGGTCATGGTAGAGCTTGCGACAGGAAAAGCGAAAGGTGATTGATGGGCGGTATTTCATCCGGGGGCGCAAGAGGCTGTCCTTCTCCATCCATGCCAAACGTACGCGACCAAGTGCAAGCAATCATCTCCTCGTCACACTGGCTTGGAAGTCCCAAGGCCAAGAAGGAGTTGCCCCACAATAGCGTCGATTGGGTGATGCCGAGGCTGCTCGCTATCCCGATCTCGACCACCATAGCTCTCACGACGAGCTTGAGGTCGGGAAGGTTTAGAAGCGGATGACCGTCGGTGATGTGCGGGGGGAGGGTGACGGCGTACTCGACCTCGGGGTACGCCCCGTCTTCCTCCTCCTCCACTTCCTTCTGCTGGTGGTGGTGGTTGGCCCTGTCGTTGCTCTGCCCACTGCTTTGTTCTTTGACCCAGAAGGACAGCAACCCCCCTTCCGCGTGCAGGCAATCGAGGTATCGCAAGACCTGCTCGTGGTGAGCCTGTTCGATGGTTCGCTCTGCAGCGGCATAAGCTTGTTTAACACATGGGTGGTTTGCACCGCTCCCGCGTTCGCCGATGACGATGTTCGGAACGACTCCATGAGTGCACTCATCATCCCAGAGTTGCATCTCCCTTGACCCATGGTGAATGATGTCGGGCGGCTGGGCGTATGGGTGGCGATCGAAGACACCCGTTTGCAGAATCGCCTGCAGAGGGTAGAGGGTATCGGCCGCCCTATGCATACGATAGTTGTACTCATCCGGCTCTGGGTGAGGCGATGGCCACCTCCAATTCTCAACGAGGCCATGAAGAAAAGCGAGCCGCGGCTGCAGGGGAATTGCTTCCAGTTCGCGGAGGAGGACGTCGAGTCGGGCCAGCACAGAGGTCGTGGATTGGGGGGTCAGAGTGATAACACCGGATGGGAATGGGACCTTGTTGCGAAGAGTCGAAGCGGATGGCACAGCTTCGGGAGGAGGGAGGACTGAGAAGTCGCAGGGGTACACCCTGTCGTAGCGGTCGGCCAGGAGGTCGGCGTATGTGTGCGCAGCGGGCAGCGCGGCCATACTTGTGAGTGATGTGATGAGGTGTCGTGCGAGCCGGCGATAGGGATTGGAGCTGTGCCGCGAGGAGTAAGGATTGCGTATGAGATGTGGTCGAGCAAGCGATATTGAGAGGGGCACTCGGGGAAGGAGATGAAGAGTCAGGAGTGAGTATTGTTGAGAGATGCGCGACGTCTATCTGGTCGTCGCAGTGTAGTTTGTGCCCTCGCGGTGTGTTTGGACGCTTGGATGTTGTTTACCTTGTGCCTCAGATCCCCTCATTCACAGCCACGCTCTAGCGAAATCCGCAAGTAGAAGGTCAAGGGCAAGTTCATGGTGTGATTCCCAGCATTCTGCAACCGTCTCGCTGAAGTCTTGACAACTTGCTCGTGAAATCGTCCCTCGCTGCATCCGGACCCTATGCATTGTGCGTTAATGCGCAGCGATGCATGATGTTTGGACTCGTACGTTCGTACGCTGTTGTCGAAAAACCCATGTACTGCATGGTGTTGCCTGGTGAACGAGCATAGCAATGGAGACGCGGCCTTCGCTGGAGTCTGCTGAGATCTGCTTTGCTCGTGAGATGGGATATCCAGGGAGCACCGCGACATTGCGTCCTGGCCTAACGGGTGGTTGAATGGCAAGATCAGTCGCGTCGCAGGACTGGGCGTGTCTTGCGGCGTTGGTGGCGTCGGAGCTCCAGCAGCCACGACCATCAGACAGCCACCGTGCAACTTGCAATGCGCGTCGAGCAGATTGTATCAGCCCAGAATCACGCATTCGAAGCAGCTCACAATCCACATAACTCTGAATCGACGCGATATCGACGCTGTTTCTCTGCTGGAAAGGTCGAGAAGTCAGCAAAGAGGGGAAAGTGAATGAGAGAACAGGTCGATGAAAGTGGCGTGTCGTTTTTGCCACTTGCGTCCGGACGTGTTTGTGAACATCCGCATATGTCTGTGTCCGCCGCATCTTCACGACGCTCTCACGCTCGTAGCTGCACACTCGACTCTCGCGACCTAGAGTTCGCTCCGTACTGTGCAACCCTCCTCCGTACTTTGCGTCTCCCACGTTATGTCCGCTCCAGCTTCGCCGCGCAGCGACAGGCTAAAGCGAAGCCGCTCCGCCAGCCCCCCGCCTCGACCAACAGTCAAGTCGGACGCAGACCAGGCTCTCGATGACCCAACGTTCGATGACCCAACGTCAAAGCCAAATTCCACAGTGACGCCTTATTCCAAAGCCTCTGCATCAGCTCCAGCACTACCCTCACGCCCCAACATACATCGGGAATACTTCCTTCGCAACTTCCCCCAGACACCACCATCAGACTTCCCTAGACAAAAGTGGACGTCCCAAAGCTTCGGGATCCCCAGTATTACCAACAATGGAGGACTGGATATGAATCACTGGGGGCTGAAGAAGGCGTCATTGGCGGTTTATGAGGCCCAGATGAGCGTGAATTGGGCGCATCTCGAGGCCCCCGCAAGGTCGATCACACTAGCTATCTGCGATAAGGCTTTGCAACTGTGAGTCGGTTTTGATGGACATTCTCTAGGCTGCTGGTACCGTATTGAAACTCTTGCTGATGGCAGGAACGACTTCTGGCGATACTACGCAAGGGGCCATCGAGAGCACTACTGTCACACCTATGCCGAGTGGGAGGCCGCACGTCTTGCAGACATCAAGTCCACGTACGAGTTGGTGAGTCCCTGGCCTTGCTGATGTGGTTCTACAAGCAACGGCGAGAGACACTAACTCTCGTAGGTTGCTGTGTCTTGTTGCTCTCGCTGTGTCTTGTTGCTCTCCTTCACAGTCCAATCCTAAGACACTACTCCGCCACTTGCTAGCCAGCAGGGCCACACGCTGACACCAGGCGGCAACTGCCTTTCCCGTGCCTCTCATCCGCGAGTCACCTGAATATGTGACAGAGCTCGCCACAATAGCCCTGGAGGAGCACTACCAGCGTCTTTTGGACTCGCGTCATGGGGGGCCGCCTGTTGGTCATTCTTTCACGCGCGAGTGGCTCGGCGAACATGCCCCAACGTTCGACGACCTTAAGCCCTACGGGTATACTGTCATCACAGGGACTGTCAGCATCAACGAGAGCAAGGAGGAGCTCCTCGCACGCTCAGCAAAGTTCCGCAAGCGACACCCTCCTGCAGCAAAACCGACTGTCAGGCGGAATGCTCTACAGCACCCACCACCTGCTGTTGCCCCAGTTGCGCAAGTCCCATCCAATCTGCAACATAAGGTTGCAACGGAGGACCCCTTCATTGACCTCCTCAACAGACGTCGGAAGTAGTCATCGTTCGTCGATGTGCACCTATGTACAGTGACCTGACCTTGCACAATTGGCGTGCTTTGTAGTGTTCATATGTGACCTGTGGGTGGCTTGGTGGACTGGGTACCTAGCTGTGCACGAGCTACGCTCCCCATCGCTGCATTGTCGACGTTGTCTGCCAGTCCTGACCCTCTTTGCTGTTCCTCAGCTTCGTGTTCCTCATATACTGTATCGTACATCCATCGGTCTTACAGCTGCTCTATCATTGGCGCGGCGTAGCTTGTCACGGCACAGCCCGTGTCCACCCCTCGTAGTCCGCGCTGAACCCTCATGCCTCCTCGCACCTCCGCCTACAGGTACCCCCTCCCAGTCCCCTTCGCGAACACCTTCACGCCCCCAACCTCCAATCGGTACTGCAGCGCCTTATCCTTCGGCACGACCGGCATCCCCTCACCTCCCGGATCGAGTGAGAACGCACTGATCTCCCCTGACACCTCTGCGCTCCGTCCAGTCGAGAGCCCCTCGATGCGCCACCATCCGCCGCCGAGCCTAAGTAGCCGGTCCAGCAGCTCATTCTCCTCCCAGTCGACGTTTCCGCCGACCTCCAGTCCGTCAGCGTGCAGTGTCGACACGACTGATGCGCCCCGCTTTGTCGCCGCGCTGAGCACAGCTCGCACGAAGCGCGATACCTCTACGGAAGGGAAGCCGATCGTCGTAAGGTCGCTGAGTCCATCGAGTAGGACGAGTGATGGCCCCGTTTGTGGTATGGCAGAGAGAACGGCGTCATAGATCGGCTTGAGGGATGGTTTGCCGTCTGGGTAGAGGGGGACAGAGGTGTCGCCTGGGATCGGCGATGGCGAAATGCGAGCAAAGCGCTTAGGGTCCTTCGGTAGCGGTGTACCTAAACGGCGGAGGATGGCCTCCCATGAGGAAAGGGTTTCTGAGCGGAGGTCGAGCCAGATGATCTGAAGTCAGCAGGGAGGTCGAGTGACGAGCCAATCCTTGCGGGAGGTATATCTCTTGCTAGCTGACCCCAGACATCAGCCACAAGCCGACGCCCACACTCAGATAGCTCCACCAGCCCCGAGCACTAGCCATCAACATGCACGTATAATTGACACTGTACAGCATCCCATGTATGGCAGCAGATGGCAATAGACGTGAGCACCCCGACTCACCGGCACAGACTGCTGTATCGCTGCAATGACGAGGTGGAAGAGCGCGACGTCCGCCTTGGCCGTGAGCGTATCTGTGACGACCAGATGTGCGCCTGGCGGCGGCAGGGATGTGCTTGTGCTGCTCGATGAGCCCGCAAAGGTCAGGTGTGGCGAGAAGAGCATGGCCTGAGCGATGGAATGAAGTCCAGCACCATCGACATGAGGACTCGCGTTCGAGAAGACACTGACGGCGACTTATCTTGTTTATCCGACGTTCTGCCTCAAGACACCGAGCAACAACATGGTGACAGCAATGGTCGCCCATGTGTTGCATGCTCAAAGTTAGAAATCTACACTTGCCCACTCGACTTTCCTGTATCAACTGGACGTTTCCTGTATCTCTAGGTGGGCTGCTTCGACTCGCCTGTGCTTATAAGACAGCAGCATCAGTCCTCTCTCTCCTACGACATCCCGACTTCCACCACGATGACCTCGCAACCCTCCGCCAACTCTGCCAACTCAACCGCGGCGCCAATACCCATCATCCTCGACTGCGACCCGGGACACGACGATGCCATTGCGATCTTCCTGGCGCAAGGCTCGCCAGCCATTGATCTCGTAGCAATCACGACCGTGGCAGGCAACCAGACGATCGAGAAGGTCACGAACAACGCTCTCTCCGTGGCTCGCGTGGCCGGCGTGCCTACAACCATCCCCATCGCTGCAGGCTGCTCGCGCCCCTTCATCCGAGCCCCGATAGTCGCAGCAGGCATTCACGGCACGACTGGACTCGATGGACCCGCCCTGCCTGCGCCGAAGCACGCCCTCGACAAGCGGCACGCAGCAGACGTCATCATCGACACGCTGCGCGCTCGGCCGGGGGAGATCTCACTCGTCGCGGTTGGCCCATTGACCAACCTCGCCCTCGCGTTGGCCAAGGCGCCCGACATTGCTGACCTGGCGCGTGAAGTTGTCCTCATGGGTGGAGGGATCGACACGGGCAACTGGTCGCCCGTGGCCGAATTCAACATCGCCTGCGACCCGGAGGCGGCCGCGGCCGTCTTCAGCGCAGGCTGGAAGGTCACCATGGTCCCGCTGGACGTTACGCACCGCGCGCTTGCGACATCCGAGGTGCTCGACCGCATACTGTCGCTCGGCACTCGGCCCGCAAAGTTCATCAACGAGGTGCTGTCATTCTTCACGCAGAGCTACAAGGCGGAGCAGGGGTTCGACGCCCCGCCAGTGCACGACCCATGTGCGGTCGCCCATCTCATCGACCGAACTGTGGTGCGCGCGCAGGCATTCCCGATCGAGGTGGAGACACAGGGGCGGGTTACTACCGGCCAGACGGTCGTGGACAGGCGGCGGGCAGCACCTAAGGGGTGTATGACGCATGCGGCTGTGGATATCGATGTGGGGCGGTTCTGGGATATGGTGATCGATGCGCTGGGGTGTGTGGGCAACCCAGAGTAGGGGAGGGGTTAGATGCAACCAGAATTAGAGCTGGGGAAGAGAAGGGGTCATTCGTCGTCGAGGAGATGGCATCTTAGCGTAGTGAGGAGTCCAGTGTGTAGGGACGGAGAGAAAGAATCCATGCGGACTAGCGCAATGGCATTAGCATCAGCTGCTGACTATAGACTCGATACAATGCATAGATTATATGGTTGGTAAGATGTAGCAAAACTATGTGAGGTCTTTGTAACCGCACGCGTTGGGGCTAATGACTTATCATCTTCTCAGGCTCCAGGCTACGAGGGGAGAGCGGACCACGACCGAATAACGAGTAGCTGATCAAGATACATCGTCGCATGTCGACGAACGGCCATCGCATGGCTCTCAACGACGGGTCGGATCGGTCCGCGAAGCTCGGAGTTCAGCATGACCTCTCGGCTGCGTTGCCTCCCCTCTATGCCACCCCCCTCCTCCTTCCCGAAGCCTCCTTCAAAGCAGCATTCATCCGCGCCTCCTCCGCAATGGCCGCTTTCTCCAGCTTGGGATCGAAGCCCAGGATCCACTTCGAGGTCCACGAGAACTCACTGCCGCTCTTCATACTGGTCGGCCGGACGCTGGTGCTCATACTGCTGGTTCTGGTGGTACTGATGCTGCTCGTCTTGCTCCGGATGCTCGGAGTGCGACTCCTCATGCTGTCGACGGCGCGTTCTAGATTCAACGTTTGCCCGCTTGCCCCATTGCTGTCGGAGGGTAGGACCTTAAATCTCCTCTTGCTCGACGATGATCGTGGACTGAATTCGAGGTCCTTGGGCACCACATCTAACCCTGCTCCTCTCACTGCATCTATTGCACTCATATGTCCTGATGTCAGTGCATAGCCGATGGTGACCCACAGCTCACAGCCGGCCGACTTACCTGTTGAGTCCTTTACCCGATGCAGCTGAAGTAACCTCCCACTTGGGGACAGGACAGCCTCGCCGCCCTGTTGCTTGATGGCAGCGGACTTCGGACCACCCTTAGGCAGCTGGCCGACCGCGCGCTGCTGTCAGATGTTTGCTCTCGGGACTCGGCGCTGCACCTGCGGCCGCCACACTCACCGACAACGCATTCGCCATCTGTCCTCCCGTGGACGTCTTTGACAACTTGCTGCCGAGATCCTTCAGCGAACCGTGCTGGAACCCAAGTCGGCGATAGATCCTGCCCTCGAGATCCGTGTAGACCTCAAACTCGCAGTGCATTGCTTTGCGGTACTGTTCGATCGCCTGCCACTTCCCGCCACATGTGACAATTGCAACATGTACTCCGCTCGCTTTGATGGCTGCCCGGTCTAGCTGCGATACCGACGCAAGCATATAGTCCTGGTCAATGCTGCACCACATGTGGCGGATGAAGAAGAGCACAGTCGCCTTGCGACCCTGCTCGCAGATTGAACGGAGTGACACCTTCTCCCCTTGCTCATCGACCAGAATCTCCTCGTCCCATATCCTGACGACCTCCTTCTGTGGCAGGTCATCGTCCCAGCTTTGCGCTATCGGCGGGCGCTCGTCCATTGTCGAACTCGTATCATCTCCTGCAATGGAAACAGCTGCATCCACAGATGAACCGGTTGCCATAGTCTGCACTGTATGCGATGACCCGGTGGACTGCGACATCGACAGTGGCAGGAGGTCATGCATGTCAGCTGTACTTACGCCTGACTGCTGCGACTCGCGCTTCCTTTGCGAGTCGGAGCGGCTGGGCACCAACGCAGACGTTGATGAGGAAGCCAACATAGCCACACGGTTCAGCGTTGTTCTGAAGCCGGCAGCGGGCTGCGACTGAGGGGAAGAGCCAGCACCAGATGGCGACTGGTATGGGTGGACGGCCGATATGGATGATGTCCGTCTGGAGCCTGACAAGTTGCGCGACCCACCTTGCGGTGTGGCCGGAGCACTGCTCAGTCTTGCCGAATGAGATACCGGAGGTGTCGATGGCGCCGAAGATAGCGATGTGCGCTGCATCTGTGCTCTCAGCGTCGGCATCCGCTGATGGTCCCCGAGCCCGAGATCTGTTTGCGAAGTTGCAGCTGCGAAGTTTGGAAAGGCAGTGACGAGTGCGCGAGCCGCAACGCTGTTCTGCGGCCGGAAGGGGTGATTGGCATTGCCGAGGCGAACGAAGATGTCGTCGTCGCTGTCCTCCCCTTCGCTATCCGAGCTCTCCTCAATCACCCGTCGCGGCAGCGACATGCTCGGCGATAGGGGCACCCTTGGTCGACTGACTGGGGGTGCCGCAGAAGGGCTTGTGCTGGCTGTTGAGTTGGACATTGCAGCAAGCGGCTCAAGCTCAGTTTTCAGCCCAGTACCTCTAGAGCAAGTGGCATGGACCAGGCAGTCGTATTGTCGACCCTGCCGGCCTCGGCAACACGAAAGACTTGAGGTGGAATCGTTGCGCCTGGTGTCTGTCAAGTACTGAATAGATCGTGTATGCGCTTAGTGAGTATCAGTAGAAGTCAGAGACCGCATGACTCTTTGATAGGAAGGTCCTCACCCATCGCAGCAGGATACTCTTCGGCATAACCTAGGCGGTCTTCGAAGCGACTGCCGAAAGTTGCCGCTGTGGTGAGGATACTGGCAAGCGCAATTAGCCCAACGTTCAGCACGGAATGTCAGGCAACTTGCTTCGCCTGCGCTAAGCTTGAGAGCTGTGAGAGTACGTACATGCGAAACGAAGGGTGTTGTCAAACCTTGGCAGCCTGGTGCTGCACTCTGGCGGTCGAGTGCCTCCTGGCATCTCGTAAGGGGTCGAGCTTATCTGTCCGCGGGGTGGACCATCCAACCCGCGGTACTGGTCATAGGACAGGTTTCTGCGAGACCTCTTGCGTGAAGTGCTGATGCTACTGCTGAACCCAACCCATCTCGCGGCACCGCGTTTGAACCTCAAACTGCAATATGTGACATCTGTGGGGTCAGGAACAACGGGAAGCCTCTCCCGCGCATTGGCGTCCAGGTACACAGTGAACTCTATGCCTTGTTGCCCACTGCATTGCCCGGAGCAGGCAGGCAGGCTGTGGGGATCTTGGGGGGTGGTCACGAATGAGGTCAAGTGCTGAAAGAGAAGCGAAGACAAAAGGCAAAAGCAGTAGTAGTGTTGCACGAGTAGCGCGGCGTGGGGGTTTTCGAAGGTGCATTCCGTTTAGAGTTACCCAGACTGTCGGCAACAACTCTAACACATCATGTGGTGGCAGCGTAAGTTTACAGTACGTCTTGATTGCAGAAGTGATATGAACTGCGAGGTATGGAGACAAGCACGTTGGAGTAGACCATCTGTGTTGCATGATGATCACATTTACATGCTGGACTGGAGATGCCGAGACTGTTGCGGTCATCGGCCATGGCACTGGCAAGAGCATCCGATCCAGCATTCCGCACAATCCACGGGTAGTGGTACAATCGGGGCCCGAATGCATGCTGCTACACATCAGATGCTCTAACTACTACTACTACTGCTTGATCATGAAACCCTGGAAGAATGCTGCGATGCCCTTAAAGTCGTCCATGGCGAACACACCCGAGACGTACTGGTCCGGCCTGACCACAATGACGGCAGAGCCGCTGATGCCATACGCCTCGTACGCCTTGCCATCGCCGTCGTGGTGGCTTGGCTCATCGCACATGAGCGTGTCGACATCGCGCACGTCGTACGGCTTCTTCCGGGGCTGCAGGATGTCCGGCAGCTCGCTGTTGATGTACTGGATGTGCCTGTGTGGTGTCTTGAAGACAGTCAGTGTCTGGATGACGCTGTCGATGTCCTCGCCCTTCGGTGTGTACAGCGTTGCCGGTCCATCAGGACCACCGAGTGCATTGCCGAGCTTCTCAAGTGCATCAAAGGCTTCGGGCTCGCGGATGTCACCAGGGAAAATGACAATACGCCATCGTCCATCCGCGACGATCTGGCGCTGCAGCCAGACAGTGTGAGCGTTGTAGGCGCCCACCACCTGTTCGTCCATCAAGTGGGACCCGATGAGGATGTTCTTCGCCAGCGGAGAGTGCTCCTGCGGCTGGACGATGAGGTTGGGCTCGTACGCGACTCCAGTACCAGAGGTGAACTTAATCGACTTGAGCATAGCCGCCTTCATGTCCTCGGGGGAGATGCCGTCGCCGTCGGCTGTCTTCGCCTTGCCGCTGAACATGGCGCTCCACTCCCTGTCAAAGTCGATAAGCTGCTGTGCTGTGCGCTGCCTTTCCAACTGGTAAGTGTGCAGCAGCGCCCTCTTCGACTCGCCACGCAGCACGGAGGCCAGCTTCCATCCGAGGTTGAACGTGTCCATCATGCTCACGTTCATGCCCTGGCCAGCCTTGGGCGAGTGGGTGTGGCAGGCATCGCCAGCGATGAAGACGCGGTCGCCGTGCATTGAAAAGGTGTCACATACACGCTGGCCGATCTCGTAGCAGGTGTACCAGTCGACGTAGCGGAAGTCGATGCGGTATGGCTTCAGGACGTCCTTGGTCTTCTGCAGCATCTTGTCGAGGGTCACCTCGGCCCGATTGATCCTCTGTCCGGGCTCCAATGAGCCCATCTGGGTGTACACGCGGACCATGTTGTCTTCACGGGGAACCATGAGCACAGCACCGCTGTTGGCCGAGTGGATAACGTGCTTCATCCTTGTCGTCGGGAGCTGCAATGTCAGTGTTGCCCCCACCACAAGCTACGTGGCACTCACATCTGAGTCAATCACCACGTCGAAAGCTCCCCAGTAGACATTCGCGGAGTCGCCCTTGAGCTCCAGACCCAGTGACTTGCGCACCCAGGACCGCGCGCCGTCACACCCAACGAGGTACTTGCAGTGGACGATCTCCTCACCCTCATGTGATCCGTTGACGTTGTTGGCCGCTGTGCTGCTGTCGTCGTTGAACAGGTTCGAGCGGTACATGCCACTCTTGACATCACCATTTGCGATCTCTGCAGGCGGTGGCAGCTTCTTGAGCGTCACAGTGACGGGGTAGGCAGCAGAGTCGTCCACCTTGCTCTCGTCGACTGTCATGGACGTCGGTGTGAGCAGGCGGTCAACCTCCAGATCATCTGCGTGTTAGATTCTCCTATCAAACTCGCGCTCACTGTTCTTCTTCATCTTGTCCAGGAAGATCGCCTCCACCCTGTCCTGACCGAGATTAACATGCCTCACCCGCGACAGCCCAGGCAATGTATCGACGACTCGGCTGGTTTCCGTGATCCCTCCTGTCTCCTGATCGGGGTCCCAGATAACGATCTCTGCGCGTTAGTAATGGGAGGTGTACTCTTACCCACCTGCACACTCATGCGTCTCCTCGTCGAATGCCCGTTGCACTCCCAGGGCAGCAAAGACCTCTCCCGTACGACATTGCAGGCCGTCCGCGTGTCCTCGCAGCACAGGATGCGCCATCTTGTCCACAATCCGGGTGTTGATCTTGAGCTTGGACAGCTGCGTTGCGAGCATCAGCCCGGCTGCGGTCAGTCAATGCGATCGCCCACTACCATCGCCCACCGTCGTCTCCCACTACAGTCGCCGACCTCCGCCTGCTCTTTGTCACTCACCAGGCCCAGCGCCCACAATCAGAACGTCTACATTGCTCTCTGACATCGTTGCGGATCAGTGAATGGGAGTTGATAGCAGGGGAACACCCCCGGCGACCGCATCATCATATATATCGCTGTGATTTCGAGCACAGGAAGAGAGAGGGCCCACTATCCGGTCCAACGGGCGGACGGTCTCCGGCACTCGGTGACTATTCAACCGCGTGGCTATCCGCTCCATCCCCGGCTTATCTCCTCACTCGCCAAAATATCGACCTCGCAACCTCGAGCGCGTATCTGCTATGCATGCAGAGTAAGCGATCGCCGTACGCCGTTGGGCGTGTGTAGCTGTCTATCTCGCATCTGTCGAGGGCCCGTGGGCTGCTGAGAGGGTGTGGTTGAGGGGTGCGGCGGATGGGTCGCTGCGCAGGTCGGAAGTTGGCACATCCGCGTTGTCAATGCGGGTGTCCGCAGCGTGCTGGCCGCCGTATCCTGCCTGTGTTCGAGTGTATAGCTAACTTTCGACAGCAAGTTCAGTAAATCTTCAAGGTCCTTAGAGGTATAGGGAGCAATGAAAAGTGTTCACATGTAGGCCTAGAAAGAAGGTATGAAATTATATGAAACAAGAGTCCAGTCAATTAACCACGCTAGCGGCGGTACTTCAGCGCGAGGTACAACGCGATCCGGTAGATGATGATGATACAGAGCAGAATCATGCCCCACTGCACGACGTTGATCTTGCCATACTGCAAGTAGTTCACAACGTCCCAGCCAGATACGTGGCACGCGCCGTACTCTGAGATGGTCTGCTGCGACGCAGGGTAGACGCACGAGCAGCCTCCGTCTGCCAGGGTCGCCGAGTCGCACTTGAACACCTCGCCCTGCAGGTCGTTCTTGACCAGCAGCTCGAACGCGTACTTCTGGTAGTCCATGTAGTGGAAGGAGTAGCGCCAGAAGCGGGGGAGACTGCGAGCGCGGATGAAGTAGCCCTGCACGCACATCCAGAAGCCGTTCATGAAGGCGGCGATGGCGAGTGCGGCCACGAAGATCGGGATGAGCGCAGCGACCAGCACGACTTGCGTCTCGGCCACAAAGAGGGCCATGAAGAGGAAAGCCAGGAAGCGGAAGAAGTGGCCTGCACCCGGCTGCAGCCCGATCGACCAGTAGCAGATAACGGCGAACAAGATCGTGCAGATGAACAGGAAGGGCAGGGACAGGAGTGTGTTGACAATGGTGAATGCTGCAGGGCCGTAAAGACCGTTGCGGCGCTCACGGACGTACACGGCACGCTCCTCCAGGAAGGAGGGGATACCAGCCACACTCATGAAGGCCAGGAAGGCGACGGAGAAGAAGTGTACACTGAGACGGTCGTTGATCTTGCCGTCCGAGTGGCCGAGCTTGGCCCAGATGGTGGCAAGCAGGACACCCATGCCGATGTACATGCCCAAACGGACACCGAGGTATGCGAGCCAGTTGCGGCTGTAGTTGAGGAACGAGCGCTCAGCGAGCACGCCCATGACGCGGATGTTGTGTGCGACCGAGTGGCGCACAGGTGGGACCACGGACGAGAGCGCAGGGGTGTCGGAGTTGGAGGGCTTCTCCCGGCTGCCGTCGTAGCTTGCGGCAGCGCTCTGGGTGGAGCTCTGGGTGGAGCTCCTGGCCTGTGCATCGTACAGCCTTTGCAGCACGTCTCCCTCGCCTCCGAAGTCGATGTTTACCAGTGCCAGGAGGTGCTCGGCGGGATTGGTGTATGGCGGGATGGGAGATCCAACCTCTGCGCAACGTGCCTCGGCCTCTGGCACGGTACCCAGGAAGGCGACACGCCCACGAGACAGGATCATGATGTTCTGGAAGAGGTTGAGAGTGTCGGTGGAAGGCGCGTGGATGGTACAGATGACGGCAATGTTGTGCTCCACTGCGATGCGCTTGACCGCAGTCATGACTTCAAGAGCTGATGCAGAGTCGAGACCGGAGGTGGGCTCATCGAGGAACAAAATGGATGGCAGAGTGACAACCCCAGTGCCGACGGTGACACGGCGCTTCTGTCCGCCTGAGATGCCGCGCTGGATGGGAGTGCCGATCTGGAGTGGTCAGCAATGCAACTGCAACGGGAGGACAAAAAGTGCCACAGATCCCATGGTACTACTGTACATCCGCCATGATGAAGCTTACCTTGAGATTCTCGCAGCTTTGCAGACCCAAATCCGCCACCATTGCCCTGATGTCGAGCTGGTCGGCCTTTGGACGGGTACCAAAGCGCAGGCGGTATGCATACTCGATCGTCTCGCGAACAGTGAGAACACCATAGTCTGCTGTCAGTGGTCTGTGGCAATGATAGCGAGGCAGGGGTGCCGACCACCACAGTCACAACTCACGGTCGTCATCCTGCTCAACGTAAGAGCTCTCATGTGCGAGACCTGCACGGTCCAGGCGGCGACCTGCGAGCGAAATCTGCCATTAGTACGGCCACACCTTATCAACCGGCCATCAAGCCTGCTACCCACCTGGCCACCCTCCATCGGCTTCTTGCGATAACTCATGAGGTCCAGCAGGGTCGACTTTCCCGCACCCCTGATGTTAGAGATGTCAACTAGTACAGCAAAACGCGAAGCAGTGCCCCAACGAGGAACAAAGTCTTGTGAAATTGTGATACTCACGAAGGACCCAGAATTGCAAGCATCTGCTGTCAGTGGAGATCCTTGCACGCAACAAGCGATAGCACTCACCTCGCCTTGCTTCACGTCAACAGACACATCGTCGACCAGTCGTGCACCCTTGATCTCGAAGCTCAAGTGGCTAAAGCGTGCCACTGAGGGCGTTCGCATCTGCGCAGCAGACTTGTGCAGGTTCTCTGTCGAAGCCGCAGGTTGGCTTGTGGTGTCGGTGCTCATGTTGTCTTCCCCTTGAATGATATCTCCGTGCGAGGGCAACTTTGCGTGGTTAGGAGGTAGTGGTGTTATACTTGTCCAGGTCAATGACTGCTGTTCAGTGATCACGTCGTGGTGGCTAAGAAGACTGTTCATGCACTGCACCACCTGCTTTTGTATGTCTTGTCAACCCTTCACGCAGCTTGGTCAGTAACAAAGCAAACGCCGTATGATGACAAAGTGACCCGGTCAACAAGACAAACAATAGCTGCAACACGGCGTCTGGCCACGGCGAATGCCACACTGACGCACCAAAAACCGTGGCGACCGTAGTAGTCAGGCTAAATATTCGGCACGGGTCCCGCACTGGAGTCTCGGGTTCTGCCACGGTGCGCGCGCGGTCTGCCGTCACAGACAGCTCAGAGCTCAGAGCGCGAGGTTGTGCTGCTACTTCGCACCCATTAATACCAGCCAAGCATATCTGTGCGTGGACAAAAACTGATGGAGGCGTTCAGTGTAGTTCAGCACAGATGCGAATAGATTAAGCATTGGGCGTACCAGATATGACGCATCAGTGCAGATCAAACGCCGTGGCTGGATCAGCCCGGTGTCAGCGCCACTCGTTGTGTGTACAATGCTCGGCGCATTGAGTAACAGAGCTTGATGGAGGGGATTCCGAATGGAGCTGGGTAGACAAAGGCCGTGGTCGTACGAAGAAATCTGCAGATCTTTGCGACGTTGTTGCACGTGGGTTGCACGTGGTGGTGAGGTCTAGAAAGCTAGAAACTGCTACGCTCATCATCGCAAGCATCGCTGAGCTACTCTGCGGTCATACACGCTCCTACTTCGGTCCGTCTCATATATAGAGACCGTAGTAAGCGAAGTCTAAGCTGCGCGCAGTGGAGTACAGGGTTAGCAAGCAAGTGTGTATTCGGAATACAGACCAGACGGGCGGCGTCTGCTTTACTCTTCGTTGTAAGATCTGCCTCGTCCATGGCCATGGCCGAAGTCAGCGGAGTCCGCACGTGTTCTCCACGCGACTGGTGGTGTGTGGTGTGTGTGAGGCGTTCCATGCCCTTTGCCTAGACCTGATTGTGGGCGTGAAGTGTGACATTCTGTGGGAGTTCCACAATCTTGCTCTCACACATTTGTGGCCCATTGCAGGGGGTCACGACGCAGTCATCGCTCGTTGTTGTGGCCATTGTCATGATGATACCAGTACCTTCTACGGTACAGTGGTCAAACGGAATCAGTCACCAGTGAACACATCACTGCGACTACAGCTCCTTGATCGCAGGTTCGAATCCGAATGAGGAACTGCCCTCGATCAGTGCCCAGGACAGCATACACAAGACCTGACGCCCGTTTGAGAGATCACGTTTACCCACATGACTGGCATTATTCCCCAGGTACATTATGTGTCTGCTCATCTTCATTCGAGGACGAGCGCACGGGGTGCAACTCCCATGAGCCTACCAGCGACATCAAGTATCAAGGTAGGCCGGTAAGATTTCAAGCGAGGGGTGCCAAGCAGTCGGAGTGGTCCCACTTCACCTTGGTATTGCTTCGCATCATGCGAGGGGAAGAAGAACTGCTCGATGTGTAATGAGCACAACAATAGGGATTCGTCTGGCTTTTTAGGAGCATCGTGGATACCTCTTGGCAGTGGCGTTTCTGGGAAAAGACGTCCGTGGGCGCAAGTACGGATGACCCAACGTGTTTACTCCAGAGGTGAATGAGTGTGGAACCCGATGTATGTACATCAACAGCTCGTTTTGTTTGATAATATTACTCAGAGTGTATGCAGCTTACCTTCCGCCACACGTCGTGTTCACAGGACGTGTACTACATTCCAGCCGAGCGTCGCGACGTGTTCGGCGGCCTCGTCTGCTGGTGCAAACCCGGTGTGGTGACGAGCAGGAACTGCACCAAGGTACTTTACAGACGCCAGTGGCACGCTGTAACGCTACAACGGGATGTCAGACGAGATGGCGAGGACATTCTTGCTGAGGAATGAGCTGAATTTGCTTTTATATAATATATTGTACATGGTGCATAATCCTAAGCACGAAGACGACTACAGGCTGCCAAATACTTGGTCGCCGTACCAGTTCAGATCTGGATTGTTTGCTAGCAGGCGCAATTCTTCTTCAATGGTGATCCCTTGGTGCATGGGGAGTCAGGATAGTGACTCCTGTACCCATATCTCGGCCTGCGTGTGTGACGCAACATATGCACTAGCAGCTGTATCACTCCCGACCTCTGACACGACCATACTTACTCCTCCCCGTGCCCACAGCACCCGGGCACCGCCGCCATCTCCCCCGGCTCGTACTCGTCCATCATCTTGTACAGCTCCTCCGCCATCTTCTTCCCGTCCACCTCCTCCATCTGCTTCTCCCACTCCGCGCGGACCGTCTTTGTCCACTTCTCATCCAGCAGCGCCCTCAGCGCCACGCCAGCGAGCTGCGACGCAGACCGCATCGTCGCCTTCATAGACTTCTCCGTGTTCGTCCACTTTGCAAACGTGTCCGAGTGCGGCTGATCCCCGCCGGCCGCGTCGGGGAGGTAGTATATGGGGTGCAGCGCGGGGAGCTTGTATGTCACGTCCCCAAAGTCTGTCGCGGCCGTCATCTGCTCAGAGGGCACATACACGTCGTCAGGGTGGAGGGTGCGGCACACCTCCTCGTGGTACTTTGCCAGCTCGGTGCTCTGCTGCGTGTCGAAGTAGAGTACTTCGCGCCGGATGTCGTACTTGCACCCTGTGGCGAGCCCGCCAGCCTTGAAGCAGTTGATCGCGCGGTTCATGATCCCGTAGGTCTCCTGTGCTGTCGGGGTGCGCACGCCGAAGATCATGGTCGACTCGCCGGCGATGACGTTGACAGTCCACTTCTCGCTCCCCTTGATCGTGGTGTAGATGCGGTGCTTGTCGCCGATCTGCTGGCGCAGCAGCGCGACGTTCTGGTACGCGCTCACTGCGGCGTCGAGGGCGTTGACTCCAAGCTCGGGGGAGGCAGCGGCGTGCGCGCTTGCGCCGGTGTACTTGACGCTGAAGCCGGCGGCGCAGCAGAGGCGCGCAACGCTGGTGCCGAAGCCGGTGGTGCCCTTGGGACCACTTCCGCCTGGGTGGGCCCTGGCATTAGTATCGGATACAGGTGTTGCAGGGTTGGCATCAATCGCGGATACTGCGCAAAACATTTCAACTATCACCTCAGAGCAAGACAATGATCACAGTGAAACGAAACCCACGCTCACTTACATGAAACACACGTCCATCTCGTCGTACGCGCCGCGGCGAATGAGGTGGACCTTGCCCCCACCAGCCTCCTCAGCAGGCGTGCCGAGGAGTATAATCTTGCCGGGGATGTTGTGCTTCTTCATCGCCTCGGCCGTCGCGAGCGCAGCAGCCATGCCGAGCACAGCGATGAGGTTATGCCCACATGCGTGGCCGACAACACGGAGAGCGTCCACTAGAGGGTCAGCCACATCCTATGCCTCCTATCCAAAAGCCCACTCACTCTCCGAGTTGAAGCCGACCACCTGCCCTGGGCCATTGTCATACACCGCCGACCACGCCGTCGCGAGCCCGTACGCATGCCGCGTCACCTTCCAACCCTCCTGCTTCTCCATAAACTCCGTACACGCATCGTGGGCGATCTTCTCCTCCCACGCGAGCTCGGGGTTGTCGTGGATCCGTGTCGAGACGGGGCGGAGTGCCTCTGCAAGCTCGTAGCACTTTGCCTCGACCTCAGCGAGGAGCGAGGGCGCGACGCCGCTGTCAGTGAGGAGTTGGGTTACAGCCATGATGAGTATGGTGGTCAGCAGCTGCCCACATCAGTGTGCTTATATGTCCTCCCATCGTGAGCATGCGATGGGGCACTGAGGTGGAAAAGAGATCGATAAGTGCGAGGGAGTAAGACGCAGCCGATATGAGGATGTGCTACATCCGCCTACCGGATCTCGGTGTCTTTGTACTTGGACTTTCGGTCAATCCCGGTTGCAACTCAACTGCTCACTGTGAACTGCCAGCGCTACCTCTTCACCGATGCAGTCGAAGTCAACCCTAGTACCGAGGGAGGTGGCTACCCTACTGCTACGGCGACGTGGCTGGCGGGTCACAGCATGCCGCGAGCTCCAGTCGTTGTGGGCGGGGTACGGGCACATCTGCGAGGTGAAGGCTCAGTCCGCAGACGGCGAGGAGCACCGCCTGATCCTCAAGCTTATCGTCCCGCCGGATACGGGGGCCAGAGACGAGGGATACCTGCGTAAGATGCTCAGCTACGAGGTTGAGCAGCGGTTCTACCAGAGCGTGGCTCCGAATCTACCTCCAGAGGTCGCAGTCGCGAAGTGCATTGAGTCGTCGAGCGATGACCACCCTATATCCGACGGCCTGAGAGGCGTGACTGCTACTGTGCTGTCTGATTTGCGCACCGAGTATTCCGTGGCGGGAGGGAAGCGCCAGTATCTTTCGCCGACACAGGTTGGAGCAGCACTCGAGTGGCTGGCCCGCTTTCACGGCTTCTCGTGGTCACAGCCTCCTCCCAAGCTCGACGAGTATGTCCTGCCCCCATTGCAAGAGGTGGCACGGAAGGACAAGGGAGTTCGGAAGCTCTGGCTGAATGGCGGATATACGTACCTCGCTACGCGGAGGACCGAGTACGCCAACCTCGAGCGAGATGGTTCAGAGTGGACGAAGGCGTTCTGCTCATCTGTTGGCCCCGGATCAGCCAGCATCGCAGAGATGGCAGCCGCATTCCTCACCCCAACGGGCAGACCGGTCGAAACACTCATCCACGGCGACGTCAAGTCTGAGAACATGTTCTCCACGGCCGCAGGCGATCGCGTGGCTTTCTTCGACTTCCAATACGTCGGGTTAGGACTCGGTGTGTGCGACTTGGCCAAGCTGTTCACGTGCTCTGTGCCCCTCGACATGCTCACTACGCGGACAAGGAAGCGGATCCCAGATCACCTGCCGATGGACGATGGCGAGCGGAGGTTGCTGGAGAGATATCTCGCGACACTGGGCAGCTCACCAGGCGCTCCGGAGTACGAGTGGGACACTTTCGTGCGCCACTGGGAGACCGCGCTCGTCGACTGGTGCCGCTTCCAGGCGTCGTGGGGATTCTGGGGAAATGAGGAGTGGCTGGGCGCGAGGGTGAGGTGTATTCTGGCTGATGGGGAATGGCGGGCGTGGTTGCGGAGGGAGGCTGGGGTGTAGAGTGGGTGATGTTGGTAGGAAGGAGCGCGACGGTACTGCAGCTAGTTGTTCACTCTCCTAGGTGGCATACAACGACACGACAAACTTCATGGCTTAGATGGACATGACATAGTGATAGAACATGACGAAGAGCACATGGCATTGCAAGAGCACATTCCATAACAGAACGTCGTAGCATGCTGTGGTAGAATACGTGGTAACGCTATGGCAAAGCAGCAACATCGTGACATGGCAGTTGCTTAGTGAACCGTTTTGGCGTTGCTCTTCCGCCTGCTATCCGCGTCTATGGCAGCATTGCGACGCGCATGTCATAGCCATCCCGCATCACAATGCAGTCAGCACAAACCTGTCAAGGATCAAGAACACATGAGGAGAACACCACGATCAGATTACATGAGCGGTACATATGAGCAGTAACGGACGCCCACACGACACCATACATAAGACATCTCTCACTCAAGACACTCGCACATTCACAGTCGCCGCTGTGCACCTTAGTATAAAGATGACCGACATGCTTCTCAAGCGCTTTGATACACCAACGCCATGCAATATTGTATTCAACGGCAACACTCAAGGTGCAGTACTGTAGTAGAGGTATCGTGCAGATTAGTGCACCAGGGCGATCCTCCACCGCAGCGATCCTCCACCCCATCAACTTTCCACTCATCTGCATCTGTGCTACATGCTATGCTGAGCATACTGATACAACTCGGTCCTCATCTTTCTTGACTTCGTCTCAATCGTTCGTACTTCCTGGCTTGTCGTCACACGTCGCTGACCCCAGCTCGAGCACTCTGCGTTCGTCCCGCCTAGATCGACTTCCTGTGGTCCCATCGCCCCATCATGGGCATGTAGAACTTGGCCGACCACCGGATCCACCTGTCCACCGGCCCCTGGGCAACAGGCCGCGCGCGCTGCCTGCGCAGGCGCTCCCTGTGCTCCTCCTCGAACACGGCCATCATCGCGGGGGAGATCGTCGTCGAGGGATCGCTCGTCTTGCGGCGGTATTTCTTGTACCGCCTTTCGTCGCCGGCCGTGTACTCGGGCAACTCGTCACCTTCCTGCGAGCCGTGGTGCTCGGCATAGTGCTCCGTCCACAGTTCGGGGCTGTACGTGGGCGACTCGAGGTCAGAGGGGGCGGAGGAGGGGGAAGTCGCGTTGGACGAAGGTGAGTCCGGCGCGGTAGTGGACGACACAGTGGTCGACAGCGGGATGGTGGGCGTCGACGGCCGCGACGTGTAGTGCGGCAGGGCGTGCTCGGGTGTGTTGGTGGTGCTCATCGTGGCTACGGCGGCGTCGAGTTCGGCGGCAATGAGTGATCAGTTTGAAGACAAAGGAGGATGAGTCGCGGTGGCCACTGGTGTCCACATGCCACCGCCCGCAGTCAAGCTGACAGTGTCGAGTCTCGCTTACACCTGATCTGATGCCCCATCCATCACTTCACTCTCACGCGCTTCGGCTACCCCGCATATGTCAGTGCTATAATGGTCACTTCGCGTGCATTGCGCGTCGCTGATTGGCTGCATCGACGCCGCCGACATTACATTGCGGGGTCTGGCGCAGTGAGCTGCTTAGCAGAGAGCAGGATGCGCCTCCGGGTTCTTGGACATCATTACTCGCTGATCTAGCTGCTGCGCTGCTGATGATGCCTTTGCAGTGCACGTTACTGATGTTCATATGCGCAGCGGCTCTCACAAGAGCGAATCTGACCACCCTCACCCAATCGAAGAAGTCAGGCGATCAAGATTAAGGTTGCGCACAGTGTCGGAGCTTTAGAGACCTCCCATATGATGCCGAAGTCTTGGATACGCGGATACCATCAGCTTGGAGGAGGTGTCTGAACATTGGTAACGCGCGCGATATGAACGATTCAGGTTGCACTCTCTGTGTGTAACTCAGTGGAGAGCTGAAGGTGAGCAGCACGGACCGGCGATGCTCGAGGCGAACGTCTTGAGCAGAACTGAGACATTCGGCGCTCAGGACCTGCCGGCTTGATCGTTAGACCGGCCAGCAAAAGAAGCGATAAGGGTACGATGCCTTCTATCCCTCTCCAACGTTTCTGTGTGCTTTCAGAATGTTGACTGGAGGGACAGACTACCATCAGCTGTTTTGCAACCGCGTAGTCATGCATGCCCGCGTAAGAGACGCGGTCGCGGTCGAACAGCCATCTGGCCACGTATCTCCTCGCTGGTCCTGCTTCCCGAGACACTTCACTCTATCGCGCAGCGTAAACATACTAGACAGTCTCCATGCTGCACACGCTAGCGACGTTATTGATGTCTCAACCACGCTCAAGCGAGCATTGCAACGTTGCAACTCGACAGAGTAAAGCTATCTAATCCGTGCCATGCTTGTGGCTGATCAATCAAGCTCACACTGCCAGATACCCCACTACCACGTCGCGTGTCGCTCTCAGATAGTCACCCGAGGGTTGAACAGCGAAGACAAGCCCTCTTGATTATGGTCAAGACCGGCAGATGCAGCCAAAGTCAATTGCGAGTTGTGCGCGGGACACCGATGTGGGCGGGGTAGATCTCGGAGGCAATTGCCGAGATCGACATGATCGCCTGCTGGATTGCTGAATAAACAGTCTCCTATGTTGTGTTGACCCTTGCAGAAGTCATGAACGCAAGAAAGCCGTCACTCTTCCTATTGCGGATTGTGACTAGCCCACTTCCTGATGCGGGAAAAGCGGCGTCGAAAAACACAAGCTCACTAACCAGCCTAGTTGGACTTACATCGGCAGACAGGCGTATCTACGCGTTGTACTTTGCAGCTGACCGATCGCAACGGTATGGCCTTGATCACGAGCTAACATGAAACTGCAGCAATTAGCTCTCGTGCAACTCCGGTTCGGCAAGAGCGGCGGCGCTGGCACCGGATGTTTGCTGCACGCTTGGCGCGCTACCGGATATCGACCGCAACGAGCAGGCCCGCGGTGCCATCGCCGCTAGCGCGTCTGACTTGTTACAATCGGCGCATTCTTCCTTGTGTCGGACGGTTATGGACGCGACGCTGGATCTGATCAACAGTCTAAGCTATGGTAGACCACGGATCATGCTCGTCAGGCGACATGGACTCCCGCAGGAGTAATCAAGCAGCATGCCACCCCCGCAGGAGAACAACAGGTATATAAAAGTAATGGTACCGATGAAGCGGGAGAGGTACCTCATGCCATCAAGATGAGAATCGCGCGACTGGCAACTCTACTCCTACCGCTGGCGATGGCCAGCCCCTTCCCGCAGGAGGCTGCGTCGCAGTCTGCCATTGCTGTAAGCAGCGGTGGTGGTGGTGGTGGTGCTTCTGCCTCCGCTGCGGCGCCGCAGGAGGCATCGCAGTCTGCTTCTGCTGCCGGGGGTGCAGCTTCGGCGTCGGCAGAGGCTACGCAAGGAGGGGCTTCGGCCTCCGTTGCAGCCCCGCAACAGGCATCCCAGTCCGCTGCTGTCTCTGGTGCTGATGCATCAGCAGCCCAGTCTCCGGCTGCTGCTTCCGGCGCCGCATCACCTGCTGCCGCCAGCGGTGCCGCACCTGCCAGCGCCAGTGCCAACGCTGCACCTGCTAAGCCAGTGCCATCGGGCACGAAGGCCAGCGGCCAGTCACCCATCGGCGCCGAGCCCAGTGGACCAGATGCCCTCCAAGCTCTCGTTCAGCGCCGCCTGCCTCAGAAGTGAGTACACCTGCACAACTCCCCTGACACCAGGTACCACAACAAGTTCGACTTCAAGATCGACCCCAACCTCAAGGTGCAGGACACCCCTCACGATGCGTTCACGATCGACACCGGTCCCCCGAGAAACAAGGTCAGGATCACCGCGACGTCGACGATCGGCCTTTCGCGCGGCCTGCTCACGTACCTCCGCTCGATTGGCGGTGACATTTTCTGGTCGGGCGACACGTTCACCGAGACGATGCTCCGGGACACTGGTCCTCCGGGCGCGAACATCATCAAAGGCGGGTCCTGGGCTACCATCCGCTTCTTCCTCAACGTCTGCACGTACTCGTACACGACGGCATTCTACGACTGGGACAAGTGGGAGTACCTACTCGACTGGGCTGCGCTTCATGGTTTCAACTTCCCTCTCGCTCCTGGTGGGCAAGAATAGTGAGAGAATGGTATGCGGCAGAGACTGACAGGTGTAGCATTCTGGGCGAGGTCTTCCGCGACTTCGGCATGACTGAGCAGGAGATTCTGCAGTACTATACCGGCCCAGCGTTCCACGGCTGGTCGCGCCAGCAGAATATCCGTGGCTCCTGGGGACACACGACCACCCGCGACTGGATCAACAAGCAGTGGGAGCTGCAGAAGAAGATGATCAACCGTATGGTGGCACTGGGTATGACCCCTATCCTGCCAGGCTTCATGGGGTGAGTTCCCGTGCAGATGATAGCGTCTGACAGCGTCTGACCCCAGCTCCCTTCCCGCTAAGCTGCACGATGTCCTCGGCGGCCCTCCCTTCCGGAATGCTTCCAAGTGGATGGGCTTCCCTGACGAGTGTAAGTATCAGAACATTGAGTGGCATCCAGTGGTGTGTGCTGATCGCAGACACCGGCAACACCGCTCTCGACCCTACGTGGTCCACCTGGAACGTCGTCGAGTCCGCCTTCCTGCAAAAGCAGAAGGACCTCTACGGTGGCTGGACGTCCCACTACTACTCGATCGACCTGTACACCGAGATGAAGCCGCCCTCGACCGACGCCGCGTATCTAAAGAACAACTCGCAGAGCGTCGTCAACTCGATCCGCGCCGTCGACCCCGAGGGCGTGTGGGTCATCAACGGCTGGCTGTTCGTCAACGACCCCAAGAGCTGGACGACAGAGAATATCCAGACGTGGCTCGGCGACCAGCCTGACGACGCTATCCTCATCCTCGACCTGGCCTCCGAGTCCATGCCCCAGTGGAGGCGCACGAACAACTACTCCGGCAAGCGCTGGGTCTGGAACACGCTGCTCAACTACGGTCAGAACTATGGCCTCTACGGCGCTCTGGACTTCTACAACTCTGAGGTCACGAGCGCACGCAAGACCGGTGGCAATCTCGTTGGCGCGGGCCTCTCCATGGAGGGCATCAACAATAATGAACACCTCTTCGAGATGGCCTCCGACGCCCCGTGGCAGAACGACCAGATTAACGTCGAGCAGTGGAAGTCTGACTGGGTCAAGCGCCGCTACGGCAACGTCAACCCCAAGGCGACTGAGAACGTGCAGAGCGCGTGGACAATCCTCGACAACTCGGTGTACAAGTCGAATGACCTCGCAGTCAAGTGCACGACCCGCAGCATATTCGACCTCGTGCCGTCCACCGCTGGCACCATCGATGCTACGGGCAACTACCTCGCCACAAAGATCACCTACAACATTAAGGACGTCGTCACCGCGCTCGACAAGCTTCTCGCTGCGGCCGACGCTCAACCGAACCTCGAGAAGGTGCCTGCGTTCTCTCTCGACCTGGTTGACGTTGCGCGTCAGGCGATCCTGAATGCCGGGAACCAGTGGTACATTGACCTCATTGCAGCTTGGAAGGCGGGAGACAAGACAAAGGTTGAGGACCTTGGCAAGCGCATCGTTGAGATGCTCGTCGACGTCGACGGCATCCTCGCCACGGACAAGAACTACCTTCTGTCTACGTGGATCAACGATGCACGTGCCTACGCCGACTCGAACGAGGAGAAGGACTTCTTGGAGTACGAGGCGCGCAACCAGCTCGTCCTCTGGGGCCCGGCGACGTACAGCCCCTGGCCGCTTGACCGCTACGCCGCCAAGCACTGGCACGGGATTGTCAAGAATGTGTTCTCAGTCTCGTGGCAAATGTTCTACAAGCACTGTGAGTGGGGTGAAGCGGTATCTTTCTGAGCGTATGGAATGCTGACACGCGTAGTGCTCGAGACCCCACCCGACAAGTACACGTACAAGGACTGGACGGCGAAGCTGCAGGAGTTCGAGAAGCAGTGGGAGCAGCAGAAGTGGGGTCAACAGGACGGAGAGACCTGGACGACCGTCGGCTCGCCTGTTGCTGTGATAAAGGCGGCGCGTCAGAAGTGGGCTCAGTACTTGTAATCGCGTGGTGAGGGCGCGAAAGTTGAATCAGAAGCGTATATATGGACAACCTCGTAGTTGGGCGTATGAAGGAGTCGCGCTGCACGTCCATGTCACGACAAGCGGAGCTTCTTGAGATGCTCGTGCTGTCGACCATGATAACTGCTCATTAGTTCAGTGTTTGATATGTCGACCCTCGATACAATAGTGTGGACTAACTCATGCTCTAAACGTCGGTGCTCTCAGATCACAGTTTCCAGTACCTCAGTGCTCACCAGAAGGGCTCCGAAACATTTGTTCAGTACATCAGGGCTCGATTCACCGGTGATGAATCCATCAGTACGCGTATCATCGATCCCCGTATGTCACTACTCAACACAGAGCACATGCAGTACCGCTGCTTGCACCTTGACTGTCGCAGTCTGGAGCTCGCATGATCTTATCTTTTGGAGAGGCTGGCTCTTGAACACTTAATATCCATTCCACTGTAATACCTCTATCCTCTATCAGCCTGCACATCTACAGCTTCTAAAGCTTGCTGAACTTGCCCTTCATGCACGTGTGCATGCCTGAAGCAATTCTGCGCCCGGTGTCCTTGTCAACCATCTGTCATTAGCATTCACCATACAGCTGTACCGTACCAAACACCTAGCAGTACACAGCTGCCCGCCCATACGGTCCACCGTTGTCGTTATCCGCAACTTTGTCCCTCTGACAGTCAGCCCACCCACCCATCCACCCATCCACCCTACTCACGCAGGAGCAGACGAATAGTAGCTCATATCGATAGTAACACTAGGCCCCCATGGTCTCCACGTTTTTGTCTGCAGATGCCTGAACGCAGCGCCAGTGCACATGTCAACAAGCCAAGCCGCAGCGGCACCGTGCATACCCCCGCCGCCGTTCAGCCAGTCTACGCGTTAGCCACCACGCCGCACCCAACCTCCTCCTCTACACTTACTCGGCTGGATCTCGGCCTCGTGAACACACTCCCACCCCTCGACATCGCGCCCGCCCCGCTCGTTGACCGGCGGCATCTCGCTCACCTCCACGAGGCGGACGTGCTTGTGCTTCTCGCCGCCGTACGGCATCGCAACGAAGAACGCGTCTGAGTACGCGGCCTCCTCCTCTGTCGCGGGGCGCGTTGGGTGCTTCTGTGTGCTCATGGCGGTGTTGTGGGCGATGTAGAGTTGCATCAGTCATCCAGTTATGGTGAGCTCGAAAGGTGGTGGACTGTTCGGTGGCCGGTTACGAGACAGCAACCGGGAAACCGAGGTGCCGGTGATAGCCGTACCGGGGAGGCAGGATACAAAACCATGTCTCCCTTGATCATCATCCACATGAGCCCTTGACAGCGATGAAGCAAGAGCTCAACGCATGAAATGCCATCGTCGAGGTATATGCTGGACCGAAACTGCAGTGTTGCGTGACCTTTGGACAGCGTACAGGTGATCGCTGAAGACATCGATCGCAGGCACCTTCGGATATGTGCGACGATCAGCCGTGACATACCGGCATAGCCCATCTTGACCTCTCGTCGTGTTGGTTGCTCCCTCATTCAAGCTGCTGTCAAGAACACACGCGTTCAAGCAATCACATATCGCCTGTGACAGATCCAGGAGTGACTTGATTGTGTGATGGGCGACAACGTGGGACCCACAGGGCTACGGGCTGGTGAGTAGCTGGGTCGCTGTGGCTATACAGAGAGACTGACTCCAGGCCTGACCAACTACGGAGACGATGACTTTGCCCTCTTTCTGCGCAAGGCGTTCATCAAAGGCGCAGGGTACTCGGACGATGCTTTGGATCGCAGGATCATAGGCATAGCCGACACGCAGAGTGGCTACAATCCCTGTCATGCCAATGTTCCCCAGCTCATCGAGGCAGTGAAGCGCGGCGTGATGCTGCAGGGTGCGCTGCCGGTCACGTTTCCGACTATTTCACTGCATGAGTCCTTCGCACACCCCACGTCGATGTTTCTTCGCAACCTGATGAGCATGGACACTGAGGAGATGATCCGAGCAGCGCCATTGGACACTGTGATCCTGATCGGGGGGTGCGACAAGACCGTGCCCGCACAACTGATGGGCGCTATAAGCGCTGATGTGCCTGCGATTCAGCTGGTCGTAGGGCCGATGGTGACAGGCTCGCACCGTGGCACGCGTGTAGGTGCATGCACAGACTGCAGGGGATACTGGGCGAAGTACCGTGCTGGGGACATCGATATCGAGGAGATCGCAGCGCTGGGCAATGAGCTGGTCCCGAGCTCGGGAGTGAGTCTGAGCACAGGAGATTGAGAGCTGATGGCAGACATGTGGCGTTATGGGAACGGCTTCGACAATGGCGTGCATCACCGAGGCGCTGGGCATCTCTCCGCTCGGAAGTGCATGTCCGCCTGCAAATGGCAGCCAGAGGCTGCGTGTAGCTGAGCTGACGGGGAAGCTTGCCGCCTCGGGTCTGCGGAGGCCCAGCCAAGTGCTGAACGGGAAGTCGTTTGAGAATGCTATCACCGTGCTCCAGGCCATTGGTGGCAGTACAAACGCCGTGGTGCATCTGCTGGCGATTGCAGGCCGAGTCGAGGGTATAGACCTGACACTGGATGGTGAGCAGCAAGCAGCACCACTTACAGCTAACTTGCAGACTTTGACCGCATAGGACGGCAGACGCCTCTGCTCGTTGACTTGAAGCCGAGTGGCACTGCCTACATGGATGACTTCTACAAGGCTGGTGGTGTTCCCACTCTCCTACATGAACTGCGCCCCTTACTTCATCTCAGCGCGATGACCGTGACAGGCAGAACATTGGGCGAGGAGCTCGACGCTCACACATCACCATTCCTACAGGACGTTGTGAAGCCATTGGGTAATCCTCTGGCTCCCAGCTCATCGTTAGTGGTGTTGCAAGGCAACATCGCTCCGAATGGATGCGTCCTGAAGCAGTCCGCCATGGCACCTGCCCTGAAGCAACATAGAGGCCCTGCGGTCGTGTTCAAAAACTCGGATGACATGCTCGCGCGGATAGACGATCCGGACCTGCCCGTGACGCCAGATAGTGTGTGAGTGAAGCCTGTGCTGAATCCGGCGAGCAGTGCGGCATTATCAGCGCCACGCAGCTGACATCAGCCTCGTCCTGCAGAATATAGGACCAGTGGGACATCCAGGCATGCCAGAGGCAGGATATATCCCCATCCCCAAGAAGCTCGCACGTCAAGGCGTGAAGGACATGCTGCGGATATCAGACGGTCGCATGAGCGGCACTGCTGGGGGTGCTGTGATTCTCCATGTCGATCCCGAGGCGGCAGTTGGAGGACCTCTGGCCGTCATTCAAGATGGGGACATGATTGCACTCGACGTCGAGCAGCGAATGCTAGAGCTCTGTATTCCCGACAGCGAGCTGGAGGCGCGACTTACCGCTTGGCGTGCTGATAGGAGATGGCACAGAGCACGACCTCAGCGTGGCTATGCCCAATTGTATCACGATCGCGTCCTACAAGCCAGCAAAGGAGCAGACTTTGACTTCCTGGTGGCCAATCCGTCAGCCAGCTCATGAGCCTCGATGTGTGTCTCGCTCCTGCCTATCACAGTAGTGGTGAATTTCACATTCATGTAGTGCTATATACAGTGCAGTAAACGCGAACGTTAATAATTTATTTTCCGACTCAAAATGAGACCTCCGATTGTAACACCCATAACTCCTACATGCATGCAGCTCTGTCCTCAAGAATCTGGGGGAGCATCGACGAGGGCTGCTGCTACAAGAATTGCTACTTTGAAGGTGGTTACAATCTGCATTGAAGCTATAATGGATATGAACAGGTAGTACAGAATTCGGCCCATTTTGGAGCGGGTCTCTGTGAGTGATATTTTGCTAAAGCTGCTCGGTAGCCTGCATGGTGCTCTCGTAGTTGCTCTCCAAGCACTCTGAAGGATGTTATTTACATTATCAGTTGATTTCAGAATCAGAGGGGTCCTACTGACAGACGTAGAGGCCACATAAGTTGATGCCACAGTGAAAACAGCAGCCACAATTCAACAAGGCATAACTTGAGTCAAGCAGCACCAAAGACCATGATTCTGAGCTCTACATGTAGCTGAGACTCTGTCAAGTAGACGTCCAGAGTTGGAAAAGGGAACATGTATGCATACATGAGTTATGGTCATTCGCGCTCAAAAAAAAGGCCTTTTGTCGTACAAAATGAAGAAATTATTAAGGGTGGCAATTACTGCACTGTACAATGTGGAGCGCCAGGTAGTTCATTTCCATAAATGAGAACACTCTAAGCCGGCCCTTCGTCTGCACGTCGCCTGGCATGCAGTTCCTCAACCGGAGCGTCCACTTTGTAGTTCATCAGGTCGGCCACATCCTCAATAAAGATGGAAACCAGGCATGCCAGAACGCCGAAGGGCACGGCAATGATGAAGACGATGCGGAAACTGTCCATCTGAGCTTGCTTCAGTGCGGTTACACTCTTCTGGATGATTGTCGGTGTGACCCCCGGAGTTGCAGCTACCCCTGCTTCGTCCTGTCCTAAGAAGGCGCCGAGGAACTGAGGGATGTTCTCAGGCGAGAGGCCAGCTGCGATTGCTGCCTTGGACACGTACTTGGGGAGCTTGGTCTTCATGCTAGTCCCCAAAGCGGCACCATAAATTGCAGTAAACACTGTACCTGCCAGTGCACGACTTGATGTCACCACCGCTGTCGCCGTTGCGATTAGGTGATGGGGTGCAGACAACTGCACGCCAGTGATGACGAGGATCAGTGGAGCGGCGAAACCCAGGCCCGACAACCCATCGAAGATAACCAGATTCGCAGAGTGATTTGGTTGAACGGTGCAGAACCCCACTGCGTGTCAGCCGATCGTCACGGCATGGAACCTCACCAAATCCAGCAGTCAGCAGCACCCATCCTGTGATCATGGGGCTGCGGAGCGTTCTCCGCTTCGCGCTCCAGTACCCAAAGAATCCTGTGCCTACAGCACTGAACGCCCAGTAGGGCAACCCGCGGCATACAGCAGTGAACGGCCGGCTTTCGAACACAGTCGTCGTTCTGAGAAGTCATCAGTATGTCGATCGCAAAGAATGTCGTGGCCCATTCACTTACAATGCAGGATAGAACGTGAGCCTTGCAAACATCAAAACACCCTCCAACAGGATGAGCACTGCGCAGACAGTGAAAGTACGTCGTTGGAAAAGCTGATGGTGCAGGATGCCTCTGTCTGTCCCCTTCCACTCATAGATACCAAAGGCGATCAGAACGACAATGCCGATAATCAGAGGCGCCAGCACCCGCGCGTTCGTCCAAGGCCATGGGCTGTCGCCCAGGTTCAGGCCTACCAGCAGCAAGGTAAGCCCGGTGGTAAGCTGAAGAAGGTCAGCTGGAGCTTCTGGAAAGCAAGCCAAAATAAACAAGACATACCAGGATTGATCCGGGAATGTCAAGTTTTCCTATTTTCTGAATGAGTCCCAGATGGTCGTATTTGGTGTGTCGCTTGGGAGGGTTGTAGCAAAAGCAGATGAGTAAAACCGTCAAACCCCAGAAGGCCATCTGAATCCACTGGCCTGCGTTAGCATGCAAGCTTTTAAGAGGCGCACAACAACTCACGTAGAAATTCCGCCAACCGCCATCGCCTTTGTCACGGACAAATGCGCCACACAGTCTGTAGCCTTGTCAACACCAATCGAGAGTACAGTACATTGCATATCAAGTAGTACTCACAATGGACCCATGATAGCGCCTATGCTAGCAGCGATGTTGATCAGTGCTTGTACAACTGCGTTCCATCAACAAATGTCCCTTGGCACGAAAGGTGGCACGCGCCAAAACTTACGTGGCCTCCATCGACGTGGAACAATCTGTGCAACTGTCAATACATGCACTGCACGCCAGGTAGACCAGATATCATGACCTGTACATACCTCAGAGGGGATAGCATAAGCCAGGGGAACAGACGCAAATCCAACGCCTATCATGATCTGCGCGCCGATTACGCGGTAGATACTCTGTGCTCCTGGCGCGATCGCTGCACCAACGAAAGATACCGTGCATGTGGTAACCAAAAGAATCTTACGCGCTTGGAATGTATCTGAGGCGAAAGACTTGAAAGAAAACGCATCAGTAATCTGCTTTCGCGTCGGCACTTACTATTATTGGACCGCCGACCGCTTGAACAAGTGACAAAGCGTTGGGAATCCAAACTTGGTCATCTGCACCGTTCAAAGACTTCCCAATGTAATCCAACTGTCAACCGGGACAGAAAACGAGTTCAGCAGGGATTTCGAGGCGGCACGGATCGAGACTCACAACTGCTGGTGGCCCGGTAAGTGCCATAGGCTGAACAAGGTTCAACAGACACAATGCCGCGAGTGCTAGATACGTGCGCAAGTGGATCTCGGGCTCGACATCCTCCTCATCATAAGCCAAGTTGGTCTCACTTGGGTTTGCTATTGACTGGGCTGTCGTGTGAGCAGCATTTTTCTCGTCCTCGATGTGTTCAATGGTAGAGCCCATGTGGCCTGCGTGCTTCTCGTCCACGCCTGGTGTAGAGGCCGTCTTGTCAGGCATGCTGGCGCCAATCTCAACTCTGCAGAGGGCAACCCATACATTCTCGACAGGGTACACGCGTCTTATACTCTCGCATCGTTGCTGCCGTCTCTTGTCTCTTCTTACTCGGACAACACACACACTGCTCGCCGTTGCTGTCACAGATGCGACTCGACCATGGGCACGAACCCTCCGGTGACCGTGCGGTGGCGTTGTCCTCTCCATACACCCCATTCAGGTCATTCAGGTGCTGCTCTTCCCCACATTCGGGCCCCATGATCACCTCCCTGATCACCATGAATCGCATGCCGCTGCTCTATGGGGAGCCACATCTTGTTGGGATTCACATTGATTTCGGACTAACGACTTCCGACGATCCGAGATCGAAAGTGTGGGACAACAAGTTACCGAAGCTCCGGGAAATATAAATGTGGGACGCTTATGTCGTGGCCCCTCCCCCGCGCATGCTGCATGCTGCCTAAGCCTCTCGTGTACGCTGTGTCGTGGTGCTGGCGACGTGTTCTGGTGGTGGGCGCCAACGACACGACAGCGATTTCCGCAGCTACAGGATTGTTACATTGGAGTACATGTGACCTTGCATGGATTGAAAGTCAGGCTATGTCTGTGGGTCGAAGGAGACGCCAGAGAGCAAGTTGCCTAGCGTCTCAGCGATGCCCCACGGGGAGCATCGTCGTAACACGCGGTTGCTCATAGATCGCAAGCTGGGTTAGGTTAGCTGTCGGCGAATGCATGCTGATCCGCTGTGGCATTGGTGTGTACGTACCTGACGATGTCCATCATTCTCTCCTTGCCATCAATGAAGCCTGGCACCTGGAAGGAGCACGAGCCGTAGGCGACGTAGCGCTCTTCTGGGGTGGCTAGAGACAGAGGTGGCTGTCCCTCGTCAGGCGGAGGGTCGCACAATTGCACGAGCCGCTGCCAGTTCACTACACTCAAGACGTCCACGATCTCCCGGGGCTGTGGGGGCGGCACAACGAAAGCGAGGAAGCAGTACAGCACTAGCGATACGTGGAAGATACCTCTGTTTCATGTCAACACTGAATCATCCGGTTTATGCTCTTGATGCTCACCTAGGCAGAATGAAGGCCAGGTCCTTCAGGTCCGCAGCCTGGTGCAGTAGCTGTCCGCAATGCAACGTTGCGAGACGTGCAAGGGGAGATCGGACCCATTTCTTGATAGTCTCGATGGTGGCACTCGGCGGGCGGCCGGTTCGTCCTGCCCCTTCCTCGATAAGAGCCATTGGCGACAGTCGCAGAACACACGCATAATGGAACAGAGCTGTCAGCATCCGCATGTGATGCGGCGCGTCTGTCCCGCGAGGTTCTGCCAAGATCGCGGAGAAACCAAGGTCATGAGCAGATTGAAACATGTAGCGGTAGAATGTTGACAACCCTTGGAAGGGGATGAACTCCTCGTACTCCGCTCTCATGAGCTCGCGAGCCATGTGAAGGTTGACGATGCTTTGCGCCAGAAGGACAGTTGGTAGGAACACCTCAGGTGTGCTGGGTGGGGACAAGGTCGGAGTCATGCTTGCAGCGATTGAGGGGTCTGTTTGAATGAGAATAGTACGCCACGTCTCAGCATCGTTAGCCTCGAAGAGGGCGTCGCTGAAGCTGCCAAGATCGGAGTGATTCCCGAGTTGCGCGGTCATCGTACATGGAAGACCCGTATAGGATGTCAACTCCGCAGCATGGATAGTCAAGCCCAAACTGACTCTAAGCAGTATCAGCTCCGTCGGAATTGCCAGACAGCTGAACCTACCTCCTAAAGGTCTCCTGATAACCCCACTGCCTCCACTTCTTCTCCAAGGTTTGGCGGTCGAGATGCATCACGTCTTTGCTCGACACTGGATTTTGCCGAATATGCCTCGAGAGACCATTGCGTCTAGCCATGGCACACAGAATGCCATGGAAAGACTCAGATGTGAGCATCTCTCTCGCATTCCCATACATGAAGCCAAAGCATTGGCCCAGCAGTGAAGCCAAGGTCACTGCCAGCCGTGTTTGCTCCGAGGACAGCTTCGAGTCCCGCTGATGCATTAGCTGCTGCCAGTGAATTAGCTCGCAGAGCAACTCACCGTCACCACTATAACATAGTGCAATCTTTGGTATATCCATAGGCCATTCTCTCTGGCTGCTTGAGTGCCCACAAACATACAGCCAATACTGCACATGCTCAGCAGCAGTAGGGGCGACGCGCGATCCCGGGAAAATGTCGGCCTGTGGATGACGGGGAATGACGGATGAAAGTCGCGGAAATACAGGTGCAGGCAGCTGTCCAGGAACTTCATAGACGGGATGACTGAATCCTTGTCTTGGGGTGGATTGACCGATGACTGCGGTTCCTTCAGCAACAGCTCTTGATTTCCTCCGAGCACTTACAGGAAAGTCTTTGACATACAACTCCCCATTCACATGAAGCTCGCCCATAACCTGGACTGGCGACGTGATCTTCGATGGCTGTGGCGAAGCAGGGCCACTCGAAGCGGTGTCGGAGGGGTGCCCTTCAGACCAGCCCGTCTCCCAAGTGTCATAAGCGATCACTGTTTTCCTCTCCGATCCCCTGGAGGGTGGTGGTGAGGAAGCTTCGCAGTACCCGGGATTCACCGGCTCTGCAGCACTACGAGCAGCAAATAGCTCTTTCTGGTTGTTCATGGACGTCTTGCGATTGCTGTTATAGGTTTGAGATGTGGGCGACCATGGCGGATGGGACTCGTGACTGTAATCCTTCTGACCCGTGAACGATGTAGTAGGAGAATGATGTATTGGGTCTTGCTGGGTATTGCTGTTCGGTACATGATTATAGAAAGTCATCTGGTTCTGATCGGAGAACACGACTTCGAGAGCAGATGCGGCCGCTAATGCACCCCCATCCTGGTTGAGCCATTGTGCCAGCATTTGCTCCATCCCTGCTGCATCAGTCGGAACCGCCATCGCTGGGAATTCGGACAGAAAGGTGGGCGGCGGGTAAGCAATATCATGAGCCCCACCCACATAGGGCCCACTTGGTAGACCAGTTGAGTTTGATATATCGCTGTAGTCCGCGTTAGGCCACCCTGGCCCGGCCGCTTGCCCGTCGTACAGGTGGCTCACATCCGTCCCGCGAGTACTGAATGGCCTAGACGCACCAGACGCACCAGACGCACCAGACGCACGAAAGCTGCTGCTGGAATCTCCGCGCCCGACCTCGACTTTACATTGCTCGCTGCTTGCTGACGACTCGATGTTGGATATCGAATCATGCCGTCGTCGTTTCGATGATGCGTGTACAGTCCGCTCGTGCCGCTGCAGCGCATCTGTGCGAGCGAATGCCTTGTCGCACTTTGAGCATGCGAAGGGCTTCTGTTGCGCGTGGCTCCTCTGATGTCGTAGCAGATGTGCTGCCTTGGTGAACGTCCGCCCACACTCCATGCACGTCTTGGACGTCGATGTGCTCTCGCCGCCCGCCGTGCCCTCGCCTGTCGATGGGCCAGCACGGGGTGCAGATGTGTCCGGGGCGTCCATTACTGACTACGCTGCAGCGCGCAGTGTATACGCCTCGACTCCTCTCTATCGCTGGGATGGGCGTGCCCGACAAGGTTGTAGAGACATGAGCAACAGTACACACTGTCATGATGGACCGGATGTGCCGCCGTCGCATGTGATGCCGATCGCTGCGGATTGGTATCAGCGTTGGTCCTTTCCTTGATTTCCTTATTCCTTATTCGGAGCAATCAGTTGGTTGGAATAGGGTTTGAGTTGATCCAGTAATCACTTAGTTTATCCTGCGCACGGGCCACGATTAGAACTGCGGCAATTAGCGGTGTATTGGCCTCGCAGATCTGAGATAAGAGAGGCATGGCATGCAAAGCACTTGAGTGTTCGACTTTCTTTGAGTCACTCATAACTCTGTTCTGCAGAGTAGCAGAGAGAGAGAGCAGCAGAGCTGCCGAGGAGCTATGAGTGTTACGTTCATGAGGGCGAGGCATTTTCGAGGTGCAAGAAAATATGTCGTGCATCACTGCGATGTACAAACTGCGGCAACACATACACGTACACACCGCCCTACTGTCTACTGATGTTCTCGACTTGGATCTCATTCTCGCCCTCATGCTGAGATCTTTGCCTTCAAGTCCGCCACGAGTGTGTTGAGATCCTGCGCGGACGCGTGCCCAAAGACATAAAAGTCGGGACGCACAATCACATAGTGATCGATCGCCATGTGCTTGGCGAACCAGTCCTGGTACTCGCCCTCATAGTCCTCCTCGTGCGAGATGGACACACACCTGCCATGCAAGCGATCAATGAAGAAATCGCGCGCCTCGCCGGATAGGAGAGGTTCAGCAGATTTGGCGCCGATGTTGAGCAGCGTCCACCCGTAGCCGTGTACCTCGTCGAAGAGGGGATGCTTGGCCGAGCTCGCATCACGCTTCAGCCGCCTCTGGAGCGAGAGATGTCCGGCTTCCGGCTGAGTGGTGAGGACGCCTGGCTGGCCCAGTGGCGGGTCATACGTCTTTGGCTGGGCTGGGGGAGTCAGCGGCTCTGTCATCTGCTTATCGATACTCACGGTTCGCGCGAAGCGCAGATTGGATCTCCTTCGACTTGACAGGGTCGGTCTCGCAGATCGCGGCTCCCAACTTGATGCAGGTCCGCTGCCACATTAGCCACCACACTTCGCATACTAAATATTGCGTTTGCAACTCACCGTCAACTGCTCGACGTGCGGCAACCTCTCGTTCCGGTAGCTAGTGAAAAGCTTTTGATAGTCACCCAAGCCCGACAGCATGAGAGGCAGCCTCCAAGCAAGGGCGGCTGCGTCTCGGAACCCAGAGTTCAGTCCTTGGCCGATGAAAGGTGGCATGAGGTGCAGAGCGTCTCCGGCAAGTGCCACGCGGCCGATGGAGGCTTCATTCGCCCAACGCGCTTTGAAGGTGTAGATAACCTTGCGCTCAAGGTAGCAGTTGTCCTGTAGCTAGTGAGCACGGGTCTCTACTCAGCTGGCCAATAGCACGACTTACCCTGTTGTAATCCCACTTGGCCAGCATCTCCCACAGCTGGTCGTCATCCATAAGCTGCTCCTTCGTCTCTCCAGGGATCCTCATGAACTCGAACCTACGGCGGCCCTTGCCAGCAAAGACAACAGTGGTAGGGCGGTTAGGGTCACAGATCTGAGCAGCTCCGATCTTCATGACCTTCTCGGGGATGTACCCGTCCTTGAGGAGCTGAAGGTGTCAGTCGAGGGCGCAATGGATATCAAGATGCCTGTTGCTCACCAAGTCCGCAATCAGCCAGTCGTTCTCAAAACCGAGATCCGTGATGGTGAACTTCTGCAAGCGGCGGACAGTCGAGTTGGCACCGTCGCAGCCGACAACATACGAGGCGTGAATGACCAGGTCTTCACCACCAGCATCAGCGCTCCCATTGACATCATGTTGTGAGAGAGCATCGACGACGCCAGTGGCGCCGTTGGTCACCGAGCCATTGACACACAACGCCGCGGCGGCCTTGTTCGTGAACTTCTCGAATCTGGCCTCCACGCCGTCTTTGAGCTGCTCAAGGGCATGCAAAGCTGAGGTGAGCCGAGCTCTCGCACTTCGCACTTACACCACCCGCGCACGAGAGGAATCTTGCGCTCCAGCACAGTCTTCTCAAGCAGACCCTCCAGCTCCGGCTGACTGAAGCCAGCGGAGAACGGGTGTCCAGAGCGAGTAGGAAGCTCAAAATAGAGATCGGCGACGACTGTTTCGATATCAGCACATGGTCCAGGAAGCTCGCAGCTTACGCTTGTGATCTGCGTCCCGCCACACGAAGTTGGTGCCATCCTCACCACCCTTCCCGATAACATCTTGGAGGATGTCATTCAGCCCCTCATCAACACCAAGAGCACCGAACAGCCTGCGTGATTCGTGGTCCAACACGACTGCACGAGGCAAGGGGTACAGAGCCTTCTGCCTCTCGACGATCTTGACGTTCACGCCCTGCTTCTGGAGCAGCAGCGCCAAGCTGAGCCCTACGGGGCCAGCACCAACAATGAGGACGTCGCAGTGGTCAGTGGTCATGGCTGAGAGTGTGCTAGGCTTGAGCAGAGGACTGCGTGCAGAACCTCGTCGCGCACTAACTTCTTAAGAGTCTCACTGACTTGATCGTCGCGATCTCTACTCCGCGGCCGTCGCCACACATCCCGCAGTGGCCCACCTCACTTCTGCCAAAACACCGCTATGCGATTAGATGTCAAGCACCCGGAGCACCATCTAACCTCCATAGTAGTGGTGGGCCATGCATGCTTCGCTCCACGGTGCTGGAGCACGTGTTGTTGACAATGGACAATGGACAATGGGCCCACTCCGGCGAACGCGCATGTGCGGGGTACTGAAGAAAGGTGGGCCCGATGTGGGACGGATTAATCTCCTCGAGGTCACGATGCCATCGACCGGCCACCATCGCAGTGTCACCTCCGAGCGGCATCTGAGGCCCCTCTCAGTTCGCATAGAGAGATTCAGGTGGTTACTTAGATGCGAAAGGTTATCTACTCATCTCGTCAACGCTCCATCGCCCTCCCCCGCTTCAGTGACACGAAGCGCACACTCACAACACCTCACATCGCAACCCCGCCAATATGACCGTCTCAGCACCCCCTGTCCGTATCTTGCGCCTCTCGCACATGCGCTACCAGCATGAGGATCTGGACGTGATCAAGCAATTCTTGGAGGACTTTGGCCTGCAGCTCCGATACTCTGAGAACGACGGCAAGACGCTGTACTTTGGAGGTGAGGGACCAGAGCCCTTCCTGTATGTAGCACAACAGGTGAGTGGCTCCGATTCCGCTTCGGCGCTGGCCCCGCACTGACAGCACAAGGGCGACACCAAGAAATTCATGGGCGGCACGTTCTCCGTAGAGACCAGAGAGGATCTGGAGAGGGCGAGCGCCACGATCCCAGGTGCGACCAAGCTCTTGCCCGCGGGTCCGGCCGGTGGCTCTCTGGTCACCTTCAACGACCCAGATGGTATTCCGGTCAATCTCGTCTGGGGTATGGAGACCAGGGAGCCTCAGCCGGATGCCGCTAGTGTTGCTCAGACTCCAGAGGTCAACTACCCCGAGGTCAAGCCTCGCAAGGGCCAGTTCCGCCGGTAAGCCTAGCAGTGGCCGGAGTAGTGTTTGAGAGTCGCTAACACTCCAGGTTCGAGCAGCGGCCATGCCCTGTGTACAAGCTGGGTCACTTTGGACTGTGAGGTAATAGTACGTGGGCACACTGACAGCAGCCTCGTGTCCAACTTCCAGCAGAGCTACGACTTCTACACCAAATACTTCAACCTCAAGGCCACTGACATTCTCGCTGCGCCCAATGGCTACAAGGTCGCGGCCTTCATGCACGTCGACCGCGAAGAGGAGTGGGTCGACCACCACACATTCTTCTTCTCCGAGAACCCGATCAAGCGGGGACCCCACCACTGCTCGTTCGAGGTGCACGATTCGGACATGCAGGCCATTGGGCACGACGTGAGCGAGCTCTGACGAGGTTTTGCTAACACTCAGTGGCTGAAGGCCAAAGGTTACACCCCCGCTTGGGGCCTGGGACGCCACATCTTGGGCTCGCAGATCTTCGACTACTGGTACACTCCAGACGAGTTCATGGTCGAGCACTACTCGGACGGTGACCTTGTCAACTGCCGCACCGAGACAGCCACCCACCCCGCCTCAGACGAGGCGCTTGCCATCTGGGGCCCTGCAGTTCGTGAGTACACCGCTCAAGGAGACACATCACATGCTGATTGACGCAGCCGAGGGCTTCATGTCAGCCATTCCTGATGGCAAGGTCAAGCAGCAGGCCAAGTGAGGAGTCAGGATCATCGTTGTACATGGTTGTACTGTAGAAGAAAAGAAAAGATGGAGTTGAATACCAGTCCCCACCCTGTGCGGCGTTTTGCTGTCGTGCCAGGCAGGATGACCCTGCGGTGACATCCTGAGCTCTTATCTGCAACTTCGGTCACTACGGGGCACTCCAACACATTGACGAGCTCCTCACAACATAGCTCTCTCCCAGTCAGTGCACCGCTTACCACGTCTACCGGGCACACGAAGTCACTGAGCTAGCGGAGCTCGACTTCCCGTTCACAGTCACGAGACATGCACTGGTATGCGGACTGCACGCAGCGATGGCCCACATCTCGGATCGGCGATCTGGTTTTCCACCGGTTACCGAGATAAAGGGCATTTTCCCGAGGGGCCCACAGCTGTCTCCACAGTGTCTCCACACTTGCCCACCTCGTCCCACATCTTGAGCTACTCCGGCTCTCCTTCATTGACAGTCACCTGCACTGCTGGCGACTGCGCGACTGCAACGTCGAGACGGTCGCATGCCGCCGGCTTGGTAATCGCCGCAACCCTCCGCTCCAGGTGCGTCGTTCACCGGCTGCTCTATATAGCATTTGGCGATCACTCCTCGCATCTCTGATCGCTATCCCACAATGACGACCTCGAACGCTTGGACCCGGCTAGTCCGGTACATTGGGGCAGATGGGAAGGAGCACCTCGGACAGCCTGTCGACGCGTCTGTGGACGTCGGGCTGGCAGTGGCTGCTGGCAAGGATGTCGAGGTGAACGTGATCTCGGGGGACGTGTACACGGGCACAGTGACGAGCCAGAAGGACACAATCAAGCAGGTGGGAAGGAGCAAAGACTTGGGCAAGAAGGGTTTGGACTAACTGGGCAGCTCCTGCCTCCCATCTCTCGCCAGGAATGCAGCATCATCCGCTGCCTGGGTCTCAACTTCATGGGTAAGTGGTGGGGGAAATGGGTTGAGCTGACAACAGCCCACGCCAAGGAGGCTGGCTTCCCCATCCCCAAGGAGCCCATCCTCTTCATCAAGCCGCGTACCTCCCTCACTGGACCTGGTGTTATTCCCGTCCCCAAAGCCGGCCAGGACGACCAGCTGGACTTTGAGACCGAACTCGCCATTGTGATCGGCAAGGACGCAACTGACGTATCGGAGGAGCAGGCGATGGACTACGTCCTGGGGTGAGCTGACTTATACACAGGCAAAGGAGGAGCCACCTGACACCCAGATACACAGCCTCCAACGACGTATCCTACCGTAAGCACCAGATGGCCAACGGGCAGTGGTGTTTCGGCAAGGGGCTGAACAACTCCTGCCCCATCGGCCCCGTGCTCGTCCGCACTGGACATGGCGACCCGGACAACCTTGACTTCAAGGGTGTGCTTTCCGGCGAGACAGTACAAAAGTCTAACACCTCGTAAGTGTGATGGAGACGCTGCTATGATGTTCTGGGCGCCCGCTGACACCAGTGACATGATTTTCAGCTGCAGGGCAGCGATCGCACACCTCAGCAAGGGCACAACCCTGGAGCGTGGTTCTATCATCCAGATGGGCACCCCTAGCGGCATCGGATGGGCCCGCAACCCCAAGCGCCTCATCAAGGATGGCGAGGAGATGAAGATCTGGTTCGATGGTGTGGGCACGCTCGTTAACACCTTCAAGTATGAGTGAGCGTTGCAAACTAGCGCCGCAACCCCCAGCAGCGGCACTCCCCGGTGTCAGTAGGCATAGAAACACTACAGATTGGTTGTAGGATGGAGGTCCATGCACATACATAAGCTGCTATTGTTCAGATTGATATTGCAGAAACTTCGTTTGGTGGTATCGTGTCGCTACTAGGTAACCGTAGCCCACCTAGCCTCTGTCTGCCTGGACAAAGCGCGCAGGTGCTCGATCTCATCCTTGCCTGCCTTGGCATCTGCCACTTTCTCCTTCAGGTCCTCCACATCTCGAGGCAGCTCAGCGTACTTTGACTGTGGTGTGGTCACAGGCGTTGGCAAACCATGCACCATGTCAGTGACAATAGGCAGTGGCTTTGTTGACAGCTCAGGTGCAGTAGGAGTATGGGCACACCTCACGAGGCTATTCATTAGCAGCGTACTCATGTGAGGAGCTCACCTAGCAGCATCGCGCGAGTAGGCCCGAGGCATCTGTGACGAGTGATTACCCAAAGTCTGTGGCCCCTCCTGAGATGGCCGTGCTACTTGCTTGGCGAGAGGCAGGACACGATTGTACTCCCCGTCGAAGGCGTACAACTTCCCGTTCAGCGAGCAGCAGTCCTCGTCAAACACATCAGGGTATCGCACGCAGTCGTGGCATGGTTTGGCTCGGTACGTGTTAGGGCCAATGCGGACTGGTGGCTGCCAGTTGCAAGCTGCTTTGGTTCCATAAGTCTCCAGGCATCGCTGGCACTTGTCGAGGCCGGCGTAGGTCCGCTTCTGGGCCGGGACGCTGATGTCAGCAGGGGTTATAGCGGACTGCTTACTAGTAGTATGGCCGTTGTTGGGTTCCGTGGATTGGAATGCCGCCGAGGCTTGCCATGAGCTCTCGGCCTGCCCTCTCGCCGACAGGGAGGCCCTTGGCGGCTGCAGCTGTGCTCTTCTGCTTCATCATCTTCGTTATTGTCGCTCGAGAGGGTGAATATGGTGCCACCTGCCATCCGTCTCAGAGATCTCCTTATATATCGTGCCAAAAGACACTGATACCGTTGCCTCTCGGTCCAGGCCGACAATTCATAAAGCTTGGCTCGAGGAACAGCAGGTGATGTCACGGAGTGCCGCTGTAGCTCATAGCGAGAGTCGACCGGACGGCCGTGAAGACCTCTCCGTGAGACCACACACTAACCATCGCACTTCGCGAATGCCCTCACTTGTCTTGCCTCAGAGTACTGTGCATCTCTAATGATGCCAGTTATGTACGCACTTTATGACTTGTGGCGAGCAGCTGCCAGCTCGATATGCATCGCTCTTCGCCACCGGCAATGCCAAGAAATGGCTAGAAAAGCGGGTAAAAAGCTAAATTAATCAACCTCCGCTGCCCCTGCCCAACGGAGCTCCGCTGCAGGAGGTCAGGAGACTCCTGTCATGTGCAATGCAGGTAGACCGCAACTCGTGAGCTATAGGCATTCTTGATGTACATGCCAAGAGTGTGTGGGGTAGATCTGCAATGGCTGCAGACACGATAAGACAAGTCAGACACCTCCGCCTAATCTAATCTAGGCACGGTGCTGGAGTGGCTGAGGCTTGTGCCATGGCAACTACCCAGTAGTCGTTCAAACGTATCCTTCTGCTTTGTTGTGTTCGCTATCTATACTGAAGCACTGCAAGATGCCCGACATCTAGAATGTCGACGATATGGTGTTGCGATGACTTGAGCTGTCAGTGCCAGACACAGAAGTGCAAGATGATCGGCCGGATATAAACCCTCCTCTATCCGACTTATCTCCTGCCCACGCAGTCTCCACAAATGTCCCATCTCCGGTGCTTCATCCTCTTCACGTCCATCCTGCGTCCAGAGCTGTATCCTTGACTTTCAACACATTCTCTTATACCATAAGAGCAGCTTCAGTGCTGTCCAGCATTACCCACCCACAGAGGCAGCACCATGCGCCAGCGCGCCACCAACGGACACGCCAACGGACACACCTCGCACACAAACGGAACAGCCATGCCCAACGGCTCGCAACCGAAGCCGGCAGACGAGTCCGATGCCCTCCTCGCATCGTCTTCTCGCCCAGCAAACAAACGGCGGAAGCCCCGCCTGCTGACCTACGAGGAAAGCCTGCGCCTCGTCCCATGGCAGACGGATAACGACTACATCCGCACCGGCTACCGCCCGCAGCTGTGCAACATCCGCGCGTGCATCTGGTCGGCAATAGGCTGTGAGCTATGAGTCAGAGCACGCTAACCCCAGATGTGCACAACGAGACATTCAACATCCACAGCCACTCTATAGGCGTTGCGTTCTTCGCTGTGCTACTGCCATTACATGTCCTGCGCGACCACTTCCCCACACTGGGCGTGTTCCCGATCGACGCGCCGGCCACGACTGGCATTGACAAATTGTGCCTGGGGACGTACTGCGTCTGTGCTAGTACATGCCTTGGGCTGAGTAGCTGGTTCCACACGGTCCAGTGCCACTCTGAGCGGGTGTGTTTCCTTGCTCACTGTGGGGACTATGTGAGTGGCTCTGTGGCGGGACCTTGCTGATGTCAAAGGTCGGTATCGCGATTCTGATTGTCGGGTCGATCCTGCCTGGGTTGTACTATGGCTTCTACGGCAATCCAGTGCTGCAGGGTGTTTATATGAGTGAGTCTGCCTTGCAGTTAGCCAAGATCTCGATCGTCCTCGTGCTCAGTCTGTACATGTCACAATCCGAGCTGGGGTTATTACCCGTGAATCAAATCCTCTGGGCCTGCTGTGAATGCAGGCTCAGTGGTGCATGACCAAGCCGAGGTTGATCTACTCACATACACAAAACATTCAGCCTCACTGCTCCACTGCGGGGAAGTCATGTGCATTGCTGACATACAGCGGGTATCACAGCCGCCGGCCTCTCAGCAGGATATGTAAGTCGACTCTTCTTACCGCAGTGCAGAGGCGCACCCGCTGACCCCAGATGGTCCTCTCACCCCACCACAGGGCACACAGGTGGCACCGCACCCTCACCTTCATCGCACTGGGCCTCTCAGCCGTCATCCCAGTGGCGCACGTTGTGCTATCCCGCGGCCTCAGCTACGCACGGCACTTCATGGGCTTCGATGAGATCGTGCTTGGCGGCGCGAGCTACATCTTCGGCGCGTTGCTATAGTGAGTCGAAGACTACGATAATGCTGACGCCAGTGCCGCACGGATACCGGAGAGCAAGTACCCTGGCAAGTTCGACTTCATTGGGTCATCGCATAACATCTTCCATGGGTTCGTGCTGCTCGGGGCGTGGTTCCAGTTTTCGGCATTGCGGAACATGGTGCTCGGCCGTGCGACGGCGTAGCCGCGATGCGTCGGCAGCTTCTGCCTACTCCGTACTTCATATCGATTGGCATGAATATAGCACTCGTAGATATTTAGACATGTTTGTGACAGAGTGATGTACAAATTACGCCTTGTACGAAGGTCCCAATCTGCTTCCACATGCTTGGACACATGCGAAGCTCCTTTGCATGAGTGGAATGTCTCCTCCTCCGCAGCTGTCAGATCATCTCGATGGCGGGAGGTCCAGCCAACTACTACTTGCTATCCACAGCACCCGTCTTGTCTCACAGGCACTCTCCATTCTTCCCCGACATATCGCTATATCTGCATGTCTATGATCTACTTACGCGTCCTACGCCCTACTCGGCCTTCTTCTTCCCCATGTCGCCCTCACCGACGTGCATCCACAACGCACAGAAGAGGAGGAACGCAGCCGACGTCGACAGCGCACCCGTGTAGAAAGGGTACGCGCCCGTGATCCACCGGGGGTACTGGTCGTGGCGGAGGGGCACGACGGACGCCTTGTCCGCGGTCGAGATGTAGCTCCACCCGGGGCGCCAGTACTGCACTACAAACTTGAACACGCCGTGGCGGTCAGGCGCGATGAAGCTCGTCGAGTAGGTGGTGTCCGAGGGTGTGGACAACACCTCGGGCAGGGCGATGCGGTAGAGCGGGTCGAGCATGGTGAACTCGAGCTGCAGGTCGTCGGCGTGGAAGGCGGTCCAGGTGGACTCGTTGTTGACGGTGGTGTGTTGTTGCAGGGTGATGGCGTATGTCTGGGGTCAGCAAGAAGTAGGGATTGAAACACCTTGAGCAGGGGGGGGGGATCAGCAAAGTACTCGTACTCACGACATTGGCCTTCTTGCGGTACGCCTCACGCGGCTCAGTCTCGTCAAACCTGCGGTGCTCTGTGCGGACGACGCGGACGACACCCGTCTCCTGGAAGAGCCACTTGGTGAGGTCCTCCACGAGCGCACGGTTGCCAGTCTCCTTCCTGACCGTCAGCTAACATCCTCCACCTCTTCATAACCCACCCGTCCAGCTTCTTGTCCCACCAGGTGTCGAGGAGGGCCTCGGGCGACGCAAAGAATCCGATACGCGTGTTGTCGCGGTTCTGCATAGCGGCGACGAGGCTCACTTCCCGACCTGCGAACTGCACCTCGGCGCCTGCCTTTGCGCTGATCGGCTTGCCCTCCTTGTTCGCGAGGAACGAGTCTGCCGGTGCGCGGACAATGTCCACGAGGTACGGATTCTCGCCGGTAGTGAAGCCAGTGCTGCCGGGGAAGACTATCGGGCCTGCAGTGCTAGACTGAACGATAGGCTCGGGCGCAATGATAGAATCCCGCTCCAGCACCACATCAGTCACCTCCGCACCGCCGACATGCGCGAACGCATCGACGAGGCCGTAACCCCTCGGTGCGAGCTCGATGTCGTACTGCGAAAGGAGGGCGCGCTGTGCCTCGTCCTGGTTAGGAGAGAGGACGAAGAGTGTGTTGACGCCCTTTGTTTGCTCCTCCAGGATCAGTTGGGGGTTGAGGTGTTTCCCGAAGCCTGCGGTCAGCGACAGTCACGGGAGAGAGCTATGCACCCTCACCCTTGTTCTCCGGGGCAAAGTAGATGAGGTGGTCGTACAGCTCCACGCCGAACGCGCTGAGCAATGCCTCATCGTCGTCCGGCTTCGCAAACGTGAGCTGGAACCCGCGCGCTGCTGTCAGCTGTGTGTCATACTCGGTGGAACTCACATGTCAAGCTCTCGAAGAAGTGCGATGCCTGGTGCTTCTCGTACTTGTCCAGCACGACGAGGACGCGGTCGCCGGTCGCTGAACGTGCTGCAGCCGGCACAACCGCCGCCACGAGCGCCAGTAGCGGAGAAAGCAGCCTCGATGCTCGCATGCTGCGTGCTTTTGCTTTTGCTAGTGCAAATGTTAACGAGGCGATAGAGGACGATGAAGCGCGTCACCACAGCCACAACATGATCTCGACGACGACGGACAGCTGGACGTGGAGGGAGGAGGGGGGTGTATATCCTATATCCGGGGTGAGTGCCACAGCGGAAATGCCGAGGAATGGGTGGGTGGCAACGAGCGTCATGTTTCCAAGATTTTGGAAACAGGCAGCTGTACTGATTATTTTGAAGCCAGCATCACCACTACAACAACAACTCATTGCTACAACCAAAGCGGCGACAGCACCACCACCACCATGAGCGAGCCAACACCAACCCCCGAGTCCCTCCTCTTCGCGCGCGGCCTCGTGGCCCTCCTCGACATGTGGCCGGCACTCACCATCGCCGTGCGCGAGGAGTGGGGAGGACCCCAGTCGGCGGAGAAGAAGACATGGCTGGCCAGCGAGATCATGGACGCGTTTGAGTCTGCCCCTACGATTGACACGCCCGAGGGACGCAGAGTTGACCCAGCATCAGCCGCCGACCCGCCGCTGGACCTCGACCAGATCGCCGACATGCTCGCACAAATAATGAGCGACGAGTTCGAGGCGGCCGTCGAGGACGACAGCATCGACCCGCTCGCTGGGGATATTGTGCGGTTGTGGCGCGACGTCGTGAAGCCTGGAGAGCGGAGCGCGGAGGACACGGTGGGCGCGCTGGAGCGGAAGGCGGCCGAGGTCGCCAAGGTCGGTGTCAAGGCGACGAGCGGTGGTGGTGCGGTCGAGGTCGACAGCGAGGGCGAGGAGTGGGAGTCGGACTCGGAGGAGGACGAGGAGGTGCCGCAGCTGGTGGAGAGTGCGCCGAAGAAGGAGAAGGAGAGGTTGGAGCCGATCATTGACGACGAGGGGTTCGAGCTGGTGCAGAAGCCGAAGCGGAGGTAGCGTAGTTGCGGAGGGGAGCAGCATGGCAAGGACTGACGATGATTCGCAGCAAGCACGATGAAGTCGCGACAATAGACTGAATTGAGTTCAGTTAAGCATAGGATGAGTATGTATTTTACCTGTACAATGGCGCGGCGCGACTCGCACTGTCGTTCCTTCGGCGTGAGCATTCTATACATTACTACTACTACCCCAAATGTAGGGTAGCCACCAGTCTGGAACTAGTTCATGCTATGATCGTCCTCCCCACACCCTCCACCACTCTCAAGCCATCATGTATAACACGGCCTCCAACTATCACGGCTGTGGTCCTCCGACGACACCACTGCGGCCTATCCCTGCACGGCATGGTTGTTCTCCTCGATCGCCTTGCCCTCGCGCCGCTTGGCACGCTCCTGCAGGTCGATGCCGCAGAGCTGGAGTCAGAAACAGCCTCCTACAGCCACTTACAATCTTGCTCGCCTTCCAGAACTGCACGCAGTTGATCAGCTGCTTGCCAAACATGATGGGGAAGTTGAGGAGGGTGATGAGCACAGGCCATGTGATGGGGTAGCCAAGCAGGTAGAAAAGAGGCTTGCTGCGGTCATGTGCGCAGAGGTACAGGCCGACGAAAAAGAGCTCGTTGCAGAAGCAGAAGATGAAGAGGGTGATCTTGTTGTTGTAGTAGGACCAGAGGATCCATGAGACGTCCTGGGTGATGTTCTTGTGGCTGGATGAGCCGGTGACCAATGACCTGTGGAGAGTCAGCATTCACTGTGCTTGCATGTAATGGGAGCCAGTGTTGTCGCTGCTCGCTGCTCGCTCCTACTCACGAGTACATGTGCATGTAGTGGCTGGAAAAGTCCAGCGTGATGAGGAACTGGAACAGCAACGCCCAGCTGGGGAACGCGCATGCGAGGTAACACAGAAGACACGCCGTCGTGCACCGGTCAGTGACCATGTCCAGCACTGCGCCGAACTTGGACGACTGGTCCAGTGCGCGCGCTGCAAACCCATCCGCAACGTCGAGCAGGGCGCTGATCCCATACAGCACTGTGCAGTTCTTGGGATGGCTGGGCATGTAGTACAATGCCACTCCGGCCAACAGCACTCGGGCGTAGCCGATCAGATTGGGCCAGAAGAGCCAAACGTGTTCGTCGACGCTGGGATTAGCGAGCCTCTCCCACAAAACCACTTACGTCTTCGTCCTGCATGTATAAAGCATCAAGCAATGTAAACAATCGGTCATCACCATCGAGTGAGTCCGTGTCAGCTCCGGTCGACTCGCTCCACTCCTGCTGAACTCAGCTTGAAGCACTCACACCAGGTCCACAGCACTGCCTGTCAGCTCCGCACCTCACAGCAACATCACAGCCCATCCAACTCACTACTTTGCATCGTACGCCTCGTGCGACCTCGACCCCAGGCGCGGCCGATGGCGGAGCCGTGTGCCCTCTGCTCTGGGTGGTTCTTGGCGGGCCATCGTGGATGTTGTATTGTACACTTCTGCTAGGTCTATTGTCTCTGACTGCGGAGATGTCGAGAACGACTCTGACTTTCTGTGTGTTGACAAGCTGGTCGTGTGCGTGCAAACCGAGCAGGTGGGCGAGTCGACGTGGTCTAAGAAATTACAAGATGGACTATGATGTCGTTGCACGCTTGATCGCTGCTCGAAGGCGGCCGTCGGACTGCAAATGTCGAGCGGCCATGACGGAGAGCGACGTCTGCGCCGGGTGTGTTACGTAAACAAACAGATAACGAGGAATCTAATATTCAACAATTGACAGAGTTGTATTGCAATTAGAGAATTAGAGCTCGTTATTCTAATGAATACAAAATCGACCGACGATCTCACCACCCACCGTGGGACACCTGGCCACGATACCTAGGACACCGATATCGACCATAGCTGGACGCGGCGGGGTTCAGTGGAGACAATTATACAGAACGTACAGAACGCGCGCGAAGCTGAAGCTGAAGCTATAGACTGCGGCCATGAGCATCGCCAGCCCGGCACCGCGCTCACTCGCGTCGGGGTCGTCGACGCCCGCCCCAGCAGCGTCGAGGAACAACCCGATCTCGCTGCGTATCTACAAGGCGATAGGGACCAACTTCGATGACCGGTCGTCGCGCGAGGCGCTGGAGATCGCGTCGTCGTTCTACAGCTCCAAGGGGAAGGGGAAGGGGAGGGCCGTTGAGGCTGAGGCGTCTGAGGTTGAGAGTGGGGAAGATGGGGACGAGGACGAGGACGAGGACGTTGTGCCGATACGTCGCACGCTTCGAGGGCAGGCCGCAGCGACGGCACGGCGGAACCTGAAGCGCGACGTTGAGGCGAAGCTGGCGGACGGGGCCCAGCGCTTTCTCGAGGCGTTTGGCGAGGTCGACAAGGTGAGTAAAGGGTGGGCGAGGGGATTGCGCTGATGAAAAGAAACTCGACGTGCTCCGAGAACATATGCTGGACATGGAGAGCCGTTGTGACCAGGTGCAGGCGGAGCTGGACCAGGCAAACAGTGGGACGAAGTATTTGCTGGAGCGAGCGGACGGGCTGAGGTCGCAACGGTGGGCATGGGCTATGGGTTAGGCTTAGGCTGACAAATAGGTCATCAGCACGACTGAGGTTGACTTTGGTACAATTGTTTCTGACACGCTTCACACTGTCAGAAGCAGAGGAACAGGCTCTCACTACGCGCGATCTGGACGTCCGACCCGAGCTGTTCGCAGCACTAGACCGCGTCGAAGCAATCAGGCGGGATAGCCAGGCGCTTCTGGGTGGGGAGGAGTCGCGAATGCAGGCGGGGTGAGTTCAAAATCATTTTTATCACAATCGTGTGACGTCTTCCATTCCTGCACGTATGAGGGGGACACTCTCGCTGACCCCAGCCTCGACATCATGGCAGCAACAGGCACACAGACAGAAGCAGGCTACGCAAAACTCTTCCGCTGGTGCGAGTTCCAGTTCCGCCAGATGAACCGCGAAGCGCAGCCCGACATCTCCCCCGTGCTGCAGGAGGCGATGAAGAGACTCGCACAACGGCCAGCGATGCAAGCGGAAGCGCTGCACGTTCTGACCACGACGAGGGCAGCGGCGATCCTCCAGGCTTTCCTCGATGCGCTGACTCGTGGTGGGCCGAATGGCCTCCCTCGCCCGATAGAGATCCACGCCCACGACCCAACACGCTATGTCGGCGACATGCTGGCGTGGATCCACCAGGCGACAGCGAGCGAGCACGAGATTCTCGAGTCGCTGTTTGGCGTCAAGGGCCGACGTATGGTCGGTGAGGCAAGGAGTCCTGCAGGCTCGGAGGTGGACAAGCTCGTGTCTGAGGCGCTGGATCGGAGCCTCGAGGGCCTCGGGCGGCCGCTGAAGCTGCGTATCGAGCAGACGATCAAGTCGCAGGAGGGGATTATCATGACGTATAGGATTGTGAATCTGGTTCAGTTCTATCTCGTGACGATGAAGAAGACTATTGGCGAGGAGGCGCAGCTGATCAAGATGTTGCAGGAGTGAGTACATTGGGCTAGAGACATGACCGCGAGCATTGCTATGAACACGTCTGCGAGCAGTTCAGCTCTGGCGACCTTGCAAAGCGCTGCCAGCATTACTGCACGAGCAATCTCGCGCAAACATTTTCACAGAAGTGGATGCTGCTCAGGCTTGTCCTGAGCTAGCATACCCCTTTGTCTTGCTTGCAGCAGGAGTAAGCAGCATTGTCGCAACTCTGCACAGCATGCTTCCGCACCGTATCAAAATCTCTTCACAAGCAAACGCTGCAGTGTACTAACGCCAGACTCTACGACTTCGCCGACTCGGCCTTCTTCAACACCCTCCAAGCGCAGGGCCGCGCGCTCCTCCGCTTCCTGCACCCCCCAGACGCAACGCTCTCCCCGCCCCTCTCGCTCCGCGACCTGTGCCAGGTCCTCCGCGAGATCATCGCAGTGTACGACACGTCCCTCGTTGACGCGAGCGAGCGCGAGGCCGACTTTTCCAAGATCCTCGACGCGGCGGTCGACCCCGCCGTGGAGATGTGTGAGCGTATGGCGGATCTGCGGAAGAACACCGACGGCGCGTGGGACAGGGACGTGTTCCTCGTCAACTGCTTGGAGTATCTCGAGCATGTGCTTGAGCCGTACCCGTTCACTGCGCCGCGGGTCGCGCTGCTCAAGCAGCAGGTGCAGGGGCATGTCGAGTCGATGACCTTTGAGCATGTGAGTGGGCGGGCGTGTGGGCGGGCGTGTGGGCGTGGCGGGATGGGGTATGGGACACGAGTTGTGTGTGCATGGGCAAGTGCTCGAGCTCAAAGCGGGGGTCGGGTATAATATGATTGAGGGCAGTGGAGCTCTCGGACCGGTGCTTTGGTCGTGCTCTGGCTGTACTTTTCTGTGCTCTACAGTGCTCTATCTGTGTTCTGGTTGCGCTCTGGCTGTGCTTGGCCGAGTGCGGTGGGGCTGGGTGTAGTGGGAGATGCGTAGACTGATTGCGGCTCAGTCTATGCTTCAACGTTCTGGGTGCTGTTCCTGACTTGGGAATGTGAGGGCTGGCCATGTTTTCTGTGCCAGTCTCTTTCTCTTCCTCTGGGCGCTGGGCATTGCTCAGCGTCTGACTAGGACCAGAAGAGAACGCAGTAACTCATCGCACCGAGCTTTCATCTCAACTGTCAACAGTCTGACGCCCACCTCGGACACGCCAATGAAATCCGACCCTGTGGATTGCTTGAACTCCGCTGACACCAGCACGGCAAGCTCCTCGAGCAATGCGGCCTCGCCCCAGTCATGAAAGCTCTCCGGACCCGACCAGACGACGTAAGTCCTCTCCACCAGTCTCCCCCTGACCCCAGACACCCCTCTCCCGCCTCCCCGGCGCCACACCCAAAGAACTCACCTCCGCGCTCACCCAGTTCTCCTCCTTCCTCACGTCCCACGACCCCCTCACGTCCCCCCGCCTCGCGCTGCTCCAGAACCCGCGGCTCGCAGAGTCGATCCACCGCACCGCGCTGCGCCGGATCGCCGAGGCGTATGCTGAGATTGCGGACAGGGTACTCGACAAGAAGGAGGGGTATGAGTTTGCCGAGACACTGTTGCGGCGCGGGAGGGATGAGGTCGAGGTTGCGCTTGGTGTTGCGGCGTAGCGCGGCGACGTGCGCGTCTGCGGAGCAGGCGCGCCGGAGCTGCGCAGTGGAGCATCTAGATGACAGCTTTGCCTCATAGGGCGGCGTAAAGCGCGTAAAGAGCGCTCGGCAACGTGTTGCTGTGGCAGTAGCCTGGGTGTCCCACAGGTGACCGAGGAGCTGGATTCGGTTTCGTTGTCGCTCTACATGTGAGCGCTGCAGGGCTGCTAGCTATCTGGCCATCCCCGGGCTCAGGGCAGCATAGTGATATAGCTGCTCAAGCTGCTCAAGCATATGTCCCACTCTGGAGCCAGATGCTGTACGAAGGAAGATCTGGCAGCAGAATCCCGTATCCAGTCTCGGCCTACGGACCAACACCCATCTCGCACCATCTGCTGTATATCATGCATCTATATCTACCCGTTTTGCACGGGTACTTTGTTTTCTGGGTATGCCCTTGTCGGAAACAACCATGACAGCGACTGGACGTTGCCTGCGATCGCCAGAAGGCGCCAGCTCCGCTAGCTACGCTGGCCCCGCCTCCCCGCCTACTGGAGGAACTCCTCCTTGATGATACGAATCGTGTCGTCCGGCGAGTTGACGGCATGCCCGATCGTCCTGGGGTCCTCGTAGATCTCGTAGTCATTCCCACCCTTGTACGTCTTGTCGCCGAAGAAGTGGATCTCGGTGAAGCCCTCGTTCTCGATCCGGCCGAGCGCGTACGTCTTGTCCCAGCCCTTGGGGAAGACGTCGAACGAGATCTGCCCGCCGATCGAGTAGGTGAGGTTCAGGTGCGCAAACTTCTCCTGCAGGACGGAGACCATGGTCGCGCGGATCTTGTGCTCCTTGTCGAAGGCTTCGAACTCGTTGCGCTCCTGGGTCGAGGCGTTGCGGCCCACGGGGGAGATGTTGACCATGCCCTTGCGGAATTCGATGAAGGTGCCGCTGGGGGTCAGCACGCGCCGCGAGCGAAGCGAGGGGCGTGTGCGCAGCCACAGCGAGAACATGCTGCGAGCGCAGCGAGCAGCGTGTTCGACCATGCAACCAATTCTGGCCCAGATGAACACTCCTCGTCGCCGTCCTGAAGGGTACAACAGACGACTTGAATGCACATCGGGCACTGAACAGCTATTCCGTCCACCTGACACGATCGGTGCCAGCCGCAGCGAGCCGCAGCGCAGCTTTGTCTGGAGTGTGATCGTCGGAGGGAGGCGTGTCACTGCAGGTGCGAAGCCGAAGACAAGGCGGCCAGTGGAAGGTATTCCCTGCAGCTAGTGGTTTGCAACTCCGTCCAAGAACATTGTCTGCAGCTCAATGGGCGATATGCAGAATGCAAAACGCCTCTGAGAGTGCACTTTCACAGTCCGACATTCTTCACAGCGTAATGTATGCTTTTCGAAGTCGAGCACAATGTGGTCCCCTCTTTGCTTTCATGAGGTTGTCCAGCAGAACATACTCCACTGCACAACTGTAATCGGGTCCAGCCAGCTGCCTCAGAACGGACTGATCCTGCTGGACGGGAATATCTTGCCAGGTGACCGACAGCATCCACCTCAGAACTCCGCAGTGTCCATCGATCGTGAGGCAGTGCCAGATTTGATCGCATACTGCAGCGAGATCATCAGACCCAGAAGCCCTTTGGGTTTCAATTGTCAGCCTCAATCCTCATCCGCTCAAGCGCATTTCTCTCCTCACGACTTTGACTCACCGCTTGACAGGGCAGTCCACCTCGGACAGGTACCGCAGCACAAAGTTGGCAAGCTTCTTGTACTCGTCCTCGCCGACGTGCTCGATGAACGACGCGGCCGGCAGCTCCTTGCCGAGGCGGTAGGCGGTGAGGCCGTTCTCCGCGAAGCCAAAGTCGAAGTTGTTGAGCACTGGTGTGAGCACGAAACGACGATGTGCAGCATCGGCGGTGAGTGCGAGTAGCCCTTTCGCTCAACCTCTCGACTGCGTCTCCTATGTGCTGCCTCCAATGCGTATACGATGCGCATTGGGTTCGACCTCTCCCTTCCACAGATCAAGGTCTGCCCCATATCACCTCCTGACATCATCCCCGCCATCACACCCATCTCTACCATCCTCCAACTCCCCCCCCCCAAACCCCCTCCCCCAATCTCTACTCACCCTCCTCATTGTTCACACCACGCAGCTGCTCCTCGATCTTGCCGAGATCCGAACCACCGACAAACGCAATCGCACACACCTCCCTCAGCTTGTGCAGCGTGTCGAGCATCTCGGGCGTCGCGGTCTGGCGCGCAGGCGAGAGCGTCCCGTCGACGTCGAACATGCAGATCGTGTTCGGGCGCTTGCGCTCGGCGAAGGGCTTGACCCCGGGGGGGAAGGACATGGCGCGCGGTGGGGTGGGGGGGGAGGGGGGAGGTGAGTGAGAGTAAGGAGGTTGAGAGGGGGAGTGAGCAGTGTCTCGGTATATGAGAGATGAGAGATGGGAGATGAGAGATGAGGGATAGGCAGGGGGATGAATTGCATGTCGACGCGGGACGCGTGAATTGGTGTCTTGGCTTCTGGAGGGAAATACACGTTGCCGATCAGGTACTGCAGGTGACATCTTATCGTCAATATTGGCGTGTATAGAGTATTAGGATTACGGTATTACAACTGAGCAGCGATTCATTAGCCCCACTTACTCTCTCATGAATACATATCCAATGTGCTGCTGAATAGAAACAATCCTAAACCATGGCTCTTAGATGGTAATCAGACGTCAGACCCATCCTAATGAGGTGCCCTAATAAACACTGTACTGTATATCCACGTTGACAACGTGTGCGATTGCTGACCGATAAGAGACACTGTTCTTTTGCCAGCAAGGCAGATGCCATGTCGGTCATCGCGGACACGACGACGGTCAGCTTCGGCGTCATGCTCCACGCGTCAGGCATCCGCAGCAGCAGGGGATGACTAATGGACCATAGCAGCGGCGTATGCATGCTCCGAGAGGAGTTCTGATGAAATGAGTGCTGAAAATCATAGGAATGCCTCTTGGCGTTGTTGTTTTGACTGTTACCCGCCTGTCCCCCCCTCATTGCGGACATCATATCGATCGACTGGTGATCATCGATTCTTTCAGCACTTCGACTCTTCGACACTTGACACTCGGCACTCGACACCCGCCTCTCGTCGCTACCACTTCCCTCTCGACCGCTACTACTCTGCTGCAAGCACACCACCACCGCTTCGACACAAGCTTCAGACGCAAGCTCCCCGCAACGGTGCCTGTATCCCCCGCACGACACAAATGTCAGACCTGCACATTCCACCAGCACCAGCATCAGCATCACAGGACGCGACGAGACAGACACAACCCCGGGACTCGAACTCGACCTCAAACCTCAACTCCCACGACACTACTCAAGCAACATCCCCGCCACACACCGCAGCCATAGACCACACAGCAGAGACGACAGCGCGCATCTCTGGTGCTGGCGCACAAACGCGCAAGCGGCGAACCCGGAATACCAACACCCCTCCCCCATCGACACCACCGCGCTCTCGACAACCTCACCCCCACACCCCCTCCCGCTCCCGCTCCGCCTCCCCCGACCTCGCAGACGTCGATGCCATGCTGGGGCGCGACAGCACGCTGCACGGACGGAAAGGGGTGAATGAGAGCATTGCAGATCTGGAGGAGAAGGGGCTGCTGCACAGGAGCAATGGGGCGACGCCGGACGAGTCACGGCCTGGGAGTGGGGAGGGGGAGAATGGACCCGCATTAGTCTCGCTGTACGACAAGGCCCCCGAGGAGGAGTACGAGCCCGGCCTCAAGTCGAAGCGAGATCAGCAGGCGTTTGCACTACTCATCGTCCTCTACCTCCTGCAGGGGATACCGTTAGGCCTGACGTTCGGCACGATGCCGTTCTTGCTGAAACCGCGGCTGTCGTACTCTGCGCTGGCGGTGTTTGCGCTCTCGACGTGGCCGTATAGCCTCAAGCTGTTCTGGAGTCCGGTGGTCGACGCGTGGTTTGTGCCGAAGTGGGGGCGGCGGAAGAGCTGGGTCGTGCCGGTGCAGGCGGTGGTGGGGGTGGGGCTGTGGTTGATAGGGCTAAGAGTCGAGGAGTGGCTCGATGCGGTGAGTGGGGGTGTCGGGGGTGGACTCGGGCAGGAAGACCATTGGGCAACGGTGCACTCTAGTCAGTGGAGTTCATCGAGAAGGGGAGTGCATCGAGCAGGGATGTGTCCCCAGCACAGAGGTACACAGGCCGAAGTGCAACCCACGTTGGTCAGAATACTTTGTCCTCCTCATGCCTGAGATGCTCCTATGACTTGATGCCTGCTGAGACCTCACTGACACCAGGACACAGTCGACATCAACTTCCTGACGTTCGTCTTCGGCAGCCTGATATTCGCAGCAGCGACGCAAGGTAAGCAGTTTCTACACAAACCCCGTTGCTAACTCTTAGACATCGCAGTAGACGGCTGGGCACTGACCCTCCTCTCACCCCCAAACCTCTCCTACGCCTCGACAGCCCAGACAATAGGCCTCGGAATAGGCACAGCACTCAGCTTCACCGTCTTCCTGGCCTTCAACTCGGTCGACTTCTCCAACAAGTACTTCCGCGGCGTGCCGCTCGACTACCCGTTAGTCCAGCTAGGCGGCTACATGCGTTTCTGGGGGCTGGTGTACCTCGTTGTGACGGCGTGGCTCGTCTACTTCAAGAAGGAGGACCCCGTGAGCGCCGACGACCCGGATCTGGACGTGCGCAAGGTGTACAAGATCATGTGGAGCATTGTGAGGCTGAAGAGTGAGTGTGGCGTGGGCTACACGAAGTTTGCCTCATGGATACTTTGTTCTGTCAACGATGGTCGTTCACTCTGGTCCTCTCTGATGGCGTCCTTAAATTATTGCAACTGAAATCGTGTGCTGCAACTGCCCGGAGCTCTAGGGTTGTCGTAACGGTTGCCATGAGTGGGGCATGAGTGGACTCCTAGTTTTTCTAGGAAGTTTCACAAGACGAGGTCAAGCCCGCACTCAAGGGCAACCGTTTTAGGCGTGCAGACGAGTTGTCTTCCTTTCTCTTCCTATAGTCCACTCGACTGCAGCGACCCACTGTGCACTTCACTCTAGCCGCACACCCTCGACTGATCTCAATCATCAATGATGACGTCCTGTCGATGGAAGTTCGACATGGGAAAGGCCAGAACGGTCCTCGGCTCTTACACCTCCCTCCACTCTGCTCAGTCCCCCATCTCCCTCCATTTATCCTCGGCAACCCCCCCCCCCCCTGGCTCCCTCCCTAGACTTCTTGCTAACCCCAGACATCCAGTCCTTCCTCCTCATCCTCCTCATCTCCAAGTTCGGCTTCCAGGTCAACGAGTCAGTCACCCAGCTCAAGCTCCTCGAGAAGGGCCTGAACAAGGAAGACCTCGCCGTCGCAGTCCTCCTCGACTTCCCCCTGCAGATGATAGTCGGCTGGCTCGCGGCCAAGTGGTCCCGCCCCTCAAATACCGACGAGCACCGGCATCCCCTGAGCAGCGGCGTCGCGCGCACATCGGCAGCACAGGCGACGCTGCGGATATGGGTCGGCGCGTTCTGGGCCCGCCTCGCGATGGCGTGCATCGCGCCGCTGGTGGTGTGGGGGTTCCCTGAGAAGGTGGGGAGTGGGTACTTTGCGTTGATTATTGCGACGATTCTGTCGACGAGTCTGACGAAGTTAGTGGACCGGGCAGCAGTGGTGTGGTGAAGGTAAATCAGGCTGACAGCAGCACCGTCTCTTTCGTGGGCATCACGGCGTTCCACACGCAGATTGCGGATCCACTGATTGGTGGAACGTACATGACTGTGAGTGCTTCGATAGAAGATTGGGACTCGCGCTGATGGCAGCTGCTGAACACCATCTCCAATCTGGGTGGCACCTGGCCGAAGGTACGTTTTGCAATTGGACAACCCCAGTTTCTTCACCAGTTCATCTCCTTCACCATGTCGCCTACCGTCTACTTCGAGGGTGTTGCTTTTCCGCCCTGGTGTCCCCTCTGCTATCGCTCTATTATCCTCTCAACGACAACCTCTTGCAGCTTGTCCCTCTACTCGAATCCCCCTCTCCAGTCGTCTCCCTCCTCCAATTTGAACCTGCGCTTTTGACTATGCCAGCACGAACGACGCTAGCGCATGGCTCTTTAAAGTCCTCTCTCCTCTCATCCAGATGTCCCTGCTTTTTCCTCGAGCAGAGTGCGATTGTCATTCTGCCCTGTAACTGCAGACCCAAGATCGGGCAGGACATCCCCCACCGCCATGACCTCGCCTGCACACATCTGCTTCGTTGCCCCCAACTTTCCCCAAGCCCCGCCCGAACCCCCGCTGACCCCAGCCCCTCATCCTCCGCGCCGTCGATGTCCTCACCGTCTCAGCCTGCTCGGCAACAGGCGAAGAGTGCACCTCCGAGGCCGGGCGCACCGCCTGCGCAGCCGCAAAGGGCACATGCGACATCAAGCGCGACGGGTACTATGTCATGACGGCGATCTGTGTGACCGCGAGCGCGGCGCTGCTCGTGCTGCACATCCTCCCGACGATCAGGCGGCTCGCGGTGCTGCCGATGGCGGCGTGGCGGGTGAAGATATAGCTGGAGAGGGGATCTGGGTGTATCTGGTAGAATACGGTATGCATACCATATATAGATACTGCTCCTAGCACTTCTGTGCAGACAATTGCTTCAAGTGACATACCAATCAACTCAGTTCTGCAATCTCTAGGTTGCCGGGATTTGTTTCGAGACCTCCTGACATGCAACAATACCGCTGTCCACCATGAATACATCGCGTAGCAAGCCAGGAGTTGGTGTCGAGCTTGGGTATCCGGGAGACAGACTTACATCGGAGGTCTGGGGTAAGACAAATGCGCTGATCATGATGTGAAACCCCTTGGCGACCGGATGGAATATATGCATGTAGCTGTATTCTATTGCTGTCTACATCGACATGCTCGCCGCTTGCCCTTCGACGGCTTCGCAGACATCGCTCATCACTCGCCGCTCATCCCCATCCCGCAGCTCAGCACATTTACTAACGTACGCCTCCCGGCGCACGTCTACATAACCACATCCTCGCCGCGCAAGTCACTCGCCACGAGCTCCCGCACAGCCCGCACCTGCTCCTCCAGCCCCTGCTCAATCAACCCCTCGAGCACCCCAATCTCATCCTCATGATCCCTCAGGAGCGCATCGATATCACTCGCCGGCAGCTCAGGGAACCGCGCCGCCACCTCCTCTCTCATGGGCGGGGCGGTAGCAGCCCCGGGAGACAACACGTAGCTGGAGGGCAAGTCCGCCCCCGCCGCAGCCCGGAGGACAGCGTACGTCCCCGTCCCCCGCTGGAGGGCGAGCTGCGCCTCCTCGCTCCGACCTGCTGTCTTTGCGAGCGTGGCCCAGTCGTCGCGGATGTACACGCGGCGCCATGTCGACAGGAGGGCGACCTGCTTCCGCCCCTCGGGGAGATGGGCTGGGAGAAGCCTGTCGAGCGCGACACTCGCGTCACCAGAGTCCGAGAGTGTGAGCACGTCAACGAGCGACTCGATGTCCAGCGCCTTGCCTGAGAGGAGCTGCGCGACCTCGTTCTCCAGGAGACGACGGAACGCCGGCCGCTGGAGCTTGGTCGCCTGCGAGGCGAGGTAGGTCTCGGCATTGGGCTCGCGTGGGTACCCTGAAGTTGGGGTAGCTTGCGGGGTGATAGTGGAGCGGAGAGCATTTTGGGATGCGATCATCTCGAGGTCGTCGTCGATGCCTCCGAGGAGGTGCTTTGCGGCCTCGGAGGGGCGGGACTTGAGTTCCGCCACGGCTGCGAGTTTGCCGATGCTGGCAACGAGCTGGGGTCAGTTAGTGTAGATGTGGGGTGACTTACGTGTTTCTGGGCCAGCTCGGCGGTGTTCCCCTCGACGGCGACGAGGGCAGCTGCTGCCTCGCCGAAGCGCTTGCTTGCGATGTCGTGGATCCATGCGAGCTCGGGGTGGGGGTGTTGCAGGAAGAAGGCGGTCAAGTAGGTGCCGTAGGCCTCGTCCTGACTGAGGAGGTCGTAAAGCTGGCCTAAGGGTTAGTGGTTGCACGGGTACGGGGACGTGGAGGGCTTATGCCGGCGCTACTCACCCTGGTCGATGTACCACTGGTAGAGGACGAAGGCGAACTGGGAGCCGAACTTCTCAATGAATGACTGTATCCTCGCTGGGCCAGAGGTGCCTGCTGATACTGGGTTCTGGCACAGGTACACCAGAGTAGGGAAGTCGCGGTGATGCTCCGCCAATGCATACGCCTCCTGCACGCGGTCGATGTCGACCAGTGGTCGAATGATCCGCGGCTTGAGGCTGTCCCATCTTTGGGCAAGGTTCAAGCCCTCAGTCGCGTCTCCGGTGCTGATGTCAGCCGAGAGGCAATGAAACAGAATTGAGCATGCACCTCGACTCACGTAGCCACAGTCCGCAGCTTGTCCTCCATGTTCTCGCACAGCGCCGCGGCAAGGTGTGTCATCTGCTCCTTCAGTGTGAACTGGTCCACCTGCTGCTGGCCGAGCTGAGAGTTGCGAGACCGCGCACTGGGTGCCTCATCCACAACCGAGCCAAGGTGGCGAGTGCGGTTCTTGATCAGCTGCTCCGTCGCGTCGTACAAAGCCTCCAGCTCCTCGATGATCTTGTCGTTCGCAGTCCAGAGCTCGATCGTCGGTTGTTTCCGGTCGACATCGTACAGTGCAGCCTCTGTTTCCCGCCACGCAGCAGAGGACCGCACGGCGATCTGCCCGTCAATATAATCCATATCGCGGTGCTTACGATGAAGATGCGGTTTGCTTCCAGCACCCATTCAGACATGTCAGCGCCAGGCCCAGCAGCACCAACAGCCGCTTGAAACCTGGAGAAGACGACTTCCAGCAGGCGCTCAAAGTCGAGAACATGTTTCCGGAAGAACAACCGCACTTTGTCGTCTGTTCCGGCGTCGCCCACCTCCTGCATGAACAGATCGATCGAGTCCGCAAGCAAGTTCTGCGGGGAGTGGTTGTGCATGTTGCTACTTCGTCAGCTCCGGTAAGGCCCTTAACTCACTCCATTAGCTTGTTCTGGTAGTCCCAGAGATCCAGCGCGGCCTTCACCCGCTCCGCATGGCTCGACAGCCGGCGGCGCGAGGCCTGCGGCAGAAGACTGAGCGCGCCGTTGCGCTGTATGAACGACATCAGCTCCTTCAGCTTGCCTAGGCGGTCGGCCAGCTGCGCGCGAATGTCGAAGATCGTAGGCATGTAAGGTGATGATGAGGAGGCGACCTCAATCGACACTGCCTCAGCAGCAGCAGCGAGGTCACCCTGGAAGCCGGCAGGTAAGTCGAATGTCAGCGGATTGTCGTTGCGGTCGCCGAAGAACACTGCCTGCTCCAGTCTCGACTTCAGCCGTGCTGTAGCGACCGCTTGGGTGCTGGTTGCGCGATCCCGGCCCTGCTTCACCCCCTCGTTGACCTCAATAGTGAGGATACCCCCAACCGCGCACATCGCTGTGAGCGACGCTGGGGCATGCCCAGCCACAGCACCTGCACCGGTGCCGATGAAGGCGTTGCGAGCCGAGTCCTTTAGAGTGATGGTGTCCTCATATGGCACTAGCGTTAGATGAAGTCTCGTCTTGTCTACTCACAGCTCGACAGCGATGCCATAACGATCGCGTCGCCAAAGCGCACAAACGCCGTCTGGCTGTTCCTCGGGATGGTCAACCTTGGAACGTCCAGCATGCGAGGATCCGGATGGGCAAGATAGGAGAGGTAGACAATGTTGGATATCGTGACGGTGTGAACATCGTTCTCGAAGAGGACGATAGCGTGTGAGTTGTGGCCGCGGTCGGACCCGTGTGTCTGATGAGCGTATGAAACGAGAGCTGCCAGTTGGTCCGGCCCAACTGCGACGAGGTCATTGAGCTCCAGGTGGCCGTTACCCGAGTGCCACTCGTTCTCCTCAAATATCGATGTACCGATTGACTCGCGGAGGTTGAACTCGTGCAGTAACCTGACACCGCCGTCTGGGCCGATGGACCACTTCTGCAGGCTCCTCCGTCCGAGCAAGTATGCACCCCCTGCAGTCGGGGCAGCTGCCACTATGCCATTGCGCTCGTAGCTGTCGGGGAAGATGGCCGGCGACGAGCGGTTGAAGATCCCTCCATGCCGGGTGAACGGTGTAGCCGTCGGGACTAGCCGTCCTCCCACTGGCACGATACGAACGCAGAACGCCGTCGATGCTGTCGTAGTTACAATGAAGGTGCTGGGATCGATCCTCCATAGCCGCTCCGCGAAGTCCTCTCCGAGGGACAGTTGGAGGCTCTGATACCGCTGAACATTGGATAGCGCCAAGCTCATGTTCTCCCAGAAGCGCAGCTCGCCGGTCGCGCTGACCAGGATCAGACCAGGATCGCCCGTACCGTAGAATGCTGCTAGAGCTGGCGGAACAGTCGCTAACGGGGAGCGAGTCGGCTGCGGTGCGGGGAAGGCGTACACTGTAGGGCTGGAGTGTGTCCTTTTCGCATAGTTCCATGCAACGGCATGAGACTGTCCCGATACGAGAGCGTACCCACTTGATGGCTCGAGCTGGGCGGACACATTGTGGAGGATGAAGTCGGCATTGCTGACAAGGCGGGCGACCTCTGGCGGCAGCGACCCAGACGCGATGACTGTATGCCTCTCGTCTCTTGACCAGAGGACACGGTTGTCCTCCTCCCTTTCCCTCTCTCTGTCCCGCTCTGCACGAGCTGTCCTGACGCTCTCCCCGGCAGAGGAGGGCGAGATGTCGCGGACGCTGCCGAGGCGAGATCGGGTAGCGACAGAGCTTGCGGGTTCGGCGGAGAACATCGGAGCGCGCGCTATCGACTCGCGCCCTCGCAGGCCGCGACGAGGCGTCGCCCGTGCTGGCGAGCTGAACATGTCGGCTGTTTTGTGAGTGAGGGCAAGTGTTGTTGCTGAAGTTGAGTGATGGAGGTCAAGATCGATATGGAACTTATCCTGCCTCCCCTTTAAGATCGCAACTATGTGTGTTGATGTGAAGCGCGATGCGACTACCTTCTGCTGCATGCATGGTTGCGAGGTCCGACTTCGTATAACAAGTGCATGCGAGTATACTAGAGCATGTTGATGTTCTCCTCAGTATAGCGGGGAGTTCGATATTTGGAACACGGCACGGTGTAAAGTAACATACTCCTCAGAAGGGCAGGGCACATCACAAGATCTTGCTGTGCTCGACACCCAAGTCCTGGGCATGGCTTCTGTCTGAGCGCGCGATAGTATCGTGTCTTCCCCGCCTCGTACTGAATTGATCACAGATCGCGCTCAATAACCATCACTGAGCCATCCCTTGACTTGCTCACGCTCCTCAGCCACCCTGTCGTGGTCTGTACTCGCTCGATCGAAATCGATAATGCGCAACCCAAGGTCTGTTCCCGATGGGAGGTAGTAGCAGCGATCGGGGTCAGTTGCAGCGATACCTGTACCAATACGGACGTGTCGCGCTTCCACGTCCCCATGTGCGATACCAGCGTCGTGCAAAGCTGCGTACTTGGCTCTGACCTGTGGCAGGTACACCGATGTGATGTACCAGACTTCGCCAGTGGGATCAGCCAGACTACCACCCACGTTTTCGAGTAGACTCGCCCACAGGTTGCCATCGCGGTATAGACCTATCCAGGGGGGAACGACTTCGCCTTGTAGTGGTTTAGCTGGACCTTCGTAGATCGATGCCTCGTGCCGTACGTCCGTCTCACGTCGCCTGGATTTTTGGCCGTGGCCTGCATTACACAGGCGAACCACCAACTTGGTCCTGCAGTCCATATCGCTTGCTTCAGTCCTCTAGCGGCCCTCGAGATGACCTCTCCTTATCTCCATGTCAGTGTTGTCAGTGTCTATGATGTGCACGAGTCAGAATACTGATTGATAGGCTTCTCCAGTGCATTTACTGAAATGCAGACCCTGTATACTGTATGTAGTTGCGGATAGATAGCGTTGATGTGCATATGCAGTTGGGTGCTGGAAACACGCCTGAGTGGCTGTGACGCCCAACATTACGAGGAATCAAAAGAAGGTATTCTACCCCAGCTCATCCTTACCTTCCTGCTACTAATAGGATACTCACACATACTCAAACGTGCCATGAAACCAGGAAGCAGACATGTCCGGTGTTGCGCAGACCCCTCGAGAGCGTCATCGAGTACATGCCTCATCTCGTCTGGCTCACGTCAGATCCTCCAGTGTCCCCTTCAATGCCCTTCAAGTAGTTTCTCAATCGCTCTGTATTGTATGCCGTCTGTGGCTTGTCAGTCGTAGTCAGTGGTCGCAGCGCACGGCTTCTTGTTGACTGCTATGAGAAGCAGCAGCGTGCAGCTTCCTGTCACTCGTAATCAGAGATTGCAGCGCTGCAGCTTGCTAAGCAGTGTGGAGTGTCCGGATCTTATAAGGGGATTATGTACATCAACCGGTCAGGACAGGATAGAACTCACCTCGCCTTTAGTCTAAGCAGAGGTGGGGCGCGTCTGGGTTTCCTGTCCTGGTCTGTCATCAGGAATCACTCAAGCTCAGAAGTCCACTTCTCATATGTGTGCAAAATCATGATCATGAGACATGGACTCCTGACGATCAGCGAGATATCTAGATAGCCTTTACGATATTAGATTGCATGTCGACCGATGTACGCTAGCGAAGTCGACTGTTCCAACATGCCACACCCGCGTTGGAGGTGCTCAATTGCTCGAGGGTGTTGCTGCTCCCGCACATCCTCTGCACCTCTGACTCCAGTACCACCATGGAAACCTGGAGCTCACAGGTCAGCTAGCATGTGCAGCACAATGGAGCACCTCACAGATCTCAGCTGCAGCATCGCAGCATGCATCACATCCCTACTCTCAACCGCTGCCGCTCTCCTGCATGGCAACGAGGTCACTTCCAGCATTACGACACCTCCGGAGTGCCTGACCCGAGGTGACAACTACTGTAATAGTTGCCGACGGTATGCTGGGCGCGTTGTATGCTGTAATGCTCAATGCCCCAATCACCCTCTACACCCAGCCTCACTGCGGCTGATCTAAGAACACAGGACTCACTCAGCATCAAAGAAGGCAGCCAACACGAACTACGACTGCACTGCTATGTCGATCAACCTCGTCTGCCCACCAACAGACCATCGTCGAGTATCTCGCCTGAGCTGAAACTTTAAGATAACAACGTGTGGGGACGGGAAGGTGGTCCCTAGCATCAGGTCCTCGAATGGCCGTCTTGACCACAGCGTCGACTGCGCCTCTGCCTCTGTCTTGCCTCTACTTCTGCCGTCTGTGACGATCTCAAGACCAGCAGGGCACCGCACGAGCTCACGGCACGAGCTGAGCGCACACCGCACCTCGGGTGGACAATGTCGTAATGCGCGCCCATCGCGCCCACCTGATCCAAACCGAGTATGGCTTCGGCTTTCATCAACGGCATGCGCGCGGCTACCTCCTCTGAGCTTTGTACTCTTGTACCTCTGCAGATCTCTGACAACCGTCCTGACGACTGGCCTGACCACCAACCTGACTACTTTTCGACGATGTACCCCGTCTCCTAGTCCTCGTCTCCTACCATGCACCCCTTCGTATACAGTACAGCGTACCTCGCCCGGTGAGGGACGTGCCCACTCACTCGCCCCATTGCCCACAACGTACCTACGTACCTACGTTCCTACGTTCCTATTCCTGTCCATCCTTCGTCCTCCGTGCCAAGTTACGTCTTGTCTTGTCCTGTCCTGTGTGCTGTCCTCCTCTGTCCTCCTGTTATCCTGTTGTCTCCTGTGCCTATGTAGTGTTGGACCTCGTCTCGTCGCACGCCCTTGGGGTCCTTGCGGCGGCTGTACGATGTCATCTGCGCCATATATACAAGACAAGGACCATGCACGCTATGACTCCTGCTGTACTCGCAACACGTCTGCTCGAAGCGCCTCTACTCGCTAACATCTGCTTGCTCCTACACTCCTTGCTCCTGACATTACTCGCCTCAACCCCACTCGCGCCGAACATACATGGACTCGACGAGAACAACCCCAACACTCGACTCGAGCTCGCAATGCGGCAGCAGCTCCGATGGTCCGCATGACGCCTCGCCTGCCTCCCACCCAAACTCGAGCTCGACAAGAAGATGTGAGTGAGAGTGTTGAATGTACTTGAGCTGCACATAGGTTGTGGGCTGCGTAGCAGACTGAGCAACTCATCGTGATCTGAGCTGCTCATTGTACATGGCCACACACCAACCTTAGGCTCCCCCTGACACCAGCCCGCCGGATCACCCGCCCACCAATCCCCGAACTCTGCACCGACGAACCCAACCCCGACCCAGAGGAGAAGGAGAAGGCCTCGCTCCTCGCTGAACCGTGGCACGAGCCGCCAAAGTCGCCAGCAGCCGTGTCCACCGTGGTGTCAGTAGAGAGCGGCGACAGTGGGAGCGGAATTGGACCAGGGCAGGGAGAGTGGCATATCCCCCGTGCGAGCGCTCTGTGCGCCCAGATCGGGCACGACGTCCCCCCGCGTCCGGTGCATAGGCTCATGGGGTCGGTCTTCAATGTGAAGTGAGTGGGTGGGGGTTGGGTGGGAGCTGAAGGGGGGAAGGGTGACGAAGGTTATGAGAAGCTGAGAAGAGAGTGATGGAGGGGAAGGGTAAGGAGAGGTAGTGGGAAGGAAGTTGGAGGATCGCGAGCGCAGATCGTTCACAGACTCGAGTGTCATGCTCTACATGTCAGAAAATGGCGATGGTCAGCAGCCATGCACATCAGAGGCTTGTCGAGGGCATGTGCTCGTCTAGTGGCCCATGTGCATGTGTCGATCTAAAGCCCCATGGCATGCGAGGATCGCCAGTGCATGAATCGTCAGAGGCCACCAATGAGTGGTGTTCCTGCTGATCTCACTCACACCCATCAGCATCGTCGTCTATCCGTCCATCACTCCTGCACAGACCTTGCTGACACCAGATGGTCCCCCGCCCAATGTCGCAGGTGCGCAGCCACCATCGGGGCGCAGGAGAAGCCGACGCTCTTCAAGAAGAAGGAGAAGGGGCTGGGGTCGAGCTCGCGTCTGGTGCTGAGTGACGGGGGGCAGGGGCACAGGGGGAGGATGGTTGTGTAACGCGGCGTTGGTCATGGGCGTGAGGGCTGGGATCAGAAGTGGTATTGTACATTTTACAGGATTTACGACGATGTGTCTCATTTTGGCGTGAGTTCCAATTGCACTGCTCTTCATGTTGGCCCCGGACGGCCTGTGCAGGGATCTGAAAGCTGAGGGAGTCTACGTGAGAGATGAGCCTTGATCAGACCACTAACAAATGTACATGATCTGAGTGATATGGTGATCTGTGCTTTGACTCCTCCGCCCCATGTAGGTGCCCATCACTGGCGTGACATCTCGCGTTGATGAGCTGTGAATCTTGAACCTGAAGAGCTCGAAACCTCCATTGACAGCGTTCTGGCATGTCCAGCACTTGGTGACAGTATGAACAGTACTGAGAGAGCTTGAGCTTGTCATTCCTGAGGAAGGAGTTTAAGTGGCGGAAATCCGCCTGACAGCATCTTGCATCTCCTGAACTATCGATGCACGACTATCCCATCGCCACCTACAGTACCAACTGTCATCTGCCACGCGATAGAGGAGGACCGTTGTATCGAAATGCATGCCAGAGTTCGCTGCAGCTGGGTTAGTGTTCATATGGCAGCACTCGTCCAGCATAGTCGAGCAGTAGTCAGGTCAGCTTCGCCCGAGATCAGTTTTGATGCGGTGTCCCTGCCACATGCCGTGCAACATTCATTCTGTGAAGCTGGGTATCTGTGTAGGGGTACAATCACTTCTCATCAGGCTGGATGTATACATCAGTGCTGTCATGGCTCTGTGGATGCGCTGACTGAGTGGCTAGAGCTTGGAAGTAAGCATTGAGGCTGACGAGATATGGAGACAGTCGCCGCGTTGAGGGTTGACGTTCTCTGCCAAAATGCCACTGGTCAATCGTCCTTCGTGAGATCCTCAAATCCTTCATGTCCCGCACGAGGGCCCCATCATTTCTGAGGGTGCTCTGTATTGTGCCCCGCGAGTAGATCTAGAGCTGGGTTCTCTCAGCTGCATGCTGCATGCTGCATGCCAGCCTCTGTCCTAATGCGATGCTTTACACTTCCTGATATCTAACCACTCTAGCCTGATGTACGCGGATCAGATCTCACACCCGGGGCATCGCGATTCCCGCACTCCTCGACACTCCCGTCCGGATGGGGGGCCCTTGCTCCTGTGCAACACGTTGCTCCAGGAATGCATACACCTCGGTATGTGCCGATGTGCCATGCGATGCAAGTGATGATGAACGAACATCCTTTGGGCCTCCGGGAAGTGATCAGAGTCTATCGCTCTCAGCTGATCACTCTCGAGCGATCGAAATGGCATCGGTAGGAGTCAAACCATTAGACTCTTGCTCTCTGTGACATTGGCGTGCCTCGATGGCCCACTGACCTTGATCACGAGGGAGCCAAGTCCAGCATCAGGAAGCTCGCGATGTACTCGAGCTACCATCGCTCGATTTCTGCGTGATGGCTAGTCGTTGGCAGCATCGCATCAGCAGAAGTAGCACCTGGGAACCGCCCGACTGCCGGCACGACGCGTCGGGAGTGCAGTGTATCCAGTCTTCTTTAGCTCACTGCAGGTCGATGGCGGGGCCTAAGCTATACCCCATTAGGCAGGCTTATGCAGCCGGAACAGCACCAACGTCCCAGCATTGCTCGGTTTGATCTGCTTAGCGTCCCTCGGCGATTTTGTCTTCACACTGGAAATACGAATGCAGGCAAGAATGTGAGCACGATTTCTGATGACTGATGACAGATCAGACCGAGACGACGAGATCGATCAAAGGTTGCCCTTGTGCTGTAGATGCTGATCTGAGCACTTTGCTCTCCTTAGTGGACGGTGACATGAGTAACATGGCTAACATGGACAGCTGGACTCGCTTGCAAGGCTCGTGGCCGTGGCTCGCCGTGGCTTGCTCAGATTGTGGACGAGGTTGCCGAACTCGGACTCGTCGGTGAGCGCCACCCAGGGAGCTGAGGGCACTACTGAATGGCAGTGGGCGTCTCAGAGCTGCCAAAGGAATGCGGCGAGATTATCGCTCACCTGCTTGGCATCTCTGGATCGCACTACATGTGGGGTAAGATGCGACTTCGTAAGGCGGGCAGGTAGCGCGGGCGGGGGGCAGGGGCGGCCGATGGACGCCAGCATGTGATGGGCCAGGCTTCGCGTACAACGCCTCTGGCTGACATGGCGGAGGGTGATGAGCATTGTGCTACAGAGGGGAACAATGCACGGAGCAAGCCACTCTTTTCAAGCGAGCGTCGAAGAGATCGGCAACCAATGTGATGGCAACCTATGGGATCGATAAGTGTGTAGCATGATGGTGATTGATTCAGCGAGTGGATCGAGGTGCATCGTCCAATCTGATTGCGATGGCTGCTGGCAGGTTACTGATCGTAGGTGAATGCAAGCAGCAATGCATGCAGAGCGCGATGGCGGAGTGCTTCTCGTCTGCAGGAACTCGATCCACCAGCTACAGGTGTATGAACGAAGCTTCATGCCCGGATCTGCTGCGATTTCGACCAGGCTACAACCTGCCATCTGGCCCCCCTCATGACACACCAGTGCAAGCGAAGAACGATGCCGCCTAACGTCCTCACCTCACCTAGCTCACCACATCCACTGCCGCAGAACGTGTGATTAAATTTTGTCGCAGATAACCTACGATTCTTGTCCACACAGGGACTGGCCCAGCTCCCAGGGAGACATGTACGCGGGGTAAAGTCAAAAGTTCATCCGCCCTCCTTTTGTGACCTTGACCTATTGAGCAGCGCAATCGTCCATCTGCTGCCATTCTGCGTTCCTTGTGCGTTCCTTCTACATCCCTTCTGCGTCCCTTAGACCAGTTCGGAGCGCGTCGAGAAGTGTGGGAATATTGCGGCAACGGCGGCAGAGGATGGCCAATCAGCACGGCGAGGTGGTCGTCAAACTTGCGGCTATGCCGCGATGGTTTGAGGCAATGGCCGCAGATGACCTGCTGGCTGACAGAGCTGGAGAGCTAGCAGACTTTTGCACCGCTGCCCGCGTTGATATTCTGTACGTGATTGTTGGGGACGGGCCGGACGGGGTAGGACGAATGGGACCCCCCTGAAGCCCCAATATCTGCACCAGAAGACCGTGTACAGGACAGATGCGAACGAGTATGGGGCGGCATACACATGCCTCGGTGCTCCTGGTGCTCCTGGTGCTCCTGGTGCTCCTGTCTCTGCTGTCTCTGCTCGCTCTCTGCTCGCTGCGCAGATCAACGCTACCCTGGGTGCCACTTACGCGCCATAGAGCCATAGAGTACGCCACCACTCTACATCCATCACCATAGACCGATAACCAACGGCAGAGGACTAAGCTCATTCCCACACCACCACCCACGTACAACCCCATCGCAGCAGCAGCAGCAGCAGTACCCACCAAATTTACCTCACCCCTCTTATCGTCTCGTTTACGTTTTCGACATGCTCAACTGATCTCACACTCTTCTCACACTGTTCTGCATCGCTACGCACACGAGTTGCCCCACATCCCGCAGCAGCGCAAAACACGCTATCCCCACAACGGCGTGACGAGTGGAAGAGAGAAAAAAACCTCGACCCGGACACGACTAGAGGACATCTATACACACACGCACACAAATCACAACTACACGATCTCCATATCGCACACACAGCACGACAATAACGGCTTTCACCCTGGCGACGACTGCAGGTGCATATGGATTTGGTATAGATAGCAGGAGCGACAACAGCAGCAGGCCTTGTTCATACAGCCATCGCATCTGAACAAAGGTACGTTACAACGAGTTCCGCATCTGTGGCGAGGGCTGTTGGATCTGTCCTACCCCATGGTCCTTGCCTGCCAGCCGTCTGTCTATCCAGCCGTGATGTGTATATATGCCAGTCGCCTGGGAGCTCATGTCTGATCCCCAGTCTCAGAGACGACCGCTACACTTCCCGCCGCTCGGCACACCCACACTCGTTCACTCGTTCACTCCCCGCTGGTCGGGACAGTCGCTGACATGTCAGTGCAGTCATCTTCAACAAACACCGTTTGCCTTAAGCAGCCCCGCTCGCCGTACCCTACGCCGCCGCCCTCGCCGCACCTCCTCGACGGCGCTCTCCCAGACATCCATGTCTGCAGTGCTTCCCCGGCTCCACGACTGAGTGACGCGCCCCCGCCACTCGTCAGCGACGGCAACCCCTCTCCCCATCTATCTACCACCGCCCATTACCTCGGGTTAGCCCTCTGCCGGCCGCAGGGCTTGCTCGCTCTCCTTGGCGCCGCTCGTGTTCTGCGTGTCGACCCCCCCTCGGTCGTAGCCAGGATGGCCGCTACGCCATCCTACGCAGCCCTCGCGATGGGCCTCTCTGAAGCGGCGACCACCGAGCGTGTCGACACGGTATCCAACATGTCCATAAATGCCGAAAACAAACTGATCGGCGTCGACGAGGTTGATCTGCGTCGTGCCCGGTCCGAGACAGACGTGGCCCAGGTGACCCAGGCGCCTCCTCCTGCACCACCTCAGCCAGCGACTTCTGACGCCTTGCAAGATAGCAACAGTCGCGAGGTCGTGACCACCCCTGAGGAGAACATGTCGAGCTCCTCGATCTTTGTCCACCCCCCTACCCCCACACGGGACACCCACGACACTGCCAAACCGGCTACCAACGCGGACAGCGCCCCTGTGGCACCGCCACTACAATCTTCTACTCAGCGCCCATCGCCTGCTCTGTACCAGCGCGTCTCCTACTCCTCCTCCCCCTCTACATCGTCTCCCGCAACCCACTCCCGCTCCTACTCCTCCTCTGCGCTCCCGACCAAGAGCTCGCTCGGCATCACCGTCAACGGCAATGTGCTGCCGGCCGTCCGCTCGCCCGTGAGGACAACCGCAGAGCCACAGCCACTCGTGTCCAGCTCGCACCGCAGCCGCCGCCCCCGCCTCTTCGGCTTCACGGGCATCGACTCGCCGTCGTCTTCGGCCTCGAGCTCCGTTGCCAACTCGCCCGAGCAGCGCAGCGTCTCACTCGACCAGACGCGGTCGTCGTCGTCGTCAAGGCCAAACAACATGATCCCGCGACGCAACCCAGTACGAACCAAGAGCGAAACGTCGCTGGAGTCGCTCGGCCGCGCCTCGACGACAGCAGCATCAGCATCAACAACTACCGAGCGCCAGCCGAGGCTGCACCCTCGCGTGCGCCGCGACACAGGCCTTCGCCTCGATCTCAAGGACATTGTCCCCCCGCCCGAGGAGGTGCCGGTCTACTCGCCTGGGTGGTACACGCCTGGCGGGCACGCCGTGGTCAAGAAAAAGAGCGGTGAGATTGTCAAGCCCGCGCTCAAGAACGTGGTGCCCCTCCTGCCTAATGGCACGCCTGTCGACAGGACGCGCCCCATGTACGCGTCCAAGTCGTGCCCCTCGACACCCAGCTGCCCCAAGTATGTCCACTTCGACTCCCAGCTCGAGCGCGTCAAGCTCTTCCTCCACGACCAGAGGCCAGAGGCCGTGTCGCTCCAGGGCTCGCCGACGGAAGACCTGTCCGACGAGGACGACGGTGACCGCGAGGAGGAGCATGGGGAGGAGGAGAAGGTCCTGCAGGTCAAGCTGCCCAACTTCCCCACATGGAACATGCCCGACGTCGACCTGTACATGGAGTCGCTTGGCCTCAACGACGCTCGCGACGCCCTCACTGGCGTTGTCGTGGTCAAGAACATCGGCTTCCAGAAGTACGTGGCTGTGCGCTTCACGTTCGACTGGTGGCAGACGACGTCCGAGGTGTCCGCGTCGTACAAGGAGAGCATCCGCGGGGGCTCGTTTGACCGCTTCAACTTCACGATCCAGCTCTCCGACCTCCTCGAGCGCATCGAGGAGAAGACGCTCTTCCTCTGTACGCGGTACGAGGTCAACGGGCAGGAGTACTGGGACTCGAACCACGGGCAGAACTACCAGGTGCTGTTTGAGCGCAAGGCCCTCGAGCAGGAGAGGAAGAAGAAGTCTCGCTATGGTGCAAAGCGCACGAGGACAGTCCTCCCCGGCATGGGTCGCAGTGTTGGCTCTGGCGCGTGGTCCGTCTCTGGCTCCTCTGCACCCGATCACCTCGCCGACCTGCGTGCAAAGCTCAACCGCCTCAACGCTGAGGACCGCGAGCTCAATGCCCCCATCTCACCAAGGTCTGGGAGGGGTAACAAGGCCTCTCTACCTCGCAGTGCCTCCTCCTCATCGTCGCCCCGGCCCTCGCCCCGCCGAGCAGTCACCGAGGGCTCCCCCATCTCCCAGCTGTCCGGCCGCTACGACTTCACCTCGGCGCTCAAGACGTCCCGCCTGTCGCCCACGCTGCGCGACCGCGACCTCCCCTCATCCCCTGGTGCCGCTACCGAGTTCTACTCCCCCCGCCCTGCCTTCCTCGCCCTGCACGGCATGGGCCCGTCCTCCCCCCTCGCTGGACCCCCCTCGCCCAACCCCCTCGCCGAGTCGTCCTCCCCCTCTTCTCCCCTGTCACCCGTCCCAGCTGGCGGCCACGCAGCGCCCCTCACTGGCCCCGGTGCATCCCTCCCCGCACTCGGCGGCGCCCACTCGAACAGCAGCTCCGCCTCCTCCCTCTCCAGCATCACCGCCACGCCGTCCGACTCGCCGAGCGCCCTCCCGCCTCCGACAGTCGACGTCTCCTACTCCGACACATCAGACAGCGCCCCCTCCGAGGCCCCCTCGCCCCTCTCGCCGGCGGCAGAGTCATTCTCGCCCGCCGACATGCTCCCGCACGTGTCGAAGCACAAGTCGGCCTCGTCGGACGACATGAGCCAGTCGAGCTACTCGAGCTTCATTGAGCAGTTCTGCTGGGGCGGCGCGCTCGACGACTACAGCGGGGGCAGGCTGGCCCCGCCCTCGTCAGGGGACGCCAGCGATGTCCGCAGGGTACACTCGACGTCCTCGCTGGATCACTACTTCTCGTCTCCGCCGGAGCTGCTCACCCCGCGCGCGTTCACGCCGACGCAGGGGTTGAGTAGGACCACGAGCGCGAACAGTGGGTCAGTGACGTCGGGTGCCACGCCGAGGCGCACGCCGTCGAGGGAGGATCTGGCGCATGTCGACTCGGCGATCAGGTCGCTCTCGTCGTCGTTGTCGAACACGCCGGAATCGAGCCCGAGGATCAGTCCTGCCCCTGCTATGAGTGCTGTGCCGTCGAACAGTGCGATTCTTACGGCGTAGGCGGCTGCCGTCAGGCAGGCGCTGGGCAGATTGCCGTCAAGCAGGCGTCGGGCTCCCTGCCGTCGGGCAAACGCCAGTATGTTGAGCGACCTACAGTATGGTCAGGCTGCTATTATCACCTGGTCTTGTCAACGTCTTGTGGACACCCTCTTCGTCTGGCAACTCATCGCAGCCGCATCATCACTGGACTACGTTCATCGCTAGTTTCCCCCGCTAGCTGGGAGCTGGGAGAACTTCTTCCTCAACAACGTACCCGGCTACACGGCTCGCTCGCACATCGACGACAGCGCGCTGCTACACAGTCGACATTCATCTACGACACCCATATCAAACCCATCTAATATATCTCGGCCGCATCTCACCATCGAGCCAACACTTGTACAAACACCGCCGCGTTGTTCCACCAACCTGCCATGTTTCGGATACTGTTTCTGTCCCTGTCCCTGTTCTCTCTGTCACCACCACCACCACCACTTGTCTCGCGCTCCGCATATCCTGCCACAACAGGTTGTATATTATCCACCCTTGCCTCAACGGCACTCTAGCCCCTAGAATACGTCGCATGCGGTTTGCCGCAAATAGAACATGCCTATGCATATATAACGATTAGCTGCAGCAGTGTGTACTGGGGTTTAGTCCAGGCATCCTGCATCGAGCGAGCATTTCGCGTCACATCCGTAGATATTTAAATGGCGATCAGAGAGACGTGAGGTGTCAGATATCGGACATGACATGTCCAGCTAGTACATGTAGTGCTGTCCGTTTCAGTGTAGTTCTGATGGCATAGGGGGCTCCTATTCCATTTTGAATTGAGCAGTCCTGGTTAACCTGGTTCTTCTGCGAAAACAGTAAGAACAGATGTCGCGCGCCATTCCTGATGCTCTCGCCTGGCTCCTCCAACCTCATGTACGCAGCGAAGTGTTGCTCGCTAAACCTGCACAAAACGCGAAGATGACGTTCAAGCCAATGAGTATCCAAAACGCACCTCCAATTGTCCAAGCCCAGACTCGGGTGACCACTTCAGAGACGCTCCTGTGTCCTGGATATCCTGGAACTCTGATCCTCCATTGCGTTCACCTCGAAGCCTATCGATTCACGTTAATGAAGTCGCGTGGTTGACCCTTGGCTCCGTGGTCCCTGCTCCCTGCCCAAGCAAGCACTCTTGTCAACGACACCATGTAGCGAGATCGACTGCTACGCTGCACCTAGCATGCTCATGCTTATGCTCACCTGGCTATGCCGGACCAGACCCACGAACCCACACCACTAACTCCCTGCTCCCTGCTCCCTCATACGCTCGGGGACGCGTCGACGTCGACCTCAGCGCGCGCATCGATCCAGCGGTTGCGTCACTGCTGCTTGGCCGTCCCTATTCGCTCCTCCACGTAGGAGTATCCATCATGCACTCCGCGGCCGACGCGTGCAGTGTGAGCTGGGGCGAGGTGCGCAGCAAGTAGCATGCAGTGGGGTGCAGAGCAGTGTCGAGAGCAGTGGTGGTGGTGGTAGCAGTAGTATGCATGAGATGAAGAAGAAGAAGAAGGAAGAAGAGGTCGAGGACAGACGAACATTAGGTACCGAGTGAATCCATGAACTTGGGTCCAGAATCCAAAGATCACGAGTGCCACCGAGGAGCACCGAGTATCCTCTCTATCTCATTTCCATCACTCGATCCATTCGTCTGTTCTCTTCTGTCTCTTCTCTATCTACATCTTCTTCATATTTCAGCGCTACTCGAGCTCTCATTATCGTCGCACGGCTACGCTCTCGTGCATTGGACAGTGTATAATCGCCCCGCCTGCGAGTACTGGACTCGACTGCTGGCGGGTAATCCGTTTCGTCATCAGCTGGCGTACATTGTTCTCGACTTCTGATTTCACCTTGGACGCGACAAGGACAGCTCTTCAGCCGTTCCGACTACGACCTCGACGCCTATAGCTACGCATTTGACGCTCGCTTGACACCAACGCTTGACGCCAACGCTTGAAGCTGCCAAACCTAGGACCATGTCACACCTCTCTGCCGAGGCGGGACCGCGGCGTGAGGGCCGCACACCGCCTCCGGCACCGAGCGCAGCCTATGTCAAGCGGTGGGGACTGGGGAGGGGGTGTGGTTACTGACGGCAGGGCTAGGGAGATTATAGAGGACGCTACGGGCGTGTCCATGCAGCCAAGAGTGGTGCTGGAGGAGGAGGCGCCGATACGTGGCGGGCGGCCGCGGGCTGGGTGAGTGTGGTCTTGACTTCTGTCTTGTCCATCGCTGATGCCGATCTCTACTTTCAACTGCGCCTGGCAACATATCGCATGACAACGACGACACCACTCAATGCTGATCCACTTCCTAGCACCCTGCCATCATCCTTCGAGGCCCGGATCGAGCTCGCAGACGACAGCGAGGACGATATCCCCCTGCCGGGGGACACGCCTCGCCGGACGTCTGCCCTGTCGCCCGCATACCGCCCCTCGCTGAGGCATACGAACAGCTCAGCGCCCGCACTCGAGTCGGAGCACTCGCGCCCCCGCTCGGGATCAGCGAGCTCAGCAAGCAATGCATTTGCGTCCAACGCATTCTCGAGCACCTGGCTGTCGAATCCGGGGCCAGCGCGATCCCCGCTTGCGCGCCAGACGTCAGGCGCCTCAGAGGAGCTGTACTCGCCAGAAGGGGCGTCATCCGACGACCTGAACTTCAGTACCCTCGACTACCTCGGGCTCGCGGACAGTGGCTCTGACCACGCAGGAGGGCTAGCAGGTGACCTGCGCAACCACCACCGCCGGGCTATGGACGCGCATGCCCCGGCCTCGAGGTTGCGCGCGAGCACAGTGTCGAACGTCAATCGCCCCTTCCAGCGTCACAGCAACAGCCCGAGCTTGTCCTCAGGAGGCTATGTAGATGAGCAGAACCCAGACCACCTGCTGGCCCAGGCATTGGACCATGTCTCGCTCTATGACTCGCCGTATATCTCTACTGGAAACAGTAACGCTGGCGGCCTGTACGCCCCCGCCCGGCTGCTGCACCCTGCTGCATCGAGCGTGCGCGATGCCAACAGGCCACGTGCGACGACGATCGGCTCACTGGAGAACCCGCTACGCCACAACCGCAGCTTCCTGACTAGCATCCCCCAGTCACCAATGCAGGGAGACTACCACGGCATATACGCCGACAGCCGATTCGGGTACCCGCCGCGGTCTCGCAGTGATCGCGACTTGACCCGCAGTCGTGACCTTGCGTCTCGGGAAGCTCGAGGCGACCGGTTGTCGATCTCCTCTGCTGCCTCGCGATCAGCGACACCAGACAACGGCGGCTCGTCCACCCCCCAGGTACCCACTCGATCGCTCTGGATCGGCAACCTCGACGTCAACGCGACGAGCGAGTCGCTGCTGCAGGTGTTCTCTCCGTACGGCGCTATCGAGAGCCTGAGGATGCTGCCGGAGAAGACGTGTGCGTTTGTCAACTTTATGGACAAGGGTGATGCGATCCGCGCACGAGACGATGTGCTCAACCGCCTCGGGGGCCAGGTGCCCGAGCTGTCAGAGACGGCGCCAGTGCGGATCGGCTTCGGCAAGATCGACTCTGCGCCGGCGGGCCCGACGACGAGTACAGTCGCGCCTGCCCCGCCTGGGCTCGTGTTTACAAACGGCTCCATCTCCATCACGCAGCAGTCGCCAGGAGGCTCTGCAGGAGGCCTGAAGACGTCGCCATCTGGCTCTGCGGGGGCCGACTCTGGCGACCAGAGCTCTCTACCTACGCGTGCGCTCTGGATCGGCAGCATCCCCAGCACGACCTCGTCAGCGACACTGCTGCAGATCTTCTCGCCCTTTGGCCCTGTCGAGTCTGCGCGCGTGCTGTCGCACAAGTCGTGCGGGTTCGTCAACTTTGAGCGCCTCGACTCTGCCATCTCAGCAAGGAATGCTCTCAATGGCAGGGATATCCTCGGCTCGGACGTGGGTCCCATCCGCATTGGTTTCGCGCGTGTCCCCACCAAGTCGCCAGTTATCGGCGGGCCAGAGGCCGAGCAGCAGCAGCAGCAGAAGGCCGCGTCCACCTCCCCGAGCAGGAGGCTGGGCGAGGGCCTGAACTCTGTGCGCGGCGCAACCGCAGTCTCGACCGAGCAGCAGCTCAGTGCCGAGGGCGGCGGGGTGGAGAACTACCGCTCGCAGCTGGTGCTTGATCTTGTGAAGCAGGGCGTGCACGAGCAGGTCCTCGAGCGCGGGCTGGCGCAGGACGGCGCAGTGAGCGAGCAGCAGATGGTGATGCAGGTGCTCAGCGGCGGGCGGAGGGAGGAGGAAGGGGATGTGCGTGCTGCGGCGGCGACGCGCCAACCCGGTACATACTACAACACGATTCCGATCATCGGCGACCGCCAGAACGTACGCCGGTTCGACGTCGCGCGCCTGCGTGAGATCCGGAAACGCCTCGACTCGGGTGCGGCGAGCCAGGAGGACGTCGACAGTATCGCGCGGGACCTGCTCGAGGACTGCGCGGACCTGTCATCAGACTACATCGGCAACACGATCATCCAGAAGCTGTTTGAGCGTGCTGACCCGTCCTTGCGGCGCGCGATGCTTGAGCGTATCGCCCCCCACCTCGCCGTCATTGGCATCCACAAGAACGGCACCTGGGCTGCGCAGAAGATCATCGAGTGCTCCCAGACGGACGAGGAGCGTGCTCTCATCGCGCACAACCTTCGCCCCTTTGCCCCGCCGCTGATGTGTGACTCACTCGGCAACTACGTCTGCGCGGGCACACTGCGCTTCGGCACCCCGTACAACGAGTACGTGTACGACGCGATGATCGACCGCATGTGGGACATTGCGCAGAACCGTTTCGGCGCGAGGTGTATGCGCACATGCCTGGAATCCCCCCACACGTCCCTGTACCAGAAGAAACGCATCGCGACCAGCATCATTCTCAACTCGATCCCGCTCGCGACGAACCCGAATGGCGCGCTGCTCCTCACCTGGCTGGTGGAGCAGTCCAACCTCCCAGGACGCTATGGCCTTCTCTCCAACCGCTTTGCCCCTCACGTCGCCCACCTGTGCACGCACAAGCTCGCGTCCCTCACCGTCCTCCGCATCATCAACCAGACCACCGAGCCCAGCGCAGCCACCACACTCCTCTCCGCCATCTTCCACTCGCCCAACGACGCGATCCTCAACGAGATCCTCAGCGACGCCTCCAACGGCTCCCAGGTCATCGGGAAGATCCTCGCCGTCTCCACGATCTCCAAGGAGGACAAGCCCGCGCTCCTCGAGGCTGTCCGGCGCGTCCTCCCCAAGATCAAGGCCGCAGGGACACCACCCTACCGCCGGCTGCTGGAGGAGGTGGGCCTGCCCGTCCCCGCAGGGCCGGCGTACCACGTCCGCAACCAGCAACAGCACGTGCCATGGCAGCAGTCGTTCACGGTCCCGGGACCATACGGGCAGCTGATGATGACGAACCCGGGGTTCCCGCAGCCGCTCGGCGTCGGCGTCGGGCCCGGTGCTGCTGCGGCCCTCTCGCCGCTGATGGTGCCGCAGAACATGGCGCTCCAGGGGCAGCATCTGCGTGCTGGATCGCCGAATGTGAATGGCGTTGGGTCGCCACGCACGCCCCAGCAGCGGAGCAGGGATCGCATGTCGCCCGTGAGCCAGATGATGAGCCCTGGTTCGGACCCGTTCAACCCCTTCGCGTCGCCGAGTATTGATATCCCGTACATGAGTGGCGGGACGGGGATGCGTGTGGGATCGTCGCTCGCCCAGCCGCTCACGTTTGAGCCGCAGCCGAACGTGGGGGGGTTGGGGATCGTGCCGAGCCAGGGGTACTATCCCCAGGGGGCGCCGGGGATGTATGCGCAGTCGGGGTACCAGTAGCGACGACACGACGACACGACGACACGCCGCCGAAGGTGGCGTGGACGAGTGGAGGAGCGGTGACCTCGTCACGCCGCCGTCAGGTGGCGTGGCGACGTCGACGGCGGAGCGGCAGTGTCGACCTCGACAGGCGGTGTGAGGTGGAACAACGAACTAGCACCGACACGCGCACAGTGTTGCCACGTACTCGACATCAGATGCTTATAAGCTGATCGTGTTTGTTGTGTGGCAATGCAACGCAACTCCGCCGCTCCTGCGAAGCATCAACCTGTCTTGGCCGAGCGTGGAGCCGAAGAAGGAGTGTACCTGGAGAGGGGGGGGAAACAGCATCGGACCGCAGCAGCCAGGTTGAATGCTCATGCTACTCTAAGGGCCAACTCAAGGCCGCGGTCCGCGGTCCTGCGCAATCAATGCCTCGGCCAGGCTGGCGTGAGGGAGCATAGCCAGCACGAACCAACGCGCCTCGAAAAAGCAGCAAGCGTGGGATGAACGCTGGGGAAGAGTAGAGCGGGGGATGAACGCTGGGGCAAAGTAGAGCGGAGTAGAAAAGTAACGGACGATACCATCAACACGACTGCGACGAGCTCGATCTCGGACGAAGCATCATAGACGATCACAGCAACAACAAACATCTACGCATCATAAACGCCGAGCATGCATGTGTACGGGCGCGAGTGTTACGGGTTGGGGTGCGGTGGGAGGATAAGGAGGGCTGTGACGGCGACCTTGTGTGGTTGCCTGTTCCACCAGGGCGCCGACACGGCCGTTACTGACGCTGATCAGACTACGCTGATCAGACTGTTGTCCGCAGATGATATCGACGCCCACTTCGTCTGACGCATACTGTACCTTCGTCTGATGCCACAGGAATACCTCAAGTGTCCTACCTCATCAGTCCTACAGACTGAACAGTGAGCATCATTCCCACAGATTGGACAACTATGCGCAAGCCGTACGACCAACAGGTCGTTGTGACATTCGATTTGGGCCAACTGGCAAATGACTGATGGTCGATGTGGGCATGGTTTCCTCGCCTGCTGATCGACTAACTACGCATGTGATTGCCATTCCGCTCCCCCGCAATATTGCGCCAACACAGCTGCACGCGAGTGCCAATGTGCTCAACTCATCTCCTCGACAGCAGCAACAACACTCTTGCTCTTGCTTCCACCCTGCAGACTCGCTCTCATAAGAGAGCTTCCTCATTCGATCCACAGCCTGGTTCGCTGTCGACTGTCGACACCGATGTTTTAGCGTTCTCACGGATCACAGCTGGCGCTGACGGACACTCTTCTCAATGGACTCCTTCTAACTGCCAACTCTTGACTGACCTCCTCCTCGCCTCGCTTCCCGACCTTGGAGTTGCACCTACAGCACGAGAGTTGCAGGCTCGCCCAGATCAATCCGCAATAACGCCCACGGCCACACCACAGCATAATCAACAGATAACCTAGTATGGCTTTAGTAAAGAGATAATATGATAGTAAGTATTGAAAGAGATATGTGCGCCTCATCCCTCTCTCACTCAGTGCTGACACTCAACACCTAGTGGACTAACCCCTCCCCTCTCATCTTTCAGTATCACTGCTTGTTCAGCATCACAGACGCCCTGCTCTCCCGTCGCCTCGCCCCGCCCTTCGCTGCGCTCGGGCGGTGCTCGCCGCTCGCTCTATTCACTGCATCCATCACAAACCAACCGTGGCGAGTATCACCGGGTAGCCGTTGCGACCACGCGAGACGCTCTCAGACGCCCCACACAGCCGCGATGAAGAATAAGGGGGGTGGATGGGCCTATAGAAGGGAAGAAGACTGGTATATATAATCACACACTGCAGTCCGGAATATGTAGACGAGATGCGGTCCGGGAGTCGGGACGGTGGTTGAGGTTGGGGTTGGGTTAGGGTTGGGTTGGAGTCGGGGTCGAGATCGAGATCGACATCGAAGTTGGGAGTCGGCGGCGACGAGATCGAGATCGGGGTATGAGGGAGTACGTGGGAGACAGACAGCGCCAGCGCCTAGAGCACAACACATTTTTGCTTCTTCTTCTTGCTTTGCGGGGGCTCGAGTGCTGCGACGATGGCCTGGGGTTAGTGTTGGGCGTGGGCGGGGTGGGGTGGGGGAGCGGGGGTTCGCTGGATAGGGAGAGGCCGAGGTGGGGTGGTTGAGTTGAGGATTGGGAGAGGAGAGTAGTGGATTGCAACAAGCACTTAATAGCCCCCACGCGTAAGTGTGGAGATGGAAACGGTATTGATGTGGGAGGAGCTGATGAAGTTGATAACACATATGTTCGCGCACGACCACGGCACCTGGCGGCGCACGCGCTCTGTGCACGAGCCACTCACCTCGTCAAACACATTCTTGAGCCCACGCTGGGTCAGCGCCGAGCACTCGACATACTTGACCGCGCCCAGCTCCTTGGCCATCCGCTCTCCCTGCTCGGTAGTGATAGGCGGCTTCGGGTCCTTGCGCCCTGCCTTGTCCGTACGCGCGCGTGCAGCCTTGTCTGCGTCGTCGCGCAGATCCACCTGGGTACCAACAAGCAGACAGGGGACACCGGGACAGTGGTGGTGCACCTCGGGGAACCACTTTTCCTTTACGTTCTCGAATGATGCAGGCGAGGTCACGCTGAAGCAGATGAGGAAGACGTCGGTTTGCGGGTATGACAATGGTCGCAGGCGGTCGTAGTCCTCCTGTCCGGCCGTGTCGAATAGTCCGAGCGTGTAGGGGTCCTCGCCGATCATGACCGTGACGGCGTCTGGGGTCAGCGGGGGAGTTCTCTGCTGCTCTGCTCTAGCAGTGTTACGACGTAGGAGCGAGCCACTTACAGTTGTCAAAGACGGTCGGGACATACTCTGATGGGAACTTGTTTGTCGTGTACGAGATCAGCAGACACGTCCTGGGGTCAGCATTGACTCATAGAGAGGATCTCTACTCACTTCCCGACGGCACCGTCGCCGACGACAACGCATTTGATGGTTTGCATGGCGCTGCGGGTGTCAGAGTGTGCAAAGGGTGATAGAGGAGGTGTGGAGAGTAGGTGAGGTGATGGAGAGGGAGAGCCAAGGGGAATGGAGAAAAGAGTGGAGGACAAGCGGGTATAGGTTATGACCTGTCAAAACAAAGCAACGAGATTGTCCCGCATGCATGATCTCGCCGCCACTATCACCACATCAACAGTGGTGCTTCGCCGTCAGCAGCAGTGACACTAGTGGTATGCAGGTCGTGGCATGGGCAGTGTGATAGATAGTGCTCCACGCGCCCACGGCTTGTGAGACTATGCTGCAGTCTGCATTGCCGTGTTTTGATGGTTTGTGGTTTGCCGCTGCCCGCCCCTGGAACTGCTGCCTACTGTGCGCAGAAGTCGACACCTCATCGATGACTGCACGACCCGACGAGCGGCTTCTGCATGCAGTCCCCCGCATCACAGCGCATACGCTGTCGACATTTCGTGTCGACGCGCATGCTTCCAGCAGGTGGCAAGAAGGCGACCATAGCACCATGAACGCTGCTCTCGCTGGCTGGACAGGGGCTGCTGCGCTTGCTCGCGTTTGGTGACTGCACGTGACGCTCGAACGGGGTGTACGATGGTGAAGCCGACAGTGGGGGACACGATGACGAGGACGTGGTGGGGACACGACGACGGACCTGTAGCTGCTGGCAGTGGTGGGATGAGTTGCTAAGACTTGATGTCAGTGTAGGCGGCAGAAAGAGATGAAAGGAGGAGGGTGGATGGATGGCCCGTGCTGCTGCTGCTGTGGTAGGAGAGGAGAGGAGAGGGGTGGATGCAATGGGTGGGTGGGTGGAATTGGGAAATAGCTTCCGTGATGTGCTGGTGGTAGCAAGTTAGTGGCTATTGTTTATATTGTTTATTATCGGGAGTGATGGCGGATGGGTGAGGGGTGAGGGGTGATTGATGCTGTTGTCGATGCATTCATTGCATTCTACTACTGCTGCTATATCTGCTACTGTAGTACTGTATCGAGGCTGAGAGGACGACGGACTGACTGACTGATAACTGACTGACTGACTGCTGCGACAGCGACTGTTGCCGGGAGAGTGGTGTGTCTAATGGCAGTACCGCAGGCAGTGAGTGGCTTATGATACTGTATATATGATCAGACGACTCCGTATCAGTTCTTGCTAACAACGACAGGGCGAAATAGTCCACTTACTGCCTACCTGCTAATTCAGTGACTGACTGTGTTGCACACTGAAGCAAGCTACACCACAGCAGGTATACCGGAGATGGCGTCTGGATACCCCTCCCGCAAGCGAACAAGCTACAAGACGAAGGGACAGCGAGCAAGGGTCGTATGGTGGGTAGCGGCAGTTATCAGCAGTAGTGACCAGGCATACAAACGCAGGCAGACAAGGTATACAGAGCTGCAGAGCAGAGCTACAGAGCTACAGAGCTCCAGAGCTCCATAGGCAGGAGGGACCATGGACGGTGCCGAGTAGCTTACGGCGTACGGCGTTAGGGACGACACTGCAGAGATCCCAGTCGGGCAACCAAAATCAGGCTATCGGGCGGTTGATGGCAGTTGCTCTGACCCAGGATAACGGATGGATGGGCTTGTGGCAGGGAGCACGCGGGAGCAGGTGTGTCGAGCTATGTCGAGGGCATAGGGAGGTGAGCATAGGGGGGGTTCTTGGTGGGCAGGACGGTGCTGCCTATGCATACATGCATACGGTCTACCACAGCATGGCACATGGCCATGAGCCATCAGCTCGCCATCGTAATGGTCGACGCGGTTGTCAGGTTGTCAGGTTGAGCAGGTATCAAATCAGCATCTTCATGCAATTCTGATGTGTTGCTTTCATCTGGGATATGATATTCCATTACTTGCTAATTATCATTAACCAGAAGTACCTGTTTTATATTGATATTGAGGAGTATACAGCGCAACAACACTATTAGGATTAGGCATCTGAGTTATTGTATACATGTTTGCTGAGGAGTCCTGGCGGCGATATAGCGTGTGGCAGCTTCTAACCCCGGGACCTCGGGATCAAACCACCCACGTGGGCAACGGTGGAGGTCGGTCAGTCAAAATATCCATCCCATCGATGAGGTCAGAACAGCATAGAGGTAGGTGCCAGTAGCATCGATAGCATCTACACCAGCGACAACTTTGTCGCGATGGCAGACGAGAACACAACAATGGCAGAGCCAGCAGCGCAGCAGGAGCAGCAGCAAACACCCCAGGCTGCAGCTGAAGCAGCTCCTGGAGCCTCATCTACAGCTGCAGACCCCGCGCCGAGCTCCACCCCCGACACCGACAAGAAACCCGTCGTCGTCCTGGTCATCGGCATGGCAGGCTCAGGCAAGACAACCCTCATGCAGCGCCTCAACTCCTATCTCCACTCGCAGAACCAACCCCCCTACATTGTGAACCTCGACCCGGCAGTCAGCCACATGCCCTATGCGGCGAATATCGATATCCGGGATACCGTCGACTACAAGGAGGTGATGAAGCAGTACTCCCTGGGTCCGAACGGCGGTATTATGACGAGTCTGAACCTGTTCACGACAAAGTTTGACCAGGTGCTGGGGTTCATTGAGAAGCGGGCGCAGAGTGTCAAGTGAGTCGGCATGACATGGGGGTCAGGTCAGGCTTGAGTCTGAGCTCCGACGCCAGGTCAGGCTTCACTCTCAATCTCACATGCGAGCCTTGCAACTCCTACTCGAGTCCGAATCCTGCGAGGACCATGCTGACCCCGACCCCAGCTACACACTAGTCGACACACCAGGCCAGATCGAGATCTTCACCTGGTCGGCGTCAGGAGCGATCATCACCGATGCGATCGCGAGTACACTGCCGACTGTGGTTGCGTATGTGATCGACACGCCGAGGACGACGGCACCAGCGACGTTCATGAGCAATATGCTCTACGCGTGTTCGTGAGTACCGCGGCGGTGGGTCAAAGTCAGAGTGAACGACTGTGCATTACATGGCTTAATGTCATTGAGGAGGCCTGCTGCCTGCTTGAGGCTGGAGCAAAGGAGGAGCTGGAGGCAGGGGCGGAGACGGAAGCTTGCGATTGCGACTCCAGAAGGGGGGCAGTGGGACTGTGGATGTGGGTGGGTAATTGTGAGGAGGGGTTGTGAGCGTGGAGATATGAAGACGTTCCTTGCCTGGCAATGGGTAATAGCCTGCTTATGGCAAAGTACGAGGGTGGATCTTCCGAGTCTGTGGAGTCGGCGCGGTAAAGCCCACAATGAAGGAGGCGATCAATACACAGATCGTGGTGATGCCGTGGCATAGGTGTCTGCAAGGAGCGGGTGCTTGATGTCATTTCGGTCCGAATTGTCGGAATGTGAATCCAGGACATCAACAGAATTGCTGTCCACATTCCTGTATGAGTTCGACACCCCCCCCCCCCCCCTATGCCGCTCCTGCCGCTCGTGCTACTCATGCCGCTCATGCCATTCGTGCCGCTCGTGCCACACATTCCAATCGTGCCACTCCTACCCCTCGTGGCGCTCCTACCACTCGTGCCGCTCCTACCACTCGTGCCGCTCCTACCACTCGTGCCGCTCCTACCACTCGTGCCGCTCCTACCACTCGTGCCGCTCCTACCACTCGTGCCGCTCCTACCACTCGTGCCGCTCATGCCTCTCGTGCCTCTCCTGCCACTCGTGCCGCTCATGCCACTCGTGCCACTCGTGCCGCTCATGCCCGCTCGTGCCGCTCATGCCACTCGTGCCACTCGTGCCCGCTCGTGCGCAAGCGCACTCGCGTGCACTCGCAGCACTCACGTGCACTTGCTAACCCCAGGATCCTGTACAAAACCCGCCTCCCCTTCATCCTCGTGTTCAACAAGATCGACGTCGAATCTCACGAATTCGCGCTCGACTGGATGGCCGACTTTGAAAAGTTCCAGGCAGCGCTAGCGGAACGAGGGAGGGACGAGAATGGCGAGAACTACATGAACTCGCTGATGGGGAGCATGTGTCTGGTGCTTGACGAGTTCTACAACAACCTCCGTGCTGTGGGCGTTAGTGCGATGACCGGACAGGGGATGAAGGAGTTTTTCGACGCGGTGGAGGAGGGGAGGAAGGAGTATGAGCGGTGAGTGTGAGCAAGCAAGCGTGGGAGCGCAGCGAGCAGCGAGCATGCGCAGCGAGCGTGAACCTGCAGGGCGACTGTGGCCGGAGCAGCGAGCATATATTCTGAGACCGGCTAAGCCGTTTGTGGGGGACTGCTGTTGGTGGTTCCCCCATGACTGCTCCTGAAAAGAGGTAGTGCGAGGAGCAGCCATCACGCACTGTCGTGAAGAGCCACAAGCTCGAGTTACGTGGCGTGTGAAGATATCAGCTCGTGCTCCTGATCTCGCTCTGCACAGAGCACATCCGCTGCGGATATCGCCGGATCAAGCCGTGCTGTGCGCACCTGAGGCATGCGAGACTGCTGCTGTGGGAGGTGTTGGGGTCATGCCTGAGCATTACCCTACGCATGGGCTTGATCTGCTTGCTGGCCTCCTGGGCAGAAAGTTGTCATTTACACCGGAGCAGGTTTCTGCGTATAGGGAAGACGAGGGCTCATTAACACTGCCATGCAGTGAGATAAGCACGTTGCATTTGCCATGACGCAAAGCACCGCAGCTTGCTCATCATGCACGTGCAACCCTACTTGTACTAGAAGTGCCTGCTTGTCTCCCTGCTGGTCTTCGAACATTGTCATTCATTGCACCGCACTTCGTGCGTTGCAGAACTTCGCTAACCCGCAGCGACTACCGCCCCGAACTGGAACGCCTCAAAGCCGAGCGCGAAGCCAAAGCCGACGCAGCGAAACAAGCCCACCTCGACCGCCTGATGCGGGATATGGGTGTGGGCGGGAAGGATGCCAAGTCCAGTGCGAACCCGTTCGGCCCGCACGCGAGGAGCGAGCGCGAGGACAGATACTACGACGAGCAGGCGGCGATCGAGCACCAAGCCGAGTTTGAGGAGGAGGCGGATGATGCGCCGGAGCTGGGGGCGCCGGATGTCGAGCCGTTGAGTTATGGTGGGAGGGAGGAGGAGTTGCACTTTCCGGCGCCGCGGTGAGCCCCGAGCGAGCACCGAGCTGCGCAGCAGCGAGGGGCGAGGCGAGGTGCTCACAGGCGCAGCTTGGACAGCGAGGGGCGAGGCGAGGTGGTCACAGGCGCAGCTTGGACAGCGAGGGGCGAGGCGAGGTGGTCACAAGGAGTGAGCGCGGGCGCAGTTATTCCCCCTGCCGGTAGTTCACGACCAACGACCTGCTAAGGAGTGGCATGGCTGACAGTGCTCTGTATTGAAAGATGGCCATTGCAGGAGTAGCCCCAGAGCAGCTGCTAATCAAAGACTCTCACACATCATTCGCATGTATTGTATCATACTGTCTAGTGTCTACTGCTCCTTGGAATGGCTCGCAATGGCAGAGGAACTGATCTCGAGTTATCTTGTTGCCGCCGGCTCATACAGCCGAGGACAGTCTTCGACGAGCAGCACCGTCGTTGGCCATTTCCCTTCTGCCTCCTCATCCCCACCCCCATGATATCCCCACTCCCTCTAAATCCCCACCTGCCGCCGCGCCTCGCTCGCTACCGCTCGCATCGGCGCTCGCGCTCAGATCTCCTTGACATCCAACGCCGGCAGCTTGTCACACGCCTTCTCCCACCCCTCCACACCCAACGCCACCTTCTCCAACAACTCCCCCGCCCTCTCCACATCGTCATTCACAATCACGACATCATGCGCACCCGAGAGCGCGTGCTCGATCTCCTCTTTCGCCGCAGCGAGGCGCTTCTGCATCGACTCGGCGGTCTCGGTCCCGCGGCCAGAGAGGCGCTCCTTGAGCTGCGAGACGGAGGGCGGGGAGAGGAAGAGGAAGACGGGGTTGAGGGGTGGGTGCTGCTTCGGGCCCTGGACGTGGAGCTGCTTCACGCCCTGGAGGTCGATGTCGAGGACGCAGCGTTTGGGGTGGAGGGCGGAGAGGGCGGCGAAGGTGGTGCCGTAGCTGCGGTCAGCGAGGTCATGAGGCGTCGAGGCGTCGAGGTGCAGCGCAGCTGCGCCGAGAGGCCGAGAGCCGAGGGGCCGAGATGACCACGCTGCGGGCATGCAGGTTGCGTGATCTCATCGAGGTGTAGCGCAGCTGCGCCGAGAGGCCGAGAGGTCGAGCGGCCGAGCGGCCGAGGCAGCTAGGCAGCTAGACAGCTAGGCAAATAGGCAGCTAGGCAGCGGCTTGATAGTGCGCTGCGCCGATAGCACGGCCTGGCCGAGGCAGCAGATAGCAGCTTGATGACTAGGTAGCCAATCGATAGACCACAGATGGCCCTGGCATGGATTTTGTACAGGAGGAACATGACTTATCCTGGACACCATATGTTGTTCTCGACACTCTCGCTTGTCCATCGCTGAACAGAACGACGTGTCTTGCGACACCATGCCAGTCATAGCTCGCTCGCACGCGCTGCGCGCGTGCTCGCGCAGACTCACCAGTTACCCCCAAACTCCGCCCACTCCAGGAACTCCCCCGCCTGGACACGGCTCATAAACTCCTCCCTGGTGACAAAGTTGTACTCGCGGCCATTCTGCTCGCCGGCACGGGGCGCACGCGTCGTGTGCGAGACGGAGAAACCAAACTCGCCGGGGTACTTGGCGAACAGGCGGGTGAGGAGGGTCGACTTGCCGGTTCCGCTGGGGCCGCAGACGACGAGGGGCTGGGGGTCAGCGAGGCGCGAGGCGCGAAGCGGAGCGCGCAGCGCGGAGCTGAGCACCGAGCGCTGAGCGCTGAGCCGGGATCGAGGTAGGCATAATGTATGGCAGGGCAGAGTCTCATGATAAAGACAGTCAATGCAGCAAGATGGCATTCATGCAGCCAGCGCAGAGCTGAAGCTGATACTCTGAAGCTCCGCTTGCATGTCATGAAACTCCTTCGCGAGCCAGCGGGCTATCGGACACCAGTGCTTCGCTGCTCGACCACGGCCCAAGCTCAACCCCGTGGCCGACTTACGCGGTCGATGACCGAGGGCGAGATGTGACCAGTCATAATGCTACGTGGGTTCAGGCGGAGCGTGAGTCGAGGGCCGTGGGTTGCTGGCCGTGCGAGTGCGGTGAGGGTGAAGGGTGGAATGGTGAAAGCGAGTTGGGTAGATAACGCAGGAGAGCAACTGAAAAAAGAGATACGCGTTAGGATGGAGGTGCCTAGCGATGATCTGCACTGGACAAAGTCCGCACACATCTTCACTCCTGCTATCTCTCTGCAATCAAGCTCTGCTCAAGCACATGAAGAACAACCTATGCATAGCAATCCCATCCCACTCTGCACCTGAGAACTCTCTTTCTATGCATGAATATGAGATATGCTGCAGCAACTTCTTCTTCAACGGTAGTCCCCACTTCCATACCTCTCATGTCGCGCAGGCACCGGAATCAAATACCACGACGCGGTGGGACTGTACACAAACAACCGACTACTGCAACTGACCTGCTCAGAACCACTGTCATCCTCGCCGATACCACTCACTCCGTTCGCCGCGTGCATCCCTCTCCCCCTATCTACTCAAGCACAGGCGACACCACCCCTGCTCACTCGCTACCCACGATGCCGCCGGGGACGCCAGGCCGGCGGCGGCCGAAGAACGACGCCTATGTGATGTACAATGACCGGCCGAAGGAGGTGGGAACGTGAGTGCAGTTGGGCGGAGGTGGTGCGTCGTGCTGACATAGATACCTCACATTGTCGGGCACTATAAATACATACACTGCTTCTGTTGAATCTTAGTCGCACCGGTAAACCGATGCCGAAAAACGTGAGACTCAACGAGGACGGCTTCGAGGACCCGGACGACTTCTTCGACTCGCCGGAGACGTCGAGGCGCGGAGCAGCGAGGACGCCGCATTCGGCTAGGCGGAGAGGAGGCGGACCCTCGAGTAGCCCGATGGGCCCACCGCCGTCGTCGAGCAGGTCACGGCGGATGCGGATGAGCGACCTGGCGTTGGAGGAGGAGGAGGAGGAGGAGGAGTACGAGGCAGAGGATCTGTTGGTGGATGACGATGAGATGGATAGGCGAACGCCGCCGGGGCCGCTGTATCCTTCTTCTCCTAGTGAGTGGCTGCGAGACGAAGTCCGAGCGACAGCCGAGCGGCAGCTCGGGAGATCATGAAATGCTCTGCATTCACTGCGGGTGCTACAGGTTCTAGGAGTGCGGAGCGCTTTCATGCAGTCTGTCCTAGGCAGTTGAGTTTGAAGCAAGACACATCACTTGCATCTGGCATTCTGGCGAGACCTAGACAGTTGATTCAGACTTTGGTTTGGCTTACTATGGTATGAGCTGTGATGGAGAAGTTATAGCCACTTTGGCTTGCTGAATTTCTCCTGTCCAAATGCTGAACACTCGATCTAGTGGTCGGTAGCCTTAGACACAGCATTCAAGAGCCCGAGCGACGCTGACGACAGACCCACCACCTTCAGTCACCGTCTCCCGAAGAGCAGCCTACCTCGACTCCCCAGTCGTGAATGTATCCCCCAGGCGACGGAAAGCCCCAGTGTCACCACTAGCCGACACCTCTCCACGCACACGACATCGCCCCTCGCCCAACGGCAAGACACCATCCTCCACCTCCACTGCTCAACGACGAAAGACCACCCAAACCCAACCCCCCTCGTTCGACTACGATGCGCCCCACGAGAGCCAAATACCCGACATCAGCGCCGAGTTTGACGCCGCAGCAGGAGTCGAGTACTCGATCGAGGACAACGGCGTCGAGATGCAGGCCGAGATGGAGGTCGAGGAGCACATGGAGATCGAGGCGTCGTCGTCTGCGCCCGTACGGCGGCGGAGCAGCACAGCAAGGAAGTACAAGGGCCCCGTGGTGGCCGAGGACGACGAGGAGGAGGGCGTGCCGGATACGTACAGCGATGAGGGAGGCGGGGGAGGGGAGTATGGGGGAGGGGAGTATGTTCAGGGAGGCTATGGTGCTCAAGATGGAGGCTCAGACGACGACGTAGATATGGAGCAGCGGGCGGTGGACGAGGAGGGCGGCGATGATGACGACGACGATCAAGGGCATGACTATGATCAAAATCAAGGACACGACTATGGCCACGACGACCACGACTCAGGCCAGGACTCTGGCCACGACTCCGGCATCGACCTTGTGCTCGAGTCGAACCTCGCAAACGTGGAGAAGCTACGGAACGCACGGAAAGTATCAAAGCGAGCCACAGAGTACGCAGCCGACCCCGTCCCGAAAGTCATCAAGCGATCTCGTGTCTCCCAGCTGCCCAAGGAGGGCGAGGGGGAGTACCGCGGCGACTTTACAACCCGGCGATCAGGAAGGCGGCACTTCCGCCCCCTGGCGTACTGGCGTGGCGAGCGGTTCGAGTACGCACGAGGCGAGTTTGCACCCGTCGTCGAGGCGGTGGTGCACATCCCTCCTGCGGCGCCTGTCCCGAAACCGAAGAGGAAGCCAGGGCGGCCACCACGGGGCACGTCGAGGTCGGGGAGCGCGAGGCCACGGGGCGCGACAGTGGAGAACGAGGACGAGGAGCCAGAGCACGACCTGGATGAGAACACGCCGACGAACCATTTGATCTTGGAGTACCCCTCGGGCCAGGAAGTGAAGCGCCGTGTTGCGATGCCGAGGAGCAAGCTCGAACTCAAGTCGGTGCTGGCCGGGAATTTCATGTACCAGAAGGCGTTTGGGGAGGACAAGTTTATCGCGTCGGGGCATTTGTACCTCCCGCCGCAGGGGGGGAAGCCGAGCAAGTCGTCGAGGGATAATAGTTATGTGAGTGCGAGGAGGTGCAAGCTGCGAGCGGCAGCGAGCAGGGAGCAGGCGAGCGGCAGCAAGCAGGGAGCAGGCGAGCGGCAGCGAGCTGTGTGCGTTGGCGTTTGGCTGTGAGCGGCCCCGAGCAGTGAACAGGCGAGGGGCAGCGAGCTGTGTGCGTTGGTGTTGGCAGCGAGCAGCAGCCAGCAGCCAGCAGCCAGCAGCCAGCAGCAGATTGTCTGAGTGCGGACGTCATTGAGAGCGGTCAGTGGGGTCTAGCTCCGGGCAACTCAATCGATGGTTCCAGCTGCGGGCGGCAGTGCAGTGCATAGCGCGCAGTGTGATTCCTGCTGTGGCTGGTGGCTGGACAGCAGCCGCATAGCAGGGAGCGATGGTGTACAGCTGCGCGCAGCAGCCAGCAGGGAGCAGATGTGTCAATAGGGGGCAGGAAGCTGCGAGCATCGGGGTCCCGCGGCGAGCGGCGAGGCGAGCAGGTTGATCTCCTTGCAGCTGCGACTAGCAGCTAGCTGGGGGCAATCATGTCTTGCTTTGAGCAGCAGCTAGAGAGGAGAAATGGTGGTCTTCGGCTGCGAGCAGCAGCATGTAGAGGAGTCCGATTGCCAGCAGCAGCCGACGGCAGGGCGTGAGCTGCGTCAGGCAGCGAGCAGGCAGCAGGCAGCGAGCAGGCAGCGGGCAGCGAGCAGGCAGCGGGCAGCGAGCAGGCAGCAGCAGGGAGAGCTGCATTAGGCAGCGAGCAGCGCAGGGAGGATCAGTTACGAGTGACAACCAGCAGCGCTGGGAGGATCAGTTACGAGTGACAACCAGCAACGAGCAATGGTGGCTGCGAGAGCACACTGAGCAGCAATGTTGCAATGCAAGCTGTGGACTGCGTGCAGCAGCCAGGAGGGAGCAGTGACGCTGCGAGCAGCGGGCAGCCGTATCTGCCTGCAGCAGCGCGGAAGAGCCTCACATGCTTCACTAGCACAGCATCCGTGCAGCTTGGATCGTCTGTCTGTGGCATCAAAGCATGGCATTCATATGCGCCAGCACAGCTCGCGTACCATCATCATTCTCTGCGCCAGCACAGCTCGCGTACCATCATTCTCTGTGCCGCGCTGTGGAGCCTACCTAGTCTGCTCGCAATCGTGATTCGAAGCCACGGGCTGAGTGCGAAGGCCATGAATCGGCTGCTGCCTGAGTATGTGGCATTCTAAAAAAGACATTTGCCCCATGCTCCCCGCCACCATGCCTTGCTTTCGATCCATGCCCACATTCATTCCCACCCTCTGCCACACACAGTGCCACTGACACCAGGTCTTCTACGTCATCGAGGGCGCTGTCAAAGTCACGATCCACAAGTCGCACTTTGTCGTCTCTACTGGGGGGTCGTTCATCGTCCCGAGGGGTGAGTTGGATGTTATGTTACAAGACATTTCATTTTGCTGACTTTGACTTTAGGCAACGTATACCAGATCGAAAACATCCTCGAGAAGGAGACCAAGCTCTTCTTCGCGCAGTCGCGCAAGATCCTCGCCAGCGAAGAGGAGGAAGAGGCCATGGCAGAGTACACTGGCGCTGGGATTCAGAGCATGGGGACACAGAGTCAGACTGTAGCAGAGAGGCAAGAAGAGGAGGAGGACGACGACGACGAGGCCGAGGAAGCCTCGCCGCCTCCGCCGCCACCACCACCGCCTCCGAAGCGGGGTCGGGGCCGACCTCGGAAACACCCCGTGGCGGCGTAGCTTGGGTATGGGACGAGCGGCTCATGTATGTATATGGGCTAGTGCCGATGGGCATGTGAGCTGGATGTACATTATGTGTGTTGCTGTAGGCTGCAGCCCGACGTGATCGGATCTATGATGGTGAGGATGGTCATCTGACGCGGGTGGTTGTAGATCATCTAGATCATCTTGGCTACAGGTGGTGCTGATCACGGGGCTGATACGGGGGTACCAGTTGGCATATGGGTTTGCTGCATGAACATGCGAATACACTTGCTTCTAGCTTGTGAGCAAGAGCATAAGCTGACGCTGTGAATGGGAAGAGCATGCGAGTGTACAATGCTGCTAGCTGCTCGAGTCTGATGCATAAGCAGTGAGAAAGAGTGAACGACAGAAGCCGCAGAGTACTCCCACCAGCGTACAGTGGCAGCATGACGCAAGGGGGTATGGTGTTGTATTAGAACCATGGACATTCCTAATCGGGCGAGAGGCGGGGGTAATGACCCAATTCAATTCCTATTCATCGGCTTAGGAATGACTCCTAATGCAAATGCCCCCGTCCATGACCAACGCCTCCTTCCCTCGCTGGATGATGGATGACATTGTGACTCCACCCAATCCACCGAACACCATCCATCCCTCCCACTTCATCAACTCGTCAACTCGTCCATTCTTTCGGCGCCCAGCAATATAAACTACTCGTTACTCGACTGGTATCGACTCTCAGATCGTCAGCAAGACCTAGACGCAAGCCCCCACCCCCCACCCCAGCGCACACCGGCGCAATGAGCGCTCTTCAAAACCGCGTCAACATGTACGTAGTCCGAGCTGTGCCATGCCGCTAGTGAATGGATTGCTAACCGCGTGTTCTGCGACCGACGATTACTACTACCTTGCCACTGTTGCTTCGACCATGCCTACAATGCTGCTTCCATCGACACTACGACTCTGCTGCACTGCACTCCCCCATGCCCATGCATATGCACCCACTCGCACGACGCTTGCTCCATCAATTACGGTGCTAATGCAGCTCGCGCAAGATCCGCATTACGAGTACGTAGGCCCCACTTGCCTTGTTTCAGAGCCTGAGCTGATGTCCGTTCTCTTCGTTTGCCTGTGCCGACGATATCCGTGCCGGCACTACTTTCTGCTTTCACCCCCAATCTTGCCCCTCTAGTCGTCGCTGCGGACTCTTTGATCAAGCGCGACATCCTCCGCCTCCCGGATCCATTTGCCGTGGTCTCGGTCGACGGCGAGCAGATCCACACGACCTCGGTGATCAAGCGGACATTGAACCCGTACTGGAATGAGAACTTTGACATGTGAGTGGGAGTGGCAAGGGCAGAGGCGATGGCATCTTTATGATGATCTGAGCCAGTGCTGACCCCGTAGCACCGTGAAGGACAGCAGCGTGGTCGCTGTGCAGATCTTCGACCAGCGCAAGTTCAGGAAGCAGCAGAACCAGGGATTCCTCGGTGTCATCAACATCAAGGTCTCGGATGTGCTCGATCTCGAACTTGGTGGGCAGGGTGAGTGAGAGGATGGATGTTGGACGAGTTGGTTGTTGGCGGGCACGGCTGACGGAGCAGAAATGCTCACGCGCGACTTGAAAAAGGGATCAGAAAACGTCGCTGTCAATGGCAAGCTTATTATCTACCTGTCGACACAGACACAGTCGCCTGCGACGACTGCTGGTTCGGCAGCGAGCAACACTGCGACCAACGCAGCCTTGACGAACGGCGGCGGCGGCGAGGGCGGCTCGGCCTCCTCACACACACCCAGCAGTGCTGCGGCTGGTGCTGCGGCTGCTGGCGCCGCCGCCACAGGGGCAGCAGCAGCGGCGCACACCTCACGCCCAGATGACGGACCCTCAGCACGAGGCCAGGAGTCGTCGACATTGAGCAGCGGCGCACGGGGCGGCGACACTCCAGGTGCGGGCGACTCGGCGCAGTCCAACAACCCCTTCCTCAACAGCAACAACAGCAACAACAGCAGCAGGCCAACATCCATTGCCCAGCAGCAGCAGCAGCAGCAGAGCAGCTTTGGTGGCTACGGAGGGTCGTCTGGTGGTGGTGGTGCTGCCTCGCAAGCAACAGCCCAATCCAATACTCCCTCCCAGCAGCCAGCTCAGCAGGCCCAGCAGCAGCAGCCGGCCCACCAACAGGGCCACGCCGCTATGCCAGCAAACAGCACAACCCACTCCCACACCCAGCACTCGCAGTTTGACTCGCACTCTGACCAGCTGGGACCCCTTCCGCCTGGATGGGAGCGCCGCATTGACCACCTCGGCCGCCAGTACTATGTCGACCACAACCGTCGCACGACGACGTGGACACGCCCAACGAACGACACTGGGAACGCCGACTCGAACCAGACAACGTCCGATGCACGCAATCGCCACAACCAGCGTACCCTTGCAGACGACATGCTCGAGACGCAGCAGACGGGTTCGCACACGCCAAACTCTGGAGATGTCGGGACTAGCACTGCCATCCCCACGAGCCAGCAGACGACAGTCGGCTCTGGCCCCCTGCCACCTGGGTGGGAGCAGCGCTTCACACCCGAGGGCCGACCATACTTTGTGGACCACAACACACGTACCACGACCTGGGTCGACCCCCGCAGGCAGCAGCTGCTGCGTGTCATTGCGCCGAACCAGACGAGCCCCTCCGTCAAGCCCCAGGCTGTCAGCCAGCTCGGCCCACTGCCCTCGGGCTGGGAGATGCGCCTCACCTCGACTGCGCGTGTGTACTTTGTCGACCACAACACGAAAACCACAACCTGGGACGACCCCCGCCTGCCGTCGTCGCTTGACCAGAACGTCCCGCAGTACAAGCGCGACTTCCGCAGGAAGCTCATCTACTTCCGCTCGCAGCCCGCACTCCGCTCCGGAACGGGCCAGTGCCACATCAAGGTGCACCGTGACAACATTTTCGAGGGCGCGTACTCTGAGATCATGCGCCAGACACCCACAGATCTCAAGAAGCGCCTGATGATCAAGTTTGAGGGCGAAGACGGTCTCGACTACGGAGGACCGTCGCGTGAGTTCTTCTTCCTGCTCTCGCACGAGATGTTCAACCCCTTCTACTGCCTGTTCGAGTACTCTGCACACGACAACTACACGCTGCAGATCAACCCGAACTCTGGCGTCAACCCCGAACACCTAAACTACTTCAAGTTTATCGGCCGCTGTGTCGGTCTGGGTATCTTCCACCGCCGTTTCCTCGACGCATACTTTATCGTCTCGTTCTACAAGATGATCCTGAAGAAGAAGATCACCATCGCCGACCTCGAGTCGGTCGACGCAGGCCTGTACCGCGGTCTCATGTGGATGCTGGACAATGACATCACCGACGTGATCGAGGACACCTTTTCGATCACCGAGGAGCACTTTGGCGAGGTCGTCACTGTCGACCTGAAGGAGAACGGGCGGGACATCGAGGTGACCGAGGACAACAAGAAGGAGTATGTCGAGCTAGTGACAGAGTACCGCATCTCCCGGCGGGTCAAGGAGCAGTTCGAGGCGTTCATGTCGGGCTTCAACGAGCTCATCCCGCAAGAGCTGATCAACGTGTTTGACGAGCGGGAGCTCGAGCTGCTCATTGGCGGTATGAGCGAGATCGACGTCGACGACTGGCAGAAGCACACAGACTACAGGGGCTACTCGCCAAGCGACGAGGTTGTCGAGTGGTTCTGGAAGATTGTGCGCTCGTGGCCTGCAGAGAGAAAGTCGCGCCTGCTCCAGTTCACAACGGGCACGAGTCGTATCCCCGTCAACGGGTTCAAGGACCTGCAGGGGTCGGATGGGCCTAGGCGGTTCACGATTGAGAGGGCAGGCGAGGTGAACCAGCTGCCGAAGAGTCACACGTGTTTCAACAGGATTGACCTGCCGGCGTATAAGAGTTATGATGCGTTGGAGCAGAAGTTGACGCTTGCGTGAGTAAGCCGAGTCACGGCTGACCCGAGTCACGGCGTCAGCCGTGGCGAGGCGGTGGCGGCGGTGAGGCAGAAAGAGTGAATCGCCTCTACTTCCCCCGCCACTGAGTTCAGTTTTCTGGAATTAAGCTGACCCCAGTGTCGAGGAGACCCTCGGATTCGGCCAGGAGTAGGCTGATAGGCCAGGAGTAGGACCGCTAGGACCAGAACTACCTGTGACTGGTACGGCCAGGAGTAGCACGTCCAGAAGGGGGCCACCCAGGAATCGAACCGCCAGAAGTAGGACGGCCAAGAGTAGAACGGCCAGTAGGAAAAGGAAAGGGCCCCCCTTCTTCATGTCCAGCGTCGCACACATACGTCGCGCTGTCTCGAGTTTTAGATTTTGTACTGCGTAATGAGATCTGTATTGATGCTGGTGGGGCTTGCCTTGTGAGGCAAGAGTAGTAGGCAACAGCAGCCGTTGCCCGTGGTGGCTGGAACAATGCAAGGCATGCTTGACCAGCGTGCTATCGCTGATAATTCTCAGCGCTGCCTTACACACTGTCCCCATGGCAGTACGGGAGGTGATGATGGGTGTACACATATTGTCTCCCATGGACATAAACCATCGTGGGCGTACATTTTGCACCATCGAGTCGCTGGGCTTGGAGGTCAACGATCACGCTGCATGAGCCAGGCCGAGATATGCAGTCAGCGGTAGTGCTCGTACTGATGTGAGCACCAAACTACATCAAGGATTCACATGCATCTATAATCATCATGCATGAGAGCAGCAGGCACTCGACAGGCAACGCGATACCCAGCGCAGACTGTGATCGACAGGCGGAGCGACCCGGCTCCGCCGCCACCCAGATGTCGAAGTCAGACGGTCAGAAGGCTTGAATGTTGACATCTTTCACCAACCGCAATGGCCGAGAAAGTGAGTACATCAATCTCTAATGCGTGCAGTACGGAGACTGCCATGAACGATGTGGACACAAGACGCGCATCCAGTGCCGGGACGTTCGTCAAGTGCTGCGATGTCGTTTACATTGCCGGTCAGGCAGGCCTGCCGCAATCATACTCTTGTTGTCGCGATTCACGGTCACATTGAATGCGTGTGTGCTATATATCTGTGCGCTGTGGTCATGGAGATTGTGCTCTATATATCGATCTTCTGTTGTGCTACATTTTTTGCGCGACAAGATGTGGACTCCACTGACAGCAGGAAAAGAAGTCGAAGGGGGAATGGGCGGCCATCGCGCGAGAAAAGGACCAGGAGGCGGCGCGGATAGCCAAGGAGAAGGATGCGGCGAGGCGGGAGGGTGAGTGCTAGGTTGTGCGAGGGGTCGAGGGATTGCATGTGTGATTGAGATGGACGTTGGTCGCAGGTGCATGACCCGGAAGCTGGGTTGAGCGAGACCGGAAGAACCGTCTGTGTATAGGGAGGGAATACTCAGGAGTGGGGAGAAGTGGGAAGAGGTGGGCGGAGTGTAGTCTTCTGCGAGGAGCCGATCTGCGAGCTGCGAGGACACGATTTGCTCTGTGATGCGCTTGGCTTGATGCGCTCATGAGGTCTGCTGGGCCAAGGGGTTAGTTACTGCGATGAGCCATGGGCTCTGCGATATCGCTAGGGGCTGGATGTTTCAGTAATGGATCGAGGACTCTGCGCTGAGTCGAGGGGCTTCGCGAGTAGTCTCTGATGTTGCGATAAGCCCAAGACTACGCAATGACCTGAAAAGGCTCGCAAGGAGCCGTTGCGAGCCGAAGGTCTCAATAAGTGCCCCAAAGCTCTGCAGAAGGTGACTGAGTAATGCGAAGAGCCCATAAACTTTGCGAGTCGAAGGGCTCCCCCGGCTTCTAACTCCTGGTCATGGCTATCAATGTTATGCTATATGGTCCGTCATGAACCACCCACCCTTTCTTTCGCTCTGCGCTTTGCTCGTTGCTCGTTGCTGATGGCAGGCCGAACATGGCGACCAGAGGACAAGATCCCCCAACCCACCGCGTTCGTCAAGGAGCGCGGCGACCTCGGGCTCGACAAGAACCGCGGCAAGACGATGCTCGTGCAGACGGGGGATAGGGGGGCGGGTTTCTACGTGGGTCGGCGACTGGGTGTTGGGATGATTGGAGAGTTGACGACAGTGTGAGGTGTGTAATCGGACGTTCAAGGACTCCTTGAGTTACTTGGATCACATCAACTCTCGCTTCCGTAAGTATAAGAGAAGTAAGGATACCATGGGCACTATGCTGACGCTTCTTTCATCATCGATGTCCTATCCTTTCCTCGTCATTCCCCTTTGTGTTCTTCGGATTATCACTCGTCCTGATCGTCGCCCTCATCTCCCCACGCTCCCTTTTCTGTTCCTCTCGTGCCCTCCATCACGCTCCTCCTCCTTCTCCTACCCGCTCGCTACACCCATTTGCTCCTCGCCTTGTCGCCTTCTCCTTGCGTGCTCGGTCGCTTCGCTCCCTTCGCACGCGCAGACCTCGCCAAGCTCGGCCAATCCACCCACGTCGAACGCTCCACCGTTGCCCAAGTCCGCGCGCGTATCGCCCGCCTCCGAGAACAAACCAAGACCAAAGTCGACGCACAAAACTACGACTTCAACAAACGCCTCGAGGAGGTCCGGAAGGCTGAACAGGCCAAACGCGACGCACGGAAGGAGGAGCGGCGGCGGAAACGCGCAGAAGCTAGGGCGGCGGAGGAGCTGGGCCGCGTCGGCATCGACAAGGACGCGAGCGAGGCCGAGGTGCAGCGCGCGCAGGAGGAGATGAGTGGGATCGAGCAGATGATGGGGTTTGCGGGGTTCGGGGGGAAGCGGAGGTGAACGAGTGGGTTTGGGAGCACGGACATGTACTACTATGCATTGCTACTACTGTACAACCGAGTGGGACAATATGGGCGGGGTGCCATCGCTTTTCACCCCTGCTGAGCATGTTGGACTGGTATCAACAGTGGTCATGCCCTTTGATAACTACGATACTCACTTACACACATCGACTTCTCACTGCACTCGCCTCACAGGCATCGCCTTGCCTTCTCGTTGCCACTCGTACTCGAGACGCGACTTGCATCTGTCGAGAGTGGCGGTCGTCCAGAGTTGCTGATATCATTCACGCGAACGGGCCTCGGCGCGACGCCAGCGCCCAGCACCACCGTCGCCAATAGTGCTACGCCGAGTGTTGTGAGTGTGAGCATGGCGAGTAGGCAGTAGTGATAAGTAGAGCAATACGAGTGTCTCAGAGGGCATTGTGATAAGAACTGTGGTCGGTACTTATGGACGACAGCCACTGTGGAGGTATGTAGGTGATCAACAATGGGGCTCGTTTCGTGCTCGTTACGAGGCGGTTTGGCTGTTAGCGATGGCTGTTTTGTCGACATCTGCATTCACGCAACACTTACTACACAGTGATTCACGTTGATCTTTACTTGGTTGGCATTACAGTATGGTCGTGTGCAGCACATGTCAGGCGTGACCTAGTTCCAAGCTGCTGACATGGTGGGCCCATTCGACTGAAGAGTGGTACTGTATGAACACAACAAGCGTAGTGCGCTTACAGAGGGCAGGAGACAGGCCCTGCACCTTGTACTCCGCTCACCAGGTCTAACTCGGAGTAGAGCTAACTTTTGAGGACACGACAAAACAAGATCGTCGTCGATACTGACATGAAGACGACAGAGGCAGGTACGACGGACGCCACGACCTCCTCTCGTCCGCCACACCTCTGCTCTGCCATCAGCAATCATCCATTCTTCACAAGCATTATCCTTGGACGCGGAGCACGCAATGCATCGCGCAGATGAGCAGTAGTACATATCAGCATCAGCAGCATCTTTAGCATAGCATCATCGACATCATCCTCATCCTCATCCTGGGTACTACCATGTACCAAGATGTCAGCCTGACATTCATATCTCTCCGTCAGCCTAACACTCCACCGGCACTAACCACCCGACGTATGGCGTCACACGCCCACCGAGAAACCGACACCGGGAAACCACCTCCCTCATTCCCATCCACCTCTGACCCCCCAGCACAACTCCTTTCACATCTCCTCATGTCTCTCTCTCTCTCCCTCACTACCCGCCGCGCACTCGCTACTGCTGCCCCGCGCATTGCCCGTCCCGCTGTGTGAGTAGAGTGCTGAGCCCGCTGACAGCAGTGCAACCCGTGCTGCTCACTTTGCTTTTGCGCCTGCCCCTCGTCCACAGGTGAAGATGGGTGAGTCGGAGTGGTGCAGCGCCAGCTGCGCCACGACTGGTGCTGCACCACGAGTTGTGTAGTATAATCCAGCAACTCGGCTTTGCAAGCGGCTCGACTGCATCTCAGCTGTTGCTCAGCCGCTGTTCGGTCGCTAGCTGAGAGGCTGCTGGTGCTGCTGGGTAGCAGCCTGGGTTTCTAGCAGCCTGGCTGCTCATTAGGATCAGTTTGCACAGCGGTAGGGCATAGCCGGTTCTTGTTTAGCATGCAGATACTGGGACGCTCATTTCTGAGACTGTCAAGCTGTGGACGATGCCAGTACTGCTTGACTGCATCACTAAGAGCTGCAGCCCTCCCTCAGTTGCTCGTGGCTTGAGCTCAGCTCGAGCATGGTGCTCTGTGCAGTTTATCGAGCTGGACCTTGCTGTATAAAATCCCACATGCCATGTCGCCCGCCGCATTTCGCACCTCGCACCTCGCTGCGCTCGATGCTCGGTGCTCAGTGCTGATTTCAGCCTCCATCGCAACTTCCATCGCCAAGACCGCCCACTCGGCCCTCTCCTCGCTGGCCGCCAAGGCCGAGGTCAAGGTCGGCGATGCGGTCCCCTCTGTTGCTATCCGCACTGAGGACATGAACACGACTGTCGACTTTAGCACTCTCAAGGGCAAGAACATCATTGTTACCGTCCCCGGCGCGTGAGTATGGCGGCAGTGTCAATGTTGCGTTTGCGAGATCCCGAAACAGCTCAAATTGGATATCCAGGTTGTCTGTGGCCTTCAGTGAGCCTAGCCTACAAACTGCGGGTACTGTTGAGGACAAGTCCTTGACCTGACAGTCAATGAGTTCACCAGCTGGCACGCTTGCTGAGGAGAGCTTCAAGCAGGCGGGAGTGCATGTCTAGGATGTTCATACCAAGTACACAGACAGGATTCCGTCGCCCGACGTTAATCTGGTTGCCGTGCATATTGCCCTTGCTGTAATACACTCGGCACAATCTGCTGCTCTGTCACCCTGATGGCATTCGTCAAGGTGCTGTGTCGACGGCATGGTCTGCTGCTGTGGGGTACTGCCTGCTGCCGCGACGACATAGTCGTGCTGCCATGGTCAGCGTGGCGGCCTGCTGTTGTTGAGCCACGCAATACTGCCATGATCACATGTCGTCGCGGCCTCGCCTGTCGACGATCTGAGTAGGCCTCATCTCTTCTGATCATCGTACCTGAATTTGTGAAGAGGTCGTCATGCCACAGAGTGAAATAATCAGCATTCAGGTCCTCCCTGCACAGGTTGGGACCAGGTCACATGCCTGCTGCCCCTTGTGCTGTCGTGCTGCATTCAACACGCCCACTCGCCTCACTTTCAACACGCTCACTCGCCTCACTCGCCGCTGCGCGGCTCGTTCGGCGCTGACCCCAGCTTCACCCCCACCTGCCACTCCCAGGTGCCCGGGTACATCGCCGACGTCGACAAGTTCAAGGCCAAGGGCGTCGACGCGATCTACGTCGTCTCCGTCAACGACCTCTTCGTCGTCAACGCCTGGAAGAAGGATCTGAAGGCGGACAACCTGAAGTTTGGTGGGTCCCAGCATTTCCCAGCATTTCCCAGCAAACACTGACTTCAGCCGCCGACGACAAGGCCGAGCTCGCCGCCGCCCTCGGCATCGTGTTCGACGCTACAGGCGCCCTCGGCGGCCCCCGCCTCAAGCGCACGGTCATCGTCGTCCAGGACGGTAAGGTCGTCAACCTCGAGATCGAGCCGGACTCGGGCAAGTGTGAGTAGAGAGAGAGGGCAGGAGGGGATGGGCAAGGAGCGTGCGTGGCTAACAGCAGCGACTGTGACCCAGGCTGACAACGTGCTTGCCAAGCTCTGAGATGATACTGTGTTTGACAAGCTTGAGTGAGAGTAGAAGTGCAGTGAAGTAGTAAAATGCAGAAGTTGATCTGTGATCTGTCACTGGTGTTATGAGATTCGAGAGATGATCGCGTTGCTTTAACAGATGCCTGCCACATTCAGCATACTACTGCGTCTTGTACTGTCTGACTCGCTTGCGATCGTGACGTGCAGCGTGGGTAGTACAGTCTGTGACCACTCTGCCACCGACCACTCAAGCTCGACCCGCTAAGTGCCATTCCGCACTATGACGACTCGCTACGACCTCAAACGACAAGTATCGGATATTGGAGCCATGGAATGCAGAGTTATGATATCGAGATATAGACGCTCATACAGAGTTTGGATATTAGGGCACCGTACATGCTCGCCCCCATTACCCTTGCAATGTAATACCTGTGCTGCAAGCTGACCCTTCGACGACCTCGCCGTCTGCTGCGACGGCATCGAGGACCTCGGCCGCGGGCGTGCCAGCAGGCGCAAGGTCCTCAAATCATCCCTGTTGAGGTGTCATGTCTCGATGAGGGCGATACAGATGTATCTGCGAGCGAAGATTAGAGACTGCACCTAATGCCCCTGCACTAATCTCGGCAATCGTCATTCAATGCACGTTGTAATCGGGTCCTTAATAGCCTTCCATATTGTCAGAACTAGTCCCACCGCGTCACCTGCCACGTCTGACACTCGACATTGATGAGCATGAGATTAGGTTTACGGCAGCTCGCTAAAACAAGCCATCAGTCCATCATCGCTGCTCGTGGCTCTCTTGCGCGGCAGCGACTCAGGGAGGCGCCACTGAACCCTGTTCCGAGCACCAGAGACTCGATGAGATCAGTAGTGTGGGCGGGCGGCAGCGGCAGAACGAGCAGAGCCTACGAGTGCTCCCACCTCCCATTGACATTTGGCATGTGCACTCACCCTGGGCTTGCGGCGGCCTACGGCTGTTGCGGGTGACAAAAACCAAATCCCTCTGTAGGCGCCAAGGCGTCGCGATTCAGCGAGCAGCAGTCGAACCTGCCTCTGTTTGATGGTGTCAATCTCAGATTGAGCAAGCGCCAATGGGCAGCGCTGGGCAGCGCCGGGCAGCATCGATCTTCTGGGCCTGGGCGGCGTCATGCCCATGCCAAATGGACGCAGCACGCAGAAACGTCCGACTTACAGTATTCTCTGGTGGCCCTGACATCGACGGATCGATGGATTGCAGAGCAGAGCTGTCGCAGAGAATAGAAAGATTTCGTTTGGCGCCATGCCATTGAGAGGTTGGAGATGGGCACAGACGTCACGAGACGCTGTATTGTAAGCTAGTAAGCTGTTGCAATGTTGTAATGCGCGTTGCGCGGCGCGGCGCGTGGCGCGCGCTCTCGCTCTCCTGCATGGTCCAGCACCCGTGCGCGAGCTCTTGACGAACCGGATCGTGCGAGGGGTCGATTGCAGGTTGAGCCAAAGTTTTGTGTCCAGTTCAGGCTCGCCAGGGGAGACTAAGCCAGGAAAGTGACGAGAGACACCCAACCACCATCATCCAAGGAGCCGGAGAATGGGGAGGGTGGGCGGGATGGAGCATGATGAATGCCCAGTTGGGTGCTCCCATGCTCGATGCCCGAATGCTCCTGTTCGTCAACGCAAAGCGCAAAGCTTCCTACACAGCCATGTACCACGTACCATGTAGCAGGGGCGGAACGCGCAGCCTCGGGCACCGGATGAGCTGGTCGTAGCCTCAACAGGAATCATGCACCCGCAGTAGTGGTACCTGTGGCAGCAGTAGCTGTTCCTCGTACCATACCATACCATAGCACGTATGCAGACCTGCCTGGGCCCCGAGAAGCTAAAGCATGCAAGCATGAGATTAGCATGGAATGAGGAGCGCGGATGAGCATGAGCATGAGAGCTGAGACGATCGATGGACGACGGAGACGGCACCCGGAGAACATTCACACTCCACACAAAGTAAGGTATACACCACTTGCACCACACAACTCATTCACCACCCCAGACACTTAGTTACTCCGTCCGCACCTTGCATCTTTCATTCATTCAATCACTACACCACCATCTTCACCATCGACTGCTAGTCAGCTCACCAGCTCCGTCGGGGGTCGACTGCCCCTCCCTCCCTTCCTCTAACCCCCTTCCTCCTCGACGCTACCTCCGACAGTCTCTCCTCACTCCCTCGCTCGACGACTCCACCCTCGCTCCCCGGGCTCGCTGATTGCACCACACTCGACGAACGAATACTCCACAGCTGTCCTCTTGCATTCGACACGACCTGACCTCTGCATTCGATCACAACTCTTGTCTGTGCGGCACAGTGTGCATACACTGTGTACTCCCGCGTCAGGTTGTCGTGGTGATACATCAAAAACAGACGACGCTCAGGCCAACCAACGCCCACACGGTAGTTGTGGATATCGGGAGCCGGCACAGTCGAACAGTGCATTGCATCCTGCACTCGCACTCGCACTGAGCAACTGCATTGCACTGGAGGTGGTGGGCTTCGCTGTCTGCCGAGCTAGCTGCACACGCATTGCATAGCAAGCAGTGCAGGTGTTTGCCGCGTCGGAGCTCGCTGCGAAAAGTCAGCCGGACGCCCACGAGACGAGACATTCCGACGTCGCGACACGCGGTATCGGTCAGTCATTCCATCTGTCGATTTCGCGAGGAGCGTTGGCCACTGCAATACACATCGCCCTCGCCACCATCGAAGCGTGCGTCCCGACGTTGTTTGCTTCTGTGCGGCGTAGTGGAAACAGTTTCCCATCACCTGGAGTGATCGACACCTGTTGGGAAACGTCACTCTCTCACTCTCGATATCGTTCCCATCAACGACCTCTTCTCTTCACCGACTACATCTCTGATCACACCCTCGAGCCTTGGAGCCCGCCCGCCGCAATACGGGCCACCTCTCCCCTCCGCTCGGCTTCGTCGCGTTATGGCCCGCGTCGCGAGGCCATTAGCGAACGCCGACTTGCCGACAACAACACCCAACACGCAACCCATCGCACCACGACCGGCGACTGCTAGTGCCGCTGCCGCTGCCTCTGCCGCCACCACTGTGCCAGTAGCTGGGCCCAGCGGTACTGCGTCGTCTTCGTCGTCTGCAGCATCACCTGCATCCGCATCCGCATCCGCAGTAGCAGGACCATCACGGCCAGTGCGGACGTCAGCTCGGGCTCGCAGGTCGATCGGCGGAGGACGAGGGGGACGAGCGGGTGCGGGTGCGGGTGCGAGTGGAGATGGGTCTGATGCGGGTGCGACATCTGCTGCGCCGTCACCACAGGCAGCAGGAGCGTCGCAGTCGCAATCGCAGCATCATGCTCGGCTAGTGCATGTTGCTCCAAAGGTCCACGGGCTGCGGAACTCGCTCAACACGCGTGAGAGGCAACCGTGCCCCTTCCCGGCAGAGTATGGCGGTGCTGCACATCTAGGTGTGCATGACGAGGACGTGGGCGACGAGGTGCTCATGGCAATCTGTGGTGCATGTGCTGTTATGGTGAGTGGGCGGGCGTGACTGCCGGGTGTAACCGAGTGTTGTTGTGTACACCTCCTGTGTGCTCTATGTGTGCTAACATCTACAGAACAACGTCGCTCTATCCCCGGACGAGATCGCAAACATCGCCTTCGACCATGGATGGCTCAGGCCGCCATCAGTGGCCGTCGCACCATCGACCATGATCGCGAACGCAATCCGCATGCACCAGTCACGATGTACAAAGGCCAAGCCGCAGCGGAAACCCCTGGTGACAAAGTACCAGCTGTCCGGGTCGATGGCAGAGCAGGTGCTCGAGCCTGCACTGCACCCGAGGGCGTTCGAGGACTCTGCACGACCAAAGGGACCTGTGTGGTACCTCTCCCCCGACGTGGGGCGGGCCAAGTGGCGCAACCCGTTCGCTGGTATCGTCATTCCCAAGGCTCCACCACGCAAGCCAGCTGGGCCTCGACCGAAGACGACCAAGTCGCGGAAGGAGTCGACTCCGACTGCATCGACTAGAAAGATGAAGCAGAAGGAGGCGACACCAGCTCCGAGCGGTGAAGACACAGCGTCGCCTGCATCAGCAGGGCCGCCGTCTATCGTCCCCCGGATCAAGCTGCGTATCTCTGCTACCACTACGGGTGCTGCAGACTCGCCCTCTGTGGCAGACGACAGCAGCGACATGCCGTCCAGCTCTCGTGCTTCGTCTGTTGCACTGACTGTCGACTCCTCATCCACCGTCCCCACTACACCTTCCTCCACCGCCCCTCCCCGCCCATACCGACGGCGCAAGCCTCGTGCTAGCGTCTTCGACTCCTCCTCTGACGAGTCGTCCTCATCCGATGAGGACGAGACGCCAGACCAGCAGCAACAACAACAACAGCCTGAGTCTGCGCGCAAAACCACACGACGGATCATCCTGCCTCCGTCCGTTGCAGGCGCTGGGACCCGCTTCCACGCTGCGTCTCGCACAGCCCACTCGCCGTTGGGAGAGCTGTTCTTCTCGCCCATCAGCTCCCACCAGACACTGCCACCGGCCGCCAGCGCCTCGCCCTTCCCATCACACTGTCTCGACAACACGACATGGGTTGCACGACGCAGTGCCGAGGACGAGGCGTTCAACGCACTCGAGACGTCGAGCTCAAGCGAGGACGAGGAGATGCGGACTGCCGAGTGGGGTGCAGGGCTCGCGTTCATGGTCAAGGCGGATGAGGAGGAACTCACTGCCTCGTGGGCGTCCGAGTCTGACATCAAGCTGTCTGAAGCCACCGATGCGATGAGCCAGCTGTTCCGCTTCAAGGACCAGGGATCAACTCAGGAGCCGATCTTCAACCAGCTCGACAACCGACCTGACCACCCGTCTGACACGTCCAGCCTTGCCGAGAGCTCCACGACAGCTACCGCGAACGCAGTGTATCAGGGCAAGCTCAAGTCTGCAGCGTGTCCGAACGCTCTGCCTGCGTGGGCGCTGTCTAGCCCTGTCTCGTCGCCAAGCATGGCAGGCCGTCAGCTGCCCAACGTCGACGTCAGCCCCACACAACCTCTGACACGACCTGTTCGCGAGTTCGAGACCCAGCCCATCGAGATGCACATGGACGTCGACATGGCGGAGAACGACGAGGCGTGGCTCGACGAGTCGGGCCAGCTGCCCGTGCATGCAGAGGAGACGTTCTCAGATGCCGAGATCACTTCGACTGTTGGCAATGCGACGCCCGAACGTGAGCGCCAGCTGCAGACAGCAGAGTGGGCTCGGGAGACGGCGCAGTCAGCCCTGCACATCAAGCACGAGCCTGAGGACTTCTACCCGTCACCGGCGACTACGACGTCCACAGAGGACGACTCGGGCATACTCTCGGCTGTGTCACGCGAGTCCACAGTGTCCACTGCGTCGTCGCCATTGTCCGAGCTACCCGAGCTCGACTCTGACACGAACGACAATGTCGAGATCCTGCTGGGACCGGAGAGCATCAACCTCGATGAGCTAGACGAGTGGCTGCCCCAGGGCAAGGAGAACCACCACCGGACACCGCACCGAGGCGGCCGTGGTCGCCATGTGCGCCAGGACAGGTGTGACTCGGCGCACAGCAGTGGCAGCTGGGGCGGGAAAATCGGGGTGAACAACCCCTTCGTGCCCGTTCCCGCTCTCACTGCGTCGACCAAGATGACACCGCCGCCACTGGTGCGCAAGCGGAGCCTCAGGACGAGTTCTCGGCGCAACAGGTCTTCACAGCGCAGGCCTGACTGTCTGACTCCCTCTCCTGAGCGTCCTGACCTTGTGCTGGACGACATTGATGAGCCAACGCCTGTAGAGCAGTCTCAGCCTACCACTGTGGACGTCAAAGTCGAGGAGAAGGCCGAGAAGGCCGAGAAGCCCCAAGAGCGAGCCGAGGCAGACACTGAGGAGGACGGGATCGGCACTGCTGAGGTGGAGCTTGCCTATGCCGAAGCCAAAGCGCGCGAAGAGCAAGCACGTGCACAGAAGCGTGCAGAGGCAGAGGAGTCCAAGCGCCGATGGGAGGCGTGCCGGCGAGCATTTGCCGACGCCGCTGCGGCCGAGTCATCAGGCAGCACCAGTGTGTCACCAAACGAGACACCGTCTAGCTCTGGCTCGGAGAGGCAGCCTGCCTGGTCCGAGCTGCACACAACGTGGGGCTCAGCGGAGAGCTTGACAGACCTCAATGGGGGTACACTGCCGATGACACTGCTTCCGCTGGCGTTGCAAATGCCTTCGGGCATTAGTGCTACCGACTCGGCTGCGATTCTGCGATCGCTGGACCCCAAGGCACTGCACGCCTCTCCAGCCCAGCAGCAGGACGTCATGATGCTCGACTCTGTGCTATCACAGGCCGAGATCGATGCCATGGCTGCCCAGCTGTTGCCTCCCGCTGTTACTAGTGCGCCTGCACCCGCACCCCCAGCGTCGACGCCGGCCTCTGCACCAGCTTCGACAACGACTCCAGCCTTGGCACCAGCGCCGCCGGCGTCCGCCCCTGCGTCACTCTCACTCCCGACTCTGGCGCCCGCTCCGCCGCCTACCACCACTGGACCGTCGCCGAAGAAGCTCGCACCGAAGCGTGCTCAGCCTATCGCTCCGGCGCCTGTGCCTATCGCCCCCGCCCCGAGTCCTGTGCCTATCGCTCCGGCTCGCCCACTCGAGAGAAAGCTTCACACGGAGACGAACGAGAAGCCTATTGCCCCGAAGCCGCCAGTCAAGTCAGCGTCTTTGCCAGCTACGCCTATCGTGGCGAAGCAGCCGCCGCCCCTGGCGCCAGCTGCATCGTCACCTGCGATGCCTCAGCCCAAGAAGCCTGCTGGTCCCAATGCTTCCTTGTCAGTCGCACCGGCTGCCAATGCGCCTGCTCGGACTGTCTCGCCTCTAGCTCGCTCTTCGACTACATCCCCGACCGGCACCACAGCGAGCGACTCGTCAGCGCCTAGCAGCAGCAGCAACACAGCGTCATCGTCGAAGCCCGCTTCAAGCACACCCTCGACGACCTCAACAGGCCAAAGCACGCCGACCTCAGCACGCTCAGGCACACCCTCCTCTGGCGGCGGGACCACCAAGCGCCTGCTGCCAGGGATAGACGCATGCGTCGTCGACAACCTTCCGTGCTACTCGCATGTGTGGGACAATCCCAACGGCGGACGGTGCACTGTCCTGCGCCGGCTCGACACCGACTTCGTCAACGGAACCGCACTGCTCACTGCTCTTGGTGTGCCTCCCGCCTGTCACGCAGAGCACCTCAACGCCCCGGTACCGACCCTCGCCTCGCACCGGACTGTCCCCCTCGTGTCTCCCCAGGGCATGCACCATGCGCCTGGCGTTCCTGGTGTGTGGATCCCCCTCGTGGAGGCACGCGAGCTGGCGCGCAAGTTGAAGCTCAAGGAGACAACTCTGCTTGCCAACCTCCTCCGTGAAGACCTCTTCCAGCTCTTCAAGGAGCTCGCTGGCCTGTCACTGCGACACACATCCTCAACAGAGAGCTTTGGCATGCCGTTCGTCACCCAGCCACACCCGCGCAAGCCGGTCCAGAGGCCCCCTCAGCCTAAGGCACCGGGCATGGGCGGCACGTGCTCAGCCATGGGCACGTCCCTCCCGAGTACTGTGCACGCCAAGCCACAGCTTGTCCGGCCGCCAACGGCGCAGCCCGACGGGTGTCCTCAGCCCAAGCGGCGCCGTGCGACTGTCGCGGCTGCAACGACAACGCGGGAACAGGCGATGCAGGGTGTGCAGGTGGTGACGGGTGTTAAGCCGGCCCCTGCGCAGGTTCCAGCCCAGGCTCCAGCTCCGACTACTGGTCCCATGGCGTCCTCTGCACCGACTCCAGCGCAAGCTCAACCAAGACCTCAGCCCCAGCCTCAGCCCTCGGCTCAGCACCAGCCTCACCAGCACCAGCTCGCACCTGCGCCGCCTAAACCCCCGGTCAAGCTCGCGCAGGCGCCCATCACCCCGCGCAAGCCCATGCCGCCGCTCAAGCCTGCACCAAGTGCTAGTGCTCAGGTCGCGCCGCCGCTCACGCGGGCAAAGGCCGCGCCTATAGCGCCTAGGCGGAGTGCGCGCGCGAGCATAGGGGCTAAGTAGGGCCCGAGTTGAGAAGCCGAGAACGCCGTGGTGGCGGGCACGGCTCGCGGTCACTTCGCTGTGACATCGGACATCCCCGAGCACGCGATGCAGGCTTCTCCATTCCTCGGTCACCAGCGCCTCTCCTCGATTTCGATCACGCTTCACTCGCCGAACTCACCCCTCTTGTGTCGAGTCGCGCACAGTCTGTCACGATCACGCCTCTTGTCTGGATTGTGGTACATCGTGCGGACTGTGCTCGACACCAATCGACTGATCGCGTAACATCCGGTCCGACAACACCGCTCGCACGACCAACCACTCTCAGTGTCGTGTACAAATCCTGCGCACAACCGCGCACAGCACAACCCCCACCCCACCCTTAGATGTCAAAAGGGACGGGTATACCGCCCCATGCAAAATGCGGAAACTGGCGAAAACAAAGACCGATGCCAGCCGCTGAAGAAGAAAAGAAAGGCAGCAGTAGAAAAAGGGATAATGTAGAGATCCCGTTATGCCAAAAGTTGTTGTAAGGCGCCATGCACCAGTGTGTATGGATTGAGAAGCAAGAGGGGCAGAGGAGTAAGCCTGGACTGACTTCTCAAGGGACATTGTGCTCGAGCTTGGGCAGCCATTTGACTGGGCTTTTTTGACTGGGTTTGAGTGTCGTCACAGCCCATGACAGAAGCAGGCTGCGCTCAAGGTGGTCGACCCTTTGTCAACAGAAACTCACATCAGAATTTGAGGAGTATTGTGTCCGTGATCTTTGACAAGAGCAGTAAGCCATGGCGCACGATATCAATCTTCATACGTCCCTCGTCCAGCGTCGGCTTTACTACTGTAGTGACAAGAGGCAGCAGGCATTGTGGGTGAAGTAACCTCCATTTTATCTCTTGCTTAAGCGCCCTTCCCGATCTCGCATCATCCTGAATGGGCACGAGCGCGGTACGAGGAATGTTTGAGAGCTTGCTTGGCTTTCGATACCATCAGTCTGATGAGGCAAGTCGTTGGTCTAGAGCTGTGCCCATATGCTTTCGTTTAATAGAGGAAGTCTACTCACAATAGGGTCGCGAAGTATAGTGATTCATGGAAAGAAGTAGGATTGTGGCGCAAATGATCATTCCGTGACTGCGCGACCGCCAAAGCAGCGCGATCTACCGAGCTTCTCCACTAGAAACGAATCGCCTGGGATGACTGATCTCAGCGGTAACGCGCTGAGGATTGTGGGGCTCTGCCAACGCATGAAGAAACGCTGTAGTTTCTTGTGTTTCGAATGAATCGTCGTCGACCATTGCGGTCAGCGGCCCAAGTGCTAAGACATTGCCAAGTCGATCAAAATCTCGCTATGTCAATCTGCCTTATGCCTTGACGACCGAGATCGTGATCACTTACCTTCTCAATCACGTCTCCTGGCAAGTATGATAATAAAGTGAATAACGGATAACTGAGTGATTTGCCGACTACGCCAGTAGCTTGTCAGCTTTCGTTTTGCAAGGTATTACTATTCACTTCTTCCAACTGTACTCTCATCAGATGTAAACTAGAACTTGATGAGCCCACAACGAATCTCTCCGTCGTCCCATCTGCTGTAACATCTCGCCTTAGGGACCCGGCAAGCTGATTCATCATCGGTCAAGCCATAATCCCACCCCGTCACCTGCCACCACTCGTATAGGCTGGCTGCCTACAGGAACCAGTCCGATCTCGCTCGTCCCCTCTCGCTCCAAGTTCACTCCTTGTCCGATGAGACCCATCACAGACCACTGTCGGGCAACATACAGCTCCCACAAATGTGGCGGCACTCCAATCCCAGCCTGGGGACACCGAGTGCCATGATGCGGTCCGAAACACGCACAGCTGCTCCATGACCGCTTTGTGAGCGCTTGTGCGCGCTTGTTCCTTAGACCCAGGATGTCAAGTATCGGGTCCGAGTGGTGTACTAGGCCTTTTTGTATTGCCTCGGCTGGGGTCAGCAATCGCGCATCGACAGTCATACGTGGCTTGACAGTCATACGTGGGGATGCCATGATTTTCACGGATTGCAGGTTTCACCTCCCTGTCTACTTCCTCATTCCGGTCTTCATGCCAAGCTCATCGCCATTTTGGGTTCGCCCGAGCTGATGCAACCCTTCTCACCAACTCACAGACGTTATTTTCCTCCAAAGGGCAGCATCGAAGGCAAAATGCTCTGCGCGACCAGTCTGGTGAGGTAAGCTCAACCCCCCCTCAGTCACCCATCTCCGCCTTGTACCCACTGCACAAACCACAAAAATCGCAATACCAATCTCCTGGGTCCCCCAGAGTCGATGACGAGCTCGAGCCTGATGCTTGAGTAGGGGGAGCAGTCTGTGTCCCCGACTGTCGCTTGCTGCGGCCACCCTTAGTTGTCGACTGGAATTCCTCGACGCACGAGCACGTGAACGCCACTTCGCACAAACGTCTGTTGCCACATGAAATACCATCCCTATCTGTCCGAGCCTCGACCTGCTCTTGTCGGTGCGCACCAGGTGCGGGATCGGATGCATGACTCTTGACACCCAACGGGACTCTTCTGCCGGGAGACAAAGAACGCAGTGGCGGCGCCTCGAGCAGTATTGCGACCTGAGAGCCATCCGACATACCATGACCCCGTGCGAAGAGGCCTGTTATATACGACGGATCTGACCTATCGTGGTCTTGTTGTTGTGATGGCCGACGATGTCTTCTCGGTCGCACTGCTTCGCGAGCAAATCTCGCTTCAGCAGCAGCAGAAATCGCACTTGGCGGGCGCCCGCACCTCTGACCGAGTTGGTCAGCTTTTCCAACAGGAATCAAGTCGTACAGTTGCGATTGAGTTGCGTTGAACGGCAAAAAGTAGCCTCGAGGCGGCGACGCTGGGGCAGCAGCTAGCGCGTGCTTCTGGAGGTTGGCAATCTCACCACGCCGGGGCAAAAAGCGACGCCTCTCTTCAGTTGTCGCGCGTGCAAAAAGAGTAAAGTTGAGGATTGCCGTCCGCTGTTGCAAAGTGTAGAACCTCGCCAGCCCCGTAGGAGGGGCAGCGAGTAGGCCTGCAGAAGAGCATGATGTCCAGTATGTCGCGGGCGGCTGACAGGACCAGATTGTTGGCGAAAGGCGTTGCCCAATGGCGGATGTAAAGCTAGGTGTGAGCTGAGCGATACGAATGGTCTCATGTTGTAGTTGCTGTTGATATCGAGGGTATTGTTGAGCAAGGTCATAGATGTGCTGAGGAGCCTCGATAGAGCCGGACTGTGGCATTGACCATCGCGTCAAGGAGCCGCCTTCATCGGCCAGTCGGGAAGGAAGGCCACCAGCGTGGAATGCTAATGTCTCCTGGTACGCAGTGTCTCCGGGATGAAACATGGAGCATTCGCGAGTCATGCACGGTCCAGGTCGAGTTGGTGGTCAGTCCCGGCTAAGCAGTTTGCAGCTGTCCGTCAGTGGCAGTCAGTCCCAAAATTAAAAGTGGGCACGCGGTGATGGGGCGAACAGACAACCGACAGCCCCAGTAATTAAGAGAGCAGCATGTGGACTGCAACATTGGGTGCTTTGATCAGCAGCTTCGCGAATTCGCGATGCGAAGAACGCAACAGAGGACGGACAACACACAACACGCACACATGGAATCGCATCACAACTGCCACTGCCACTACGGCTGCCGCATTACGTAAACAACATCATGTTGCCACCCGAACCATCTTGTCGCTATACAAGCTCGAGCTCAAGTCAGCATGCTCGTCTGCTTCTACAACCCACCGTAACGAAAACACTATGCCACCCCGCAAGTCGAGGGGCACCAAGTCGGCTGCGCCGTCGCCGTCACCGTCGGCACGAGGGACGCGGTCGCGACAGGCGACGGAGGAGTCGGTGGCTGCTGCTCCTTCAGTGGACGGCGTCGAGGAGGTGGACGAGGAGCAGGAACAAGACCCCGAGCAGGAGCAGGAGCATGAGCATGCTGGGGAGGAGCAGGACGGCGAGGAAGGTGGACAAGGAGAGGGGAGCGCCGAGAATGGAGCAGGCGACTCTGGCGCTGACGCATGTGCGGAGGGCGAACGCAAGCCATCGCGCGAAGAGCGGATGGCCAAGTTGCGCGAGTTGCGGTTGCGGATGGTACGTACATCGCGCGCTGCACCATCTGACGACAGAATGAGTCAACAGCCGCGAACCGTCGAGACCTGATTGAGGACCACCAAAAGTCGAAAGTGACTGCACGAGAGCTTGCCCGCCTGGAGAAGCAGCGCAAGCTTGCGCAAACGCTGCGGCTGAAGGCGGACGCTGAGGCGAGCGGCGAGGATCTGGAGCGTCGCAAGGCATGGGAGTGGAGCATTGAGCAGAACGAGAGGTGGGAGGCGAAGCAGGCCGAGCAGAAGCAGCGCGCGGACAACAGGTATAAGGGTGAGTGGGCGTGCCAGGCTGAGGGTGGTCGATGGGGAGGAGGTCCATGCCGCCATGAAGTGGTCTTTCCAACACAGCTCTTCATTTTGGGAGGGAGCGGATGGGATCGATAGGGACTACAGACGTTGCTGTCGACTACTTGGTCCGGGGTGCAACCTGCAGATTGCATTCGGTCCCTCTTCAATTGCACATCTTGCGAGGACCCGCTAACGTCAGACGACAACGAAACCGCCCACAAGAAGTACCACAAGAACGTCCGCGAGACCAAAGCCGACCTCGTCACCTACGCACGGCAGAAGGAGGCGGCGCTCGGCCTCGCGCCTGGCTCACTCGCGCCTCTCAACGCCACTTCCGATCAGCTCGCAATCGCTGGACCGAGCAAGGGTCTCTCGGCCGCAGAGGACCTCTACCGCGGAGCGGATACGCTCGCGTACGGCGACTCGAAGCCCTCAGAGGATGCGATCGACCGTGTGGTTGGGAAAATCAATAAGGAGTGCGTAACCGATAAGCAGTGGATGCGTAGTGCGTCGCTGACCCCAGTCTCGCGGGCACAGGAAGGAAACGCAACAAGAAGGAGGAAGACACGGACGTCACGTACATCAACAAGCGGAACAAGGTGTTCAACAAGAAGGTGTCGCGGTACTTTGACAAGTATACCAAGGAGATCAGGGAGAATCTCGAGCGCGGAACGGCGCTGTAGCGCTGGTATCGTGCTGTGATGTTGGGAGGAGGCTCCAGAGGTTGGTGGTGTTGCGCGTCGAGGCATCCGCGTCGAGACGTGGTGGCACACGAGGCAGCGCGTGCTGTTAGCTGTTTGTGATGGTGCGGAGCACTGTAAAACGCCGTGAACTGCCTGCACAGTGCGCAGCAGTCAGTTCGGTGCAGTCCGTGCAGCGCAGCATCGCTACTCAGACGAAACGATAGAGACGTATGATTGCCATACAGATTGCATGTAAACCTAACGACTTGACCTAATGGCGCTCGCATATGTCCACAGCGTTTGCCGTGAGGATGTTCTCCGCTCACGTAGATCCCGACATCCACTCATCTCCCCGTTACCTTTCGCCGTGAACATGACCATGCTGTAAATATCTACTGCACTCTAGCCCCCACTATTGACCGAAGCATCAGATCGTACGAGGTCCGGTGCCCGTGATAGCTGCCGTACTTCGGCATCTCGACAATGTTCCGCTCGACTAAGCAGTCGCCGTTATTCGCCCTCAATCTCAAAGTTCTTTGTCTAGTAACGCCCATCCGGGTTTATGTAGTATCCGCCCTGCTGCTGCTGAGCAGCGTGGGCCTGGGCCTGCGCTTGTGCTTGTGCTTGCGCCTGAGCCTGAGCCTGTGCTTGAGCAAGCTGCATCGCCTGTGCTTGTGCTTGTGCTTGCATCGCGGGGTCGGCTGGGGTGAGCCCAATTCCACACATCTGGCCACGGCCTCTCGCACTCACCATAGTACCCCTGCTGCTGCTGCTGCGCCAACATCATATTATACTGCTGCTGCTGCTGCTGCTGTTGTTGCTGCTGCTGCTGCGCCGCCTGCTGCTGCTGGTGGACCTGCTGATGCTGCTGCTGCTGTTGCGCCTGCTGCTGCTGTGCGGCGAGCTGAGCGTGCTGATGTGCAGCTTGGGCTTGGGCTTGTGCTTGGGCCTGGGCCTGTGCTTGGGCAGCGGCAGCAGCCTGCTGCTGCGCCTGGACGGCGGCTGAGGCCTGAGACGCGCGCGCGGCGACGCGTGGTGGGAGAGCGAGGGAGGCCGTCGAGGACGACACTGACGGCGGGATGGTCGCGGGCGTGATGGGTCCGGAGGTGAAGTAGGGGTGGTTGAGGGCCTTGGTGGCGGTGTACCGGCGGTTCGGCTCGAACTGGAGGAGGTGCTCCAGGAGGTCGAGGGCTGGGGTCAGCGGGGGTCGGAACTGGAACTGGAAGGGAAGTAGTGGGTTGCGCGGGATGCAGCGACTGTGCAGATGCGACTATCGGCGACGTTGAGACCAATTGGACTTGATATCGATGATCGTCTGCGCAGTGTGTTCTGAGAGGCAGACCGCAAGATGATTTAACAAAGTATCATGTAATGCGATGACTCGCAACATAGCGCAGAAAGTGCGGGTGACAGTCCAGACCGCCTTGTGTGTGGCGCGGGCCTGTGCCCGCCAGCGGATGCCAGCCCTACTCACCGTCTCGCGGCGCCTTCGGCACGATAGCATGTAATGGCTGCTTGGGGTGTTTGCTCAGCGGCTGCTTGAGCTGGATCTCGGGCTGCGGTCAGCTTATCCTCCTAGCTTCAACTCACCGAGTTCATCTTGATCTGCTGCAGAGTCGCATCCGACGGCGTGCCCACAATCTTCATAATCTGCACAAGCTGGTCGTTGTTGTCGCGTCCACGGAACAGAGGGTATCCGGTGATCATCTCGGCAAAGCTGGGGTCAGCGATGCTGTGCAGGGATGGTCCGGTCCAAACAACTAGCCGAGCGGTGATGGTGTTGTGTGTGTATATAGAGCAGAAGCTCAATGCAAACAACGCAGCAGAGCTTAGAGCGTGCCTAAAAGTGTCCTCACTGGCAGCCAAAGTGACCCAACGCTGAGCACTAGGCAGAAGTGCGCACTGTGGCATGCAAGCAGAGATAGACCATAGACTGTCTGAGCAGCACCGTATGCGATATGCAGCACCGACGCCGTCTGCTAGTTTCGATCACGCGGCCACTGCGCTCACTCCTCACTCCGGACCCGGAGGTAGGCAGAACTCTCTACCAGCTCAAACCACGTTCTGCTGATGGGCCATAGTCGCTGCACAACACGTCCTGCTGATGGGCTACCAGCTGCTGCACTGATGCCCACCATCCAAGTCACTCGCCATCACCACCACGCCACCGCAAACCCATCCCTACTCACATACACCCCACACTCCACAAATCAATGCTGGTGCTGTACGTCCTCGAGCCGAGCAGCACATCCGGAGCACGGTACCACAGCGTGACGACCTGGGGTCAGCGTCAGCCCTGATATCCACCTGTTTCATGATCAACATCCCGCTCCCACTCACCTCATTACTGAACGTATTCACAGGCACACCAAACGCCCTCGCAAGACCAAAGTCACCAATCTTGAGCTCTCCTCGGCGGTTGATCAGCAGGTTCTGCGGCTTGAGGTCGCGGTGGAGTACGCGGTTAGCGTGGCAGAATGCTGTTCCCTGGGGTCAGCGGGTCTGATCGAAGGGTTATTACCCCCACCTTCAACAACTGGTAGGTAAAGTTCTTGACCGTGTTGAGTGGGAGCGCTCCGCGGTCGCCGTGGGTGTCCATGTATCGCTTCAGGTCTTGTTCGCAGTACTGTTGTTAGTTGGGTCCAGGAGTCGAGGTCGTGCAGCAGGCTGTCGATTCTAGAGAGGACAAGAGACCCGGACCCGTTCCAGCTGACCCTTAATGCAGACTGGAGAGGAAGAGTAGTGCTGGACGAAGACGAGCAAAGAGACCTGAGGATGGTCTCAAGAGACAGTCACGAGCCCAGCTCAGCCTTCCAATGGATGCCCTCCAGCCGCCGACATCGCCACGACCCCACTCACCTCGAAAATGAGCACAAGCTTGCTCTCAGTGTGGATCACATCATGCAGCCGGACAATGTTGACGTGCTTCAGCTCTGCGCGTCAGCCAACCCCCCCCCCCCCCCCAACTCCCACTCACCCTTCATCAGACTGATCTCGCGGATCGCCGTGGACGGCGTCCCCTCCTCGGCATCGAGGTGGATCTCCTTCAGCGCAACGATCTCCGACGTCGTCCGTGAACGTCCCTGCTGTCAGCGAGTCCCAGCTTAGCCGCAAGGCCGCAAGAGAGAGTGCCAGACCCACCTTGTAGACAGTCGCGTACGTCCCCTCGCCGAGCTTCTCTAGTTGGACGTAGTTCCTGGCGTCAGTGGCCGTGGCTTGGGACGGGCGACACGGTGCGGCGTGTGGCGTGTGGGTCTCCCTCCAAGCTTCTGTACGTACATGGTAAGAAAGTGGCAGACTCAACTGCTCAGAAGCTAAAGGTAGTCTAGTCGCTCGATGTCGGCTCGACGCTTCTGATGACTGCTCGATCACCGATCCTAGCGAACACGTGCTTGACGTAACGTTGGTCGCTGGGGGCGAGTGCTCGACCTTATCGCAAGCACACTGGCCAGTGGAAGAGGGATGCTGTCGGCGACGTCGTGGGCTTGGGATGACAAGCAACGGGATAGAGTAGATGTGAGCAGAGCAATGGAGATCTAGCTGGTCGATAGTCTCAGAGATTGTAGGATAGTAGTCGGTGCTCGAGATTGAATGCACCGGAGGATGAGAGTGATGGAGATCTGGAGATCTGCCCCCGCTAAATGAGTGGAACAAGGCACATGGCGTTCGACGGGATAGGCATGGGCGATCAGATAGAGATTAAAATGTTGGAATGGTTTCGAAAGCTGTTCTTCTGCATGTCCTGCATGTATCGCAGTACAAACAACATGGGAGGGAGAAACTGAAGCGTAGTGTGTATAAACAAGGCGGGTGCGAGCAGGCGGCAGGAGCAAGACGCATGGCGTGTTGAGATCATCAGCAGTGAGTGACCTTCGAGATCACCGTCAGCGACTTGGCTTGTGGCACTGTGAATGGTGACCATCTAACAAATATGCAAGTCGCATAGCAGCTGTTTATGTTGCTTGAGCCAACTGAGAGACTCTCTTAGAGAGAGCTAACGAGGGAAGCTATCGCAGTAGCCCAAGGATGTAGCTGTAGCAGCGATATCATCTCGATCCTGGAGCAACACGGCCACACCTGCTGCTGTGTTAACGAGTCTGAATTGGCGCCGGTAGACAGTTGACCCGTCCGGGTCATACATGCGACATGCAGCACATGCATGAGTTCATGCTACATGTCTACAGGCACAATCTCGCATTACGCTACGCAGACAGCGATTTTCGTACCTCCATCTGTGCCCACGTTGCTTCCCTTGGGTGTCTTGTAACTGCGCTTGTCAAGGTCGTGAACTGCCCACACTCGCTCAGACCGAGCTCTAAGCCTCGCGCTCTTCATGTGGTCGACCGCATCCCTCATGTCGTTTGTCCGCTCGTAAGGCTTCATACGTCTTCTCGTTACTGCTCTTCTCCTGTCGTGACTCCTCTCATACTGCCTCCAGTTCCGGCCCTTTCGTTCGTTGTCTGCAACACTCTGGTGCTTCCCCTCGTTGCCTGCCGAAGCTGTACAGTATTGCCCTCCTGACATCTTCAGCCTCCCGTCGTTGCCCTTTTAACCTCCTTCCACTGTTCCGCCTCTTCCTCGAGACACCCCCCCCCAACCCCCTCGTTCTGCCCTCTATGCTCAATGTTGTTGGAGCTCTTCCCTCGTGTCCCTTTGAAAATGCTCAATAACCCCCCTACACTTCGTCGGGGCTACCGCCGCCGCCTCCCCCCACTCCCACCCACCCCCCCCCCCCCCCACGACCCCCCACCACCCCCTGGACTGCCCGAGAACTGCGCCTCCGACGCCGCCAACAACGACGACAGCGACGCATGCTGATCTCCGAACATCCCTCCTCCTCCACTGCTCCCTCCACCACCACCACCACCACCACCACCACTCGGCCGACGCGACATGACCCTCGACGACTGCTTTGTGGCCGTTGGAGAGTCTGGCGCCGAGATCTCCCACGGCTCCAGGACCTGCTCGGACGGCGGGGCGGCGGACCCGGGCGCGCGCTCGGGCTCGTAGCTCGGGTCGAAGGGCTTGAAGTTTGGGTTGTTCGGGTCGCCTGGTGGTGGTGGGGGAAGGTGGGGCGTGTGGCAGGGGTACCGGAAGGGGGTTAGGCCGTAGGGGTAGGGGTAGGGGTAGGTTGGCTGCGGTCAGCATGTTTGGGCAGGGGGGTGGGGTCGGAGCAGATGTGCGAAAGCGAAGAACGAGAGCAGATAGAGACAGTCTGACCAGAGTGCAATGCCTGATGAAGAGCCTGGGAAACTTGATGATGATATCCCTCATATACCAAAGTGAGCAGAGCGTAGCAGCCACAACACTGTCGTAAACACACTGTAGGGGCTCAACATGGTTCATAGCCGCGCATGACTCGTAGCAGCCCCCGACCACGCATGACACGTAACCGCTCGATACCACCCCTAGCTCGTGTAGGTCAGAGCCACGCAAGTCTCGTAGCAGCTCATGGACACGCAGGCATAGTAGCAACCCGTAACAGATAATAGGCTCACTGGCGCACCTTTGAAAGACTCGTATCAGGTCCCAACAGCTCACAGGAAGGCAGCACATGGCGCTTCATTGTGATTTCGCCTCGCCAATCTGCCCACAACATGAAGCGGCTGTGAGCGGCTCCCGCACTCCTCGACAGAGTGCGGCACCTCTCAGCACTCTACGGCAGCTCTCAGCAGCCTGCGATTTTCCTCAGTAGACTGCGTTTGCTCCCAGCAGCTCTCGGCAGCTCTCGGCAGCTCTCAGCAGCACTCAGCAGCACTCAGCAGCACTCAGCAGCACTCGGCAACTCTCAGCAACTCACAGCAGCGGTCACGATAGCTCAGACAGGATTTCGCATATTATCCCGACCCATCCCTCATAACATCAACTCGCGTCACAGTAACTGAACGTCCGCTGTCACGATGAGACAGAGCACGATCGTCCGGGGACATGCGCCTCACGTCACGTCACAGAAGCCCGAACTAGAGCAACTGCCATTCCAGGTCCGAGGTTCTGCTCGAGGCATGTCCATCACTACACCACGACCAGGCAACACCACACATCGACAACGTAACACCACATCGACTACACCACACCAACCTCGACTACTCAACACCACACCAACCTCTCAACACCACACCAACCTCTCAACACCACACCAACTTCTCAACACCACACCAACCTCTCAACACCACACCAACCTCTCAACACCACATCACCAACTCACCCTCCCCGGATCAGACTCGAACGCCGCCGCCGCCGCAGCCAGATTCTCTATCCCCGCGAGTGTCGGCGGAGACGCGTGCGCGGACGCCGGCCAGCTGTTGAATGCTGCCTGTCCGTGTCCGTGTGTTGAGGGAGAGCGTTGGCGCTGGCGTTTCTGATGTTAGCATTGCTGCTTGAGCCATAATTAGACACAGAGATGACTAGGGTTCATGATATGAAAGCACGGTGTAAGAAGACCAGACCGCAATCGACGGGGCAGACAAACCGAGCTTACACTCGGCAGCATGCAATAAGCCTCATCGGAGCCAGCAAGCTCCCAGACATGGCTGCCACAATCATATCTCCTTGAGACTAATCTCATCGCATCACACTGCACTGCCCATACTCTAGCCGCACTCTTGCCGCACTCAGTCCGACTCACCATCCCATCCCGCGCCCACTCGTATGTAATCAGATTCTCCTCCTCCCCTCTAGCGGGCTCTGCCTTCTGAGCCTGTGCCCTCCCCCGTCTCGACCTCGACCCTGCACCCGCTTGAGCCTCAGAGACTGTAGAGTTCCCTCCCACCGCCGACGCTGCCTGCCGAGTCGTCCTCGTCCTCGTCACTCGTGTCGATGGCTGATGCGATTGAGATCCTGCTGCCCCGGCCACCGCCGCCCGCGCCTTCCGCTTCACGCCGGCATGTGGTGGCGGGGGGAGGTCGCGCAGTGCCGGGTCTATGACTGCGTTGGTGCTCATCCTGAGCTATGGACTTGAATGGATGGGTCTGAGTAGTAAGCTGGAGAGGGAGCAGGAAATATAATATGGTCGAATGCGGGGTGGATTGTAACTTTGTTGCAGTTGCGGGCATGCGGGGGTGGGGCCCTCGAACGTGTCGGAAAGGAAGGGGGGGGGGTTTCGGGATGTTGTGATGGTATGAGTAATTAGTAATGAGATCGTATACGGTTTAGCCGGGTGATATTGCATGCTAATGAGTGAGAGATATACAGTACACAACGAGATTGTATTCTGCAATGCTAATCGCGATTACGCAGCCCGATTACAATCAGCTGCCACAGCTGAAGCTCCGGTAAACTCCGCCCACATATAGCACTTCAGCGCGCCTGATTTCTTTCTGGGGGTGAATATGTCAACAACACGAGAGATCAGAGATCAGAGAGGACATCGTCATAATCAGCTTGACTTTCCTCTGCTGCGCAATATCAAGTGCTGCAGTCATCTGTCCAGCACGTCCAGAACGTACTATCCCGCTCTCTCTGTAGGATGTCACCATGAACGACCCCTAGCACCATGACCTCCAGCTTTCAGTAATAGACATGGCTATCCTTCAGTATGTCGCAAACATTACTAGAATGAGAGATCGTCCTCCACTGCGCAGCAGATGACGATGACTTGGGAAAGCTCACCACGACGAGCACATGAACTCGAGTACCCTCGACAACAGTCTCTGGCAGCTGACTGTCAACGGAAGCTCCGCTCCATGTACCTGGTAGTGAGTATCGCTTACCATCAAGACTACCCAGCGTGACGATGTCGATGAGCCCCCCCCCCCTGTGTTACTCTTCCCTGTTCTCTTGGCTCCCGCGTAGTTTGTTTCTCCGCGCCAGTCGTTCGTTCTACTGACTTGTCAAGAGCTCCGCCCGACAGAGACAGAGCTGCTGCGTCCACTCCTTGGCACCTCTCAGTTGAAATTTCCATATCTGAGTACTACTACTGTACTTGATCACCGCTGCGGGTTAGATGTTTTGTACATCGATCTAGTCATGTACAACTTCAGTGAGCAGAATCCACACTAGTACACTGCCGCTCCATGTATGAACGTCGTGAGCGATGACCAGCACCGCAGCACCCCACCCGCCGGACGCCAGGAGAATCGGCAAAACACCCTACTTCCCCCTATGCTACGCTACGCCTCTCCCTGACGAATCTATTCGGACGGCCGTACCCTTGGATTGTTATGAGAGGGTGGTGTAGCGATCATCGACGCATCGATTGAACAGACAAGTGATCAGTGAACTCTAACTGCGAAGAGGGGATGGATGCTAAAGGAGGAGAGCAAAAATTGAGCGTCCTGCGATCCAAGCCAAGATGTAAACACATCTCATACAGATCTAAGATCTCTCTACCTCGCACGTTGACGGCCAACTGGCTACTAACCTCTCAGTCCTCCTTGCATGAGAGGAGACAGTGATACATACATAGAGCTTCGCTAATGCATCACTGCAACTCTATCACAACTAGGACAGTCCTACAGACCACCCCCCTGACCCTCAAACATCCATCCGCCGGCCAGGGCGACCGGGGAGAATAATAAATTGGAAGAGCAATATGACATGTCCCATCATCACCCAGGCGGGGGTAAACATACACACACATTACACACAAACATTGGCCCCCTGCTGCTACTCTGTCGTACATTGCATCTGTTGTCATCTCTGTCCTTCGTCTCTCATCATCGACTAGATACTACGCTACTTGGCAGTCCGGCAGTGCAACTCGTCGTCAGCGCTCTGGAGGAGCTTGGCTGTTGTTGACTTCTTGCCTGCTTGTCTGTCCCAACTTGTTATCCCTATCCCATCAGCTGCTCGACCTTGCTCGACGATTGTTTGGTGCTACTTCGGACCAGCGACAAACACTTGGCCACATCACGCTTTCACAATCCGACAACAACACCATCGAGCTCAGTGAAGGAGCGATAGGACGACGAGTACCCAGAACACTGTCGAAGCCTGCCTCTAGCCTGCCTCTAGCAGCACGGCGGCCTCGATACCTCGCCGACTAAGGCCCGGCATATGCCACAAACATAGCTGCACCACAACATCGACACACCTGCTCGCACAACCACAGCTGCTACAACACTAGCATACGCACCACACTCTCCTACACATCCTACTCGCACTGCTCGACTCTTGAGTTCATATCAGTGCTCCCTACTTCGCCGGGTGCGAAACCCTACCCTAGCGACGGGGCCTTGTTTTGGCCCAACTCCACCGCCAATCTCGTGAGTGATTTTCTTTCCACACATCCCATTTTCGGCAACTTAGTGTGTTGGTGATCATACAACAACTCATTCCGCAAACCACCCAAACATGGCCTGACACCGCAGAAGACCCAGAAGCAAGCATGACGAGCATGGACAGCTTTATGACATACGGCGAGCCAGATGGCATCTCGGTGGATGACTTCATCAAGACATTCACCGTGAATGAGAGCCCGGCTCGCGGGACACTCGCTCACATGGGTGCGCCGTATGCCCCGAACTCGTCTCCCTTTCGCCCAGGCAACTCGAGCTTTGGCGACACGAGCATGACGAGCGCGGGGGACTCGGAGTGGTTTGGAGTCGAGTACAATGCGATATCGCTGTCGGAGAGTGTTCCGTCGTCCAGGGGGTCGTCGCTCGAGACGCCAAACACGCAGAACTCGTATGTGTCGTCGATTGACCCTTCGTGTCTGAAGGATGCCAACTCCAACTCGTTTGACCCGTCCAAGTCTCGGCAGCCGTCACCGGCGTGGTCGTTGTCGCAGGGGAATATGTCGAGGCCGTCTTCGAGCCAAAAGAAGTCGAAAGCACCGCAGCAGGCGACTAAGCCGACACAGGCGCATCAACAGGCGCAACGACCGCAGCAGCAGCAGCAGCAGGATGCAGATGCAGGACAGACCACAGGGCAGGACCAACAGGCAGAAGCGCAATCGCAACCAACGCTCTCTGTGAACACTACAAACCTCAGAGCAAGCCCCGACGCCGCACCCCCATCCTCCGCAACAGTGATGGCAGGCTCACCCTTCGGCCCAGCCTCGAGCAGCAGTACCAGCACAGCTACCATCCCAGCAGGCCGCCGCAAGCGTAAGCGCCAAGGCTCACTCCCCGAGATCACGATTCCCCTGTCGCAACAGTCCCTGGCACCACGGACACTGCAGCGCTCAGTGTCGACCGGAGCGGCGTTGGAGTCTGGCGCCTTCCTCCCCCTGAAACCTCTCGATTCTCCAGCGATGCCGTTCCTGTCCCATGCGTCGCCCATCACCGGGCCGATGAGCGCACCCCCGATGGCTCAGCACCCGCAGTCGTTCACTGGCATCATGGTGATGCAGCCCCAGCAGCAGATGCAGCAGTCACAGTCCCAGCAGCAGCAGCAGCAACAAAACGGTGCATCAACCTCACGCTTCAACTCGCTCGCGACTATCCCGGAGACGCCAAACTCTGCTCCTCCAGACACAACGCAGTTCACTATCCTTCCGCCTCAGCAGATGCAGGGGATGCACCATGCTCAGCTGCAGCACGAGCACTTGCAGCACGAGCACTTGCAGCACGAGCAGTTGCAGCACGAGCAGCTGCAACTCCGCGACCACAACCAGCAGCAGCAGCACGAGCAGCAACTACACTTCCAAGCTGAGCACCAGGAGCGGCAGCACCAGCACCAGCACCACCTCCACCTCCACCAGCAGCAACTCCAGACCTTCCGCTACGCCCACACCCCCGACATCCCCACTTACGGCGTGCTGACACCGACCCTGCCTGCGTCCACGGGCCACTCGCCCATGCTGCCGCAGGACTCGCTGCCCCTCGGCCGACCGATACACGTCATGCACAGCCGGTCAGCGTCGGCTGGCTTCCTCCTGCCACAGCAGCACCACCTCATGTCCCAACACCCGAGCCACCAACAGATGCACCTCGCAGCAGCAGCAGCGCAGTTCCAGCAGCAGCCTCCACCCCAAGGACAGCAGCAGCATGCAAGCCTACACGCGTTGGGTCTGCAAGGTGGGGCACCAGGGCTAGGCATGGGACGACCCATGCAGCCACCGGCACACATGCGCCGCTCGTCTGACTCTGAGCTTGCGTTCGGTATCGGGCCGCATATCGGGGCAATGGCGCGGTCGACCTCTGTCCCTCAAGTACCAGGGCAGCCGGTGTATGGGCCATCCCAAGGCCTTCCCCCACCACCACCGGTGACGACGTACTCTGCACACCACATCGCAGGGCCGTACGCCGAGTCCTTCGTGAACACCACACACGGGATGTACGCCGAGGCACCACCACTGCCATCGACACTGACTGGCTCCCCGCCTCGAAAGCGTATCGTGTCCAAACGCGTCGGGATGTGCCTCAAGCCCGGCCCCAAGTCAAAGAACACAAAGGGGAAGAACGAGGCCTCTCCAACGGGCAGCACGAGTTCTCTCCCCTCTGCGTCGGGGTCGTCGGAGCAGCCGTCTACAGTCACAGCGGGGCCATCAGCACCTCCCACAGAGGACCACTCGCACCTCAAGCCTGTGACTGTCGACGAGTTCAAGGCCGCGTTCGAGCACACCCCCAGGGGCACACTCATCCCAAAGCCGGGGATGGAGGAGCTGATGGACCGCCTGATGTATGCCACGTGCGAGACGGTCGTGGACCAGTGCTTCCGGATGTGCTACGTCGTCGGGAGCGAGTACCACAAGGTCGCGGAGAAGCAGAGCAAGTACTTCAAGTGCAGCTTTGACGAGTGTGTTGGGTCGAGTTCGCGGATATTCATGCGCAAGTCGGCGGTGGATTCGCATGTGCGCACGCATGTGGGGTTCAGGCCGTTCAAGTGTGAAGTGGATCCAGAGTGGTGAGTAGCAGCTCTTCTTAGTCTATCATGTCGGGTTGTCTAGGTAGTCGAGGCAATCTGCCTCGGCTGCCTGTGTCCTCATATGACTAGCCTGTGTCCTCATATGACTAGAAACTCGTATTTCATAACGCCCGCTGACCCCAGCGACGCCCGCTTCGTCCGCAAACACGATAGGGACAGGCATGTCGCCACGACCCATAAGAACGAAAAATCGTTCACGTGCGACGACTGTGGGCAGAACTTTGCGCGCAGCGATGCGTTGTTGCGGCATAGGGCGAAGCGGGATGCGTGCAAGGCGAGAACGGGGTGGTAGCGCGACCGAGGCGCGGCAGCGCCGAGGTCCGCGCTACAGAGAGACAGCTGCTGCTGCGAGCAGGTGGCGTCTGAAGGGTAGAGAGGAGGAGCAGCTCCAACTGAGGACGAAGCAGAGCGGAGGAATCTACAACGCAGCAATTATCTAGTCGCCTGTCGACCTGTCACTTATTCACTCTCATTTACCGTACTCGCCAGCTGGTCGAGAGACAGCGGCGAGGAACATTGTATCCGTATAGTATATATAGTATTGTATTCTAGGACATTATGACCTGATGTTCGTGTGAGATTCTGCGAGCAGAGTGGAGCTTGGGCCGGGGCGACCCAGAGTAAGGAGTAGTCAGCCACAGCAGTCTAGAGTCCGGCTCGAAGTCTGCCAGCAGGATTATAAGAATCATTCCGCTTGATGAGCACAAGGGAGAGCCCACAGCTAGCATCGAGCTGCATCTCACAGCGCTCTCGATCGAGTTGACGTCGCTAGAGACTGTGCAAACACGACATGTCACGCCAAAGATTAATCCAAGTCGAACTCGCAAACAACCGCCACAAGCCTGCCACCGTGGGAAACCACCGCTCATCACCCTCCACCCCTCTCAAAAGTTCAATCCACCAGCTACAACCTCCACACCACACCAACACACGCACCATGTCAGAGCTCCTTGCCCTTCGCAAGGCAGCAGCCAAGCGCCAGGCGAGGAAGCGGATTCTCGCGAAGGAGGCGAAGGCGAAGGCGCGGGCTGAGGCGGAAGTTGAAGAGGACGGAGTCGGTACGAGCTCGGCCACGAAGATGACCAAGGCGCCGAAGTCGAAGACAGGGGTCAAGGCGAAGGGCAAGCTCAGGAAGAGGGATGCCGACGGTCCCAGGAGGAGAGTTAACGTGTCCGACCTCAAGTGGAAGCCGGTGAAGACGTCGACTGTGACGGGGCTGGATGAGGGTGGGGGGATGTTGATGTTGGAGGAGTTGGATGGGGTGGGGGTTGAGTGGGTTGAGGAGGGGGGTGGGAGGAGAGCGACGTTTGTGGTGAGTACGGGTGCACGAAGTGCACCGCTATGAAGTATGGGGCGGCATTGCGATGAGCTGCAGTGCAGCTGGAAAGCAGCGGTAGTTAGCTGCACGATAGTGCAGTGCAAGATGGGCAGCAAGCTGCACGACAGTACAGTGTGATGCCAGAACACATTGTCCCATACCCTTTCAAAGCAAGAGACGTTGGACTCAGTGCTGACAGCAGACACGCCGACCGGTCGGAGAAGACGAGGACGAGGACGAGCAGGACGTCGAAGCTCCCAGCGATGACGAAGAGGGAGCTGAGGTCGGAGAACAGCAAAGCGTGGACGAAGACGAGGACGCTGAGGGCGAGGACGGAGACGACCCCGCGGCCAGCTCAGACGACGAGTCCACACCCGCGGACGACACTGATCTCCCCGCTTTCTCTGCTCTCGACGTAGACGACTTTGCCCAAGACGATGACGATGCACCTCCCGAGCCCGAGTTTGACGACGGCCTCCTGCCTGCGTGGAAGGGGGTGCCGATCCACGCGGCGCTGAAGCAGGCGATGGTGCGGCTTGGGTTTGTGGCTCCGACGGATATCCAGGCGCGCGCTGTGCCGCCTGCGCTGGAGGGGCATGATGTTGTTGGTGTGGCTGAGACTGTGAGTGCAATCGCGCAGTGGCAACGCGAGATATGCGCTCAGTATAATTGCTACAATCATCATGATTTTTGGCCTCGCTGACCCCAGGGCTCAGGAAAGACCCTCGCATACTCCCTCCCCATCCTCTCCCACCTCCTGCGCCAGCGCCCGCCGCGTGCAGGCGAGCGCCGGCCTCTCGCCGCCCTCGTGCTCTGCCCAACGCGTGAGCTCGCCCTACAGGTGACCGAGCAGTTGGGCAAAGTTCTCGCCACCGCGTTCGAGGACGAGTCCGAATCCACCTCGGCCGGGAAGAAGGCCAAGGCCAAGGCACCGCCCCGCGTGTCCGTCGCAGCTGTGGTCGGCGGCCTGTCACAACACAAGCAGACACGCCTCCTTTCGCGCGGCGCGGACATCATCGTGGCCACCCCCGGCCGACTGTGGGACCTGCTCAAGGCCGACGAGTCACTCGCTGCTGGCGTTCGTGCGATGCGCTTCCTTGTAATCGACGAGGCCGACCGCATGATCGAGACGGGCCACTTCGCCGAGCTCGAGCACATCGTGCAGCTCACACAGCGGAGCGGGCACGTCGACGGGGAGGAAAACGACGCGATCTTCGCCGCGGCGTCTACAGACCTGACCCGCACTGCAGCCAGGGAGGACATGCAGACGTTCGTCTTCTCCGCGACCCTGAGCAAGGATCTTCAGGCGAACCTGAAGCGGAAGCGGCGGGCATCGAACCGCAAAGGTCAAGGGCGGAGCACGCTCGAGGACTTGGTCGACCGCCTCGACTTCCGCGACTCTGCACCGGCTGTCATCGACCTGTCTCCTGAGGGCGGGCTGGTCGCGACCCTCCGCGAGGCGCAGGTGTCCTGCGTCGTGACGGACAAGGATCTCTACCTCTACTACTTCCTTCTGCGGTACCCTGGCCGCTCGCTCGTTTTCACGGGCAGCATCGACGGTATCCGCCGCCTCATCCCCCTCTTTGAGACGCTCAAGGTCCCGGTCTACCCCCTCCACTCGCAGCTGCAGCAGAAGCAGCGCCTGCGCAATCTCGACCGCTTCAAGGCGAACCCGAATGCCGTCCTCATTGCCACGGACGTGGCCGCCCGTGGTCTCGACATCCCGCACGTCGACCACGTCGTGCACTTCAACCTCCCCCGCACTGCTGACGCGTACGTCCACCGCAGTGGAAGAACGGCGCGTGCCCAGAACCCGGGTTTCGCGCTCCAGCTCGTCTCGCCCGAGGACAGGAGTGTCCAGCGGGGTCTGCTGAAGGCGCTGAAGCGCGAGGACGCGCCGGCTGAGATGGAGGTGGAGGCTGGGTTCCTCCGGCAGCTGAGGGAGAGAATTGAGCTGGCTAGGGATATCGAGAGGGCGCAACATATGGTCAAGAAGGAGTCGCATGACAAGAATTGGCTAAAGGAGGCGGCTGAGGCTCTGGACGTGGACATTGATCCGACCTTGTAAGTGTGCTTTCTGCTCTTTGATCAAAGCCACCCGTCTGTCGTTGTGATACAAAAGAGACGAAAAGTGAAGAATTCACTCAGGCATTCGGTCACTCATCAGGAGGTGTCGAAAACAACCCAACGCTGAATCGCCCGTCATGTCCTCACCGTCTTTCACTCGTCGTCGCCACTCTTAGCGTTATACTTTGCCTGCTGACCCCAGACTCTCCGACACCGAACACGACCCCGACGCCCCAACCTCGCACTCCACGAAGCGCAACAAGCGCGCCGACAAAGTCGCCGGGCTCAAGGCCGAGCTCGCGCACCTCCTCTCACAGCCGCTGGTGGCGCGCGGCGTGTCAACACGCTACCCTACTTCGGGAACACGCGTGATCGTCGACGACGTCCTCTCCGGCACGGGGCACAACGTCATGCTCGGCGCAGGGACGAAACGCGCATTCGAGGAGGCAGACGAGGGCGTGCACAAGGCAAGGAAGGTGGTGGTGAAGCCGAGGGTGCAGGGGAACAAGAAGAGCGCGATGGAGAGGAAGCAGGAGAAGAGGGACGAGCGGAAGAGGAAGAGGGAGGAGGAGGGAGGGAGGAGGAGAGGGGGCGGTCGGGGCGGGGATGATGACGACGATGAGGAGTAGGTGGGTTGGTGGCATTCACTTGTACTGCGTACTGTAGGATCAGACATTGAGCATGCCACTGTACACGGTGACCATTTGATTGTCGGACATTTCGCAAAGTTCTATTTCCTTCGATACACATGCCGAGTATAATGTTTGCAACCTGATAACTGCATTCTGCACGGCGCAGCGCGGTACTGGCAGGCAGTGATGGGACTGACAGCCGAGCCGCTGGCCTGACTTTGATACCCTTGCACGTCTCGGACCAGGAGCTTGACTACGTAGACCTTGACGGCACAGACAAACGTCTGTGGCATGATGCAGAAGGCAGGTAACACATTACGAAAGGTCTACACTAACAATTATAAGGTGATACAGTAGGCTCACTTGGAGAGGCTTGTGAGTGACATTATAGAGAAAAGAGGAGAAAAGTTGTGGTCGCCTGAGGAGATGAGGTCGCAACTATCGCGCTATCGCGACCCCCGCCTCTGCCTCGCGGGCACGCTCTTGGCCGTAGCCATGCGCGCATGTTGGGCATGGAAGATGCCATACGTCGGCAGCACAGGCTGCGGGGGCGGAAGCGTCTCCTTGATCTTGCGCTTCGCACTCGCCGCCATCTCCTTGAACGCCTCGGCGAACATGTAGTCGAGCTGGGCCATCTCGAGGCGGCACCGCTCGGCCCAGGTGCCCTCTGTCGCTGGTGTGCGGAGGATGGCGGACCGGAAGCTCACGAGGCGGATCTCGTCGTCGTGACGGAGTATGTGGCGCCAGGCTACGGAGCAGTGGACGATGCCGGCCGCGTGGAGGGCGCGGTAGTGGCTGCGGATGGTTCTCCTGCGGTCAGCCAAGGTGTAAACGTTAGCTGTGTGGAGCAGAACGTAGACCAAGGCAGGATGACAGGGGTGAGTGAGTCGATGGGGTATACGAGATTGACGAAATGTATCTGTGGTGATTGAGAAAGGGTCGTGGCAGTCAGGTTGTGGCAATTGACAGCACATATAAACCTGCTGACGAGTAAAGTATGAGCCCCTTTACCACACCGGCTGGAAGAGATCTGAAACGAAATGGTGACACGGCTCAGCTGAGCGTTGAAGTAGCACTCACTGCACAGCAGAGGTAGCATCCTCCGGCCTGAGAGGATACCCCGCGTCGTCAAACATCGCCGCCCACTGCTGCGTGTTGTCATACTGGTACGCCCCAAGGACACCAAGGAAGCGTGGTACCACGTAGCCCTGGAGCGCCTTCAGAGGACCAGAGTACATCGTCAACTCCCACTCGAGCACGGCCACAGCGCCACTCTTGGCGGTCTCGGGCTGGCGGTCGAGGATGAACTCGCACCGGCGATACGGTGTCGACGGGACACGCGCGATCTTGAGGACCAGGTCGGCCGCTCCAGACGGCAGCCACGAAATTCGCGCACAGAATACCAGACACCCCTTGCCCTTGCCCTTGAACTCTACGAGCTCGAGCTCGGGCGTCCAGGGTGCGTCGTGCAGGACTGCGTCGGGGAGGAGGTCGGGGAGGTCGTGGGGGTCGCTCCAGGGGCCGTGGAAGGGTGCGGCCCAGTTCAAAATGGAGGGGGCGATTGAGTAGTGTGTCGCGAGGAGGGTGCGGAAGGGTTGCGTGATCGTGAGGGTGAAGGCGGAGGGGCCGAGCTAAGGTGAGTAGGGAAGAAGCTCAGTACGGTGTGGGGTGTTAGAGGATACAGTCAGAGACAATACAGTAGACCTCGGTGGGGGATGTGAGTGTGACAAAGTTGCTTCAGTAGAGCTGACGCATAGTATGGCGTAGCCAGTGAAGGAGTGATATGCTTGTTTGGTCGGAGAGAGTATGCTTGTCGTTGACATGGCAACTAGTCTAGGTCACGGCCACTCACATGAGACGGGTTGAGACCGACACCAATGATGGCACGGCGACGCGTTCTCGCCTCGTGGCTGTTACGCCTGGACGAGGGCACAGCTGGGATCAGTAGAGGGGTCAGGGGTCAGCGGCAACGCACATCTGAAGTGCTCTGCAACGAGGTTTTCAACGACGAGCGTCATGGATGGGCGTGGCCTCTCGCCACGCCACTTGGTCAGGTGGCATCCCTTTTCCTCCAGGGCGTGTACTGCAAGCCCGAGCAAGAGGCCGAACGGCGACTGGGCGAGGTGCAGGTTAGGTGTGTCGAAGATGTTGACGAGGTCGCTGAACTCGTAAATCACCGGAAGATTCCTGCGCTCGACCTTGCGGATGAGGATGAAGCGGTTGCAATTGGTTATCACAGCGAACAGTGCGCCTGACTTTGTCATCTGGTCGATTGCCTGTGGTCAGCACAAGAGCCGTCAGGTCAGTGAGAAGGCGCAATCAGCATGAGAATTGCCAGTCATCATGAGAAAGTCAGCGGCTCACCTTCGCGGCAAGGGCGAACGCAGCAGCCCAGGGCTTGCTCCCCCCGAAAGTGACAATCAGCTGCACCTCGATCTTCCCCTTGTTGATCTTGATCATGCCTCTCTTGACGTACTCGAGCAGACCACTCATTTCTCTGTCAGGGACGACGTGAGGCGAGGCAACCTGCAGCACAGCCAGGACGTCGGCGTCAGCGTCCCTCGCCTGCCTCTGCACAAGCTCGATGCCCGCCATCGTCCTCTCGTCACCACGACACACCCCCGTGTTGCGCCAGAACATCTGCACCCCCGAGGGCAGGAGCATGCACTGCATAAGCTCGTTGAGCGGGCGGAGAAGGAACTTGATCAGAAAGTCAGAGTCGTGCATTCTGCGGTGGAAGAGCTCGTTGGCGTTGCGGAAGACCGAGGCACGCTCGCTGACCTTCTCGAGGTAGTGGGCGAACTTGCGGGTTGTGTCCTTCCCCGGTCCCTCGGGGAAGACAGAGACGCCCTGGGGCGCGAATATAGACGCCGAGGTGGCGAGTGAGTGCCCCACGCCCGGAAGGAGCGAGTCACAGAAGCGCAGTGTGCATGTCGAGAGCTGCGGGCATTGTGTCTCTGCGTCTGTGAGGGTGGCCGCTTGAGTGTAGCTCGTGCACTCGGGGAGCCGGTGCTTCGAGAGAAGGGTCTGGAGGTGTGTCACTGGGTCGTCTGCGAGGTGGCGGTTGAGGAGGTTGTCAGAGCGTGAGCGTGTGAGCAGGGCGGGGACCGCGAGGCCGTTCAGCAGCTTCTGCCGCAGCGGCAGGGGTCTCGGGGGTGTACACGGCACTGGCATGGGGTGGAAGGTGGGAAAGGAGGGGGAGCAGGGAAGGTGATCAGGGGTTTATAATGAGTGTGGTGAGTTGGACAATGTGTCAGACAGTGTACAGTACTTGTGCTTCTGGGTTAAACGAGCGACTGGCAAGGAACGTGAGTAAGGAGCGTGAGGACAAGTGTCGAGAAGGAGAGGACAGGTTGAACAGGAGAATGGTGAAGTAAGAAGAGAGAGGAATAGAGAAGGAGGAATAAATATGTGGTTGGAGAGTGTGGTTGAGGAAAGTCAAGCGAGGATCGAGGCGGCCATCCGATTGTGGCACATTGAGGGTGATCAGCTGGGGGTGATCAGCACACTACTGTTGACCTTTGAACTGAGTCGCCATACTTCCTCGATAGTGCATTATATCTCATATGTAGCTTTTTACTGAGCCACTGAGCCGATAGAGTGCACCTCTGTGAATTTGTTGCTTAGGGATACCGCAAGTCTCATGGTCGAGAGCGACGCTTCACCACATTCACAACAGAGCACTGCCTATTCACTCCCCCGGGTCAGCGCAGCACTGAATCTTGTACAGTACAGTATTGTTCTATGTGTACAACGAGGGCTGCGTTGAGTTCCGCTGTTTCGTTTGCCTCAGACCTGGCTCAATATTCGATAGACCACACGTACTGTACTCTTGCTGGAGATCGTGGTCCAGAATCTGTATCACAGCCAACTGCCACAACCTGCTCCCAGGAGCATGCTTTCCGGACCAAGTAGTCAGCTCCCAATGAGTTCTTTCCTTGAGTCGTTCGTAGTCGTTAGTTCGCCATGCCATACTCTGAGCACTTAGTACTCTTGCAGCGGTCTTTGAGCTGCTGAGACTCACAACTCCTAGACACATTCTCTCGACTTTGGTAACATCGACAGCAGCCAGAAGCCTGGGATGCTGAATTACTGCTGAACCTTACAGTACTGACCCATCGCGCAATACAGAGTTCGCCGCATACCTCGCATACTCGAGCGTCGTACAATCATACCTCGCTTGTCTCGATGCTCATTTCCGACGCGCTAGCATACATAAGGTACACCGTATCCCGTAAACCTCATTGCTGCTGCTACTCGGGCAACTCCGCAGGTGCTATATTTGTCCAGAGGTGAGGCCTGTTATCGGGTTAGACGCAATCCTGACGATAGCACTTGGCTTGCGACTCCTCACGGCCGGATCATGTACGAACGTACGAGCTGTCAGCAGGCCGTGGCTTTTGTCGATGCGTGCTGGATGATGGTCATTCACCTTGCGAGTTGCGTTCATGTTGCGTTATCTGCACTCATCTCGGCTGAAGCCGTCACTGAGGCACAACCACGTCGAGCAAACTACATGATTCGCCTTCCTGGTGTCCAGTTGTTTGGCATCCAGAAGGAGGCGGCAAACGCTCACCGCAATCTATCCCATTACTATGAACACAAGACACTCATTCCCCACCATGCCGAGATTGATCGAGATAGGTAGTGGCAGTGACATAGAGTTATGAAAGAGCACGTGTCATTGTCAGTCAAGTGGCACCGATTCTGCGGTCGCTGAAGTGCGGTCCTCCCATTTCAGCGATGCATTTCAGCGATGAACTCTCGTCGACATCATGCTGCTGTCCTCCACGCCGACGCCAGAGCTCAGTCAATAGTGTACGTGGCGGTTATGAGGACGTGGAAGTGCATATAATACCATGAGGTGGCAGTAACACGGTATGAGTAGCTCTGTGTGCTCCTTCTATCTGTGTCAGATGGGACCGAACCATCCCCCCCCCCCCCCCAGGCAGTTAACTATTTGGTGCAACCATCTGAAACTCCCCACTCAAGGCCTATGCATGTGGGTTGTCATTTCGTAGTGTCCCGTGGGACTAAGGTGTGCTCCTGTAAGCTATCACAGTCTAATATAGCTGCTAGGCATCTTCGTTCAGGGGGACGTGAGCCTGTCTGTGGGCCGACCGGGGTCAGTATGCTTTCTGAAGTCCGCTCGCTCTCGCACCTCTCACTCCACTCGAAGAGCTCATGCTTCACTCCGCCTCGCACTCCTCGCTGCGCTCGGAGTGCTCGTTGTCGTTTGCCATGTTTGCATTCCTACAATCCAATCGGGTATCCACAAGAGAGGTGATTACAATAACCAAAAACTACACACCGACCGCCGCCTGCTCGCCCCATGCACCCGCACCACCAAAGAACAATCCGCTGCTCCCTCCCTCCTCCCTCGAGCCCATCAGGTCACCGAGCGCCAGCTTCCTCCACTCGTCGCTCCCTCCCGCAGCGCCCATATCCCGCTGCTGGGGGAACATTGTGGCCATGAGCTGGGCAAAGTGTGCCTGCTGCTGCCCGCCCTGCTGGTTCATGAACATGTTCAGCGCTGCGTCGTTCCCCTGGCCACCGAACACAGCCGCCTGCTGCTGCTGCCGGGCGAACTGCTGCTGCTGGAAGAACGCGAGCTGCTGTGGTGTCCAAGTTTGGTTCGAGGACGAGGCTGGCGTCGAGTGGTCCTCTGCACTGCCGGACGAGTGGGGGGACGGCGTGTGGAGGTACGCCGTGTGGTCGATTGTCGGCGGGGTGAGGAGCGAGGTCGACTGGTGCGAGGAGCCCGCAGGCGAGGCACCAGAGGGCGACGACGAGGAGGCGGCCGCAGCCGCTGAAGTAGCCTCGGTCGCAGCGTCGTTCATAAACGCGTTGAAGGGCACTGAGGGGGGCAGCGAGAAGCTCTGCGTCGCTGTCGCCCAGTCATTGCTGAACGTGGGGCCGGCGGCAGAAAAGTCGGCCGAGGAGCGAGGGGTGATCAGGCCGGACGAGGAGATTGCCCCAGCGACCATGTTTGCCTTCTCGAGGTTCATGGCGGAGATGGAAGCAGGAGCTGGCTGCTGGCGCTGCTGCTGCTGCTGCTGCTGCTGCTGCTCGTCATCGTCCTCGTTGGCATCGTCGTTCCCCTCCTCGTAGTTTGCAAAGGAGCCGAACGTCTCCTTCTCGACCTGGCACACCTCCTCCATCTCGTCGTTCCAAACAGTCGCAGCGCCGATTTTCGCCTGGCAGCCGTTCGCCTGGCGCCACTGATTCACCTCGGCGAAGAGCGCGTCGCGCTCCTGCGCAAGCTCGCGGAGCAGCTTGGAGGCAAGGAGGCGCTGCTGGCGCTGGTGGCCGAGGTGGGAGATGGAGCCGTTGACAATCGCCGACTTGGAGGGGCGGCGGCACGCAGCGAGCGAGGGCAGGAGACGAGCAAGGACAAGGAACTTGCCGTTGAGCGTCTCGCGGCGCTGGCGCTCGATCGCGTTGTGCTGGTGGCGCTTCTCGGCCGTGTTGACACGCTTGCGAGGCTTGGGCTTGGGCGCTCCGGGCGGGCGGGGTGCACCTGCGAGTGCGACAGGGCCCGAGGGCGGCGAGCCCGCGGGCGGTGGGGGTGTGGGGGTGAGGGTGGTGGTCATCGTAAAAGTATAAAAGCAGATACCAAGTGGACCAAGAAAGCCTTAGAGTTCGTTATACAAGTGTGGAGTCGGAGTTACAACAAGCAGATGAGATGCGTGCTGGTTTTGATTTCGGAGTCGTTACAGTTGTGCTGTTGGGGTAGTAGTAGTTGCTGTAGCTGTAGCTGTTGTGGGGAGGAGAGGTGCCGCGAGACGAATCTCAAACGTGCACAAGGAGGTCGGAGGGGAGTTTGGAGAAGAGTTTAGTACTGCAGTTTGGGCAGTTGTTTTGTCAGGCGGGCTGACCAAGGGAGTTGCTAATGTCGATTGACGACTTCTGGGAGGTATTCGCTGTCGCTCAGTGCGATGCGATGTGGGATGTAGAGTTGAGAGAGTGCTGGTAGCGGGTCGCGAGCACTGCAAGAGTCAGTAAGAGCAGTTTGAGCAGGCAGGGAGATCGAATGTCGAATGCGGCGTGGCGGAAATGCCACAGAAGTCGCTTTTCACCATCTTCCGCTGGAAGTTGTAAATGCGGAGATTCTGCGCGGCCTCCGTCGCTTGCCTCGGGTGGGCTCCGAGAGGAGCGGAGATGCGAGAGCACGCATTGCAGCTGCTGATGCTGATGCGGCAGCAGCTGCTGATGTATGCATACGAGCAGCATGCATTCGTGATGTGCACATGCACTGCGGCATGCCGGATGCCCACCAGGCGAGAACAAACGCCATGAAGAAGAGTGGCAGTTGCGACTTTTCACGCTATGCTTATTGCTAGCTAGCGCGGAGGTTTGGCGACGTCTGAATGGGACTAGATCGACTGGCGGCATGGCCATGCCTCGGGAGTCGGGCGCCTCGCCGATGGTTTTTCACTATAGCAGTGGTGCTATGTACATGCAGCATGCAGCGAGGACGGGACGGAGACGACAGCGACAGCGACGACAGTGCCAGCCAGCAGTAATGCCTCACAACACAGTGAGATGCTATGTAGCAAGGCCAACCCACAAACTACCATTGTCGCGTGAGGATGTCGTCCGCCCTGCCCTCTCTCTCCTCGTCCCACTGTCCCATCCAGCCACTCCCCTCCCCTCCCTTTCCACTTCACCCGATTCTTCTACTCACGAGCAAGCGGTATCCGGTATCCAGCTAGGAGGTCGGAGAGGCGCGCGTCGTCGGTGGGCTCGACAGCTGTGCGTCGATGCGTTCGTTGTGTGTGCGAGTGAATGCGACACAGGTGATATGTGTGGATGAGAGATGGGTGTGGATGGGATGGTATTCCGGGAGGGGGGGGCAGGGCAGGATTGGGAATGGCGTCGTGGGTAGTAGTAGTAGTAGTAGGGGAGGTCTGCTAGGGCCGTCCGAGGCGTCCGATGGCGACTGACTGAGTGAGTGAGTACCGCCGTACAGTGGGATGCCTCGCCTCGACACTGCTTCCTGACGCTGATTTATTCAAAGCAGACGCAGAGGCATTCAATGGCCAATTCTCTGTCCCAGTATTGTCTGTCGAGGAAGGTGCATTCAGGGACAAACACAGCGCTCATCGCAAGCACACAGATCAGACGCCCAGAAAACGGGGAAAATGGCGAACACACTCAGGGTTTACACAGCCCCCTGAGGACGTGTCCCCTGTGTCAATCGTAATCCCTGAAGCCACCTCGGCAACTTGGCCGTACCCAGCACGCATCTTTACCCCGGGGGCGCAAACAAGCTGCCCCCAAAACTAACCGCCGGGTGGAAAAACGGCGCCCTTGTGGACCCTGAGCAGCCCTGCGATGGGACGCCCCATGACCCGAAAGTGGAAGATGGCGCCGCTAATCGACGCAGTGGCCCTGCTGGGCAGGGACAGTTGTGTGTCAGCGATCCCCGTGCAAAGGGCAAAGGGAGGGCGAGCACAGGGTCTGCACGGACGTGGGGCGCAGCGTGGGGAGAGCGATCTGTGTATGTCTGCGCCCTGGGCTGTCTTTCGGTTGGAATGCCCTGGATGTGCCCTGGCTAACAGCCCTGCACCTAGCCCTGATTTTTTCTATACCTTTCCCTGAGCACCTTCCTCGTCGTCACGCAAATTCCAATGCAAGTGGGATATTATCTCGCACATATCTGTAATTCTGACATCATCCTGGCCAATGTCTGCAGCGTCTTTGCTATCGGTGGTGCTGGCGGCGTCGCTATCGAGGAGTCGTCGGTGGCTATCAGGTTAAGCAGGGATGAGTAGGAGGTTGAGGCATTCGTGGCACCCTTATCGTCGAGAGTGTGTACGAGATGAGGTAGTCGTTGTCGGAGGCGTGTCTGGACCGAGTAGTTCTGGCTAAGCTGCTGATAGCTAGCGCGTTGGTGTTGCTATCGTTCTCTGGAGCACTTATCTCTGCTGCTATCGATGTCTGCTGCTATCGCTGTTATCGCCTTGTCGATATCGTTCGTAGTGCCACATCCATTCGTACACCGTAGCCTCTGACTCGACAGCTGCGCTCGCTGCATCGTCCTCGACGTCCCCTTCAACTCGAATAAGCACCCACCAGTTTCCAATCCCTCCTTGTCTGATTCGAATCCTCCCTCACCATCGGCGAAGACGCCGTACTCTCCTCCCTCCTGCATACCCCGCGTGCCTGCAAATGCCCGCTACCCCGCCCCCGCATTATAGCGTAATCGACCAACATCGATAAACTAACGTTTACACTAGTGAACTCTCTGACTTTCATACCGCCCGAGCGGCAGTGCCCGTAGGCTCTCTCTCCCTTACCCCAGCTTGACATCTGCCTATACCACTCACGAGACGCGGTTATCGACGCCGCAGACGCGGCTATCGACGTTGCAGACCGACTGATGAGTGACTGATGACTGAAGCTTCATGACAGAGCCTCGGTGTCATCCTGGTCGGAGGGTTTTCTTATCGATACGATGCTATCGATACGATGCTTGTCAGCGACGCTAGTGGGAGGGGCAGGCACTCCAGGTCGGCTTGGTAGCGTTTGTAGCGTTTCTGGGGCTCCTGTGATGGTGCTCGGGGTGAGTAGCCTCTCAGTGCTTGCAAGTTACTTTCATCTGGAGTTTTGGTGGACATGAGGACTTCTTCTTCTTCTGACGCTGCCACTCACGTGCCGTGCGATAGCACTAGGCTGCCCGTATCTTGCTCGGTCTTCTACATGCCTCGGGGTGATGCCGGGGCAGTGCCGAGGGTGTGCCGAGGGTGTGCTGATGGGGTGTTGGGCATGTTGAGGAACACTACTCCATCGGTCACTGAGAGGTTGTGAGCGACGATCCGGCAAGAGGACAGGCTAGCTAAGCTCCGAGAGCTGAGCTGGAGGGGAGTGTTACTAAAGATCTTCCGGAGCCGGACGTATGCTATCGAGCTGCATCGTGACCAGAGATAGAAGTTGCTCTGCGCTGCTGTGCATTGGACGGCTCGTCCTACAGTGGTAGGTGATGGAGATCAAGGCCTGACTCGTGTATATTATGTTGGCACTGCCACAACACGCTGCCTAGTATGAGTGGCGTGATCTCTACACTACGAGATTGATCAAGACCGAAGCTCTGGTCGTAGCAACTACTGTGCACCACGCATGCATGTGCAAACCCGTCTACATCGTCTACATCAACGCACTCATCTTGACATTCTTGCGCACTGCAGACGACGAGCCCTCGTTGAAGCGGTATACTGCTCGGAAGCGCTTCGGGGCGGGCAACACTGATGTCAGCTGCAACTCTGATACTCCAGGCTACTTCCACGTCCTCAGTCTATATTCCTAATCGCTGCTCAGACCATCCCTTGAAACAAGCTCAGACAGCAGTACGAATACCGCTGCTCTCCGCCGGAAACATCAGCTCGACAAGAGCCGACGACAAAAGCCACTACTCTGCCGCCGGCTCGGAACAAACCCCATCAACGATCACATGCCAAACCACCTCCCCAGCATCCCGTAGTTGAGAACAATCTTTCTCCAACAACCACCCAACCCAACCCATCATAGCTACCACTCACCCTCGGTACCGCCGGCACCCCCACCCTGTGCCTTAGTCTCCTGTGGGGCCCGCACGCGCCCAAAGAAATCCGTAGCCACGGCGGCCGGGGTCTCCGCGTCGTTGCCAGCGCTAGCCCCTCCCTGCTTGCCGTTGGTGGCTGCAGCGCCGTACTGCTGCGCCAGGAGCTGAGCAGTTGACGTTGAGCTCTCGGCGCCGGCCTGTCCGCGGCGCCGGGCGATCTCAGCGTCCATCTGGGGTTAGCAAGGGTCGAACAGGCCATGACGAAGTCATGGGCTGTGAGGCAGAAGAGGGTAGAGAGATCGTCTGTCACCGACACCGAACTTCTGCATGGATGAACAGCCCATGACTGCAGGAATAATACGATCAGGCAGAACACATCAGGCTGCGGCTGAGGTTGGTGCTGGGTTTGCTGTAACCTCAGCAGTGTGTGGATGTCTGATCATGGACAATGAGAGTGCCACAAAGATGACTCTCCAGCGGAAGCCTGACACTGTGCCAGTTGCTAGTCGCAGCCTACAGTGGGGTCTCGTCACCCCGCCCCACTGACTCGCGTTTGCCGCGGAAATCGCGACGCGACACCCAGCTGACGCTGGATGTCGCTTGCTGTACTCACTGCCTGCGCTATCAACTGCCTGACAGCATACCGCCCGGCCGAGATGTCCCCCGCGCGTCGCCCTTCGTAATGCACAAACACGTCAATGGCGCTTAGCTGTCAGCTGAGAACAATCGGTGACAGGTGGAAGAGGATTCCACAGCCGGGGCCGTGGCTGTGGCTGTGGCTGTGGGTGGCGGTTCACATGTTTCGCCCGCAGTGTCGCTCCGGTCGGCCAATTCGTAATGTCTGTGGCCGAGGCAAGAGGCCGAGAGACAGTGCGCAGTGTCACCGAGCAGACAGGTGGCACTGAGCCGTCATCATGACAGCGGCAGGGAGACGGCACTGAGAACGCTGAGAATAACAAGGTGGCGACTAGGGCTCACAATGAGGCTGCAGGGGCCAGCACTGTGGCAAGCAGGAGCTGTCAATGTGGCAGTCAAAGGCCGTGATTTACATTGCGGTAGCCATGAGCCATCCATGCCAACCGAACAGCGCACATCTAGGCAGGATAACTGCTGTCGATTGGACACCAGATCAGCAACAACGGCCGAGATCTGGTGGCCAGATCGAAAGTGTGGCACTGTGGCGGTAATCACGCAGTGGCACTCAATCGACCACATCCGCCAAGATGCCGCTCATGCCCACTCGGCCAAGCTGCCGGTCAAGCCGGCTTCAACGCCTCACTCATGAACACCTCGTCGCAAACTTCGGAATACCGTCTCCTGCACTTGTACTCACGGCTCTAGACGCATCATGGGCTGCCCGTCCTCCGTTTGGTCCTGCCAGAAGCGGAACCCAAGGGGGATCATCAGCTCGACTAGGCGCGCGAGAACGGCTCGTTCGCCAGCCTTGACGATGTTGGCGTTGACCTGGGGTCAGTAAAGTGTAACAGCTGATAGTAATGGAGTGAGGAAGTACGTCGATGAAGAGCGCGCGCGGTCTTGATGCAGCCTGCGGAACTGAACGGAACAGCGTCTGTGTCGCTGTGCATATTTTGAACTCTGCCATGATCTCGCCAAAAGCACCAGGATGATTGTGGCAGCCGGGTCTCTGCAAAGTGGCGGTGGTGCTTTCATCTGGTCTCGTCTCGAAAGCTGGCAAGCAACCATCGAACGTCACTGATCGAGAACGCCCGCATCGCGCTCCACCGCTGCTCGCACTTACCGGCCTCAACGGCGGAGTAATAACCCGCATTAGCAACGGAATCAGCTCCGTCAGCGTCGTCGTCGACGAGAACATCGATCTCAGTGCCGGCGGGATGATCGCCTTCACACTCGTCGCAATCTCCTCGTTCATCACTCGAGTCTGGTACGCCTCGTAGTCCTGCTTCGGCCACTCTGCAGGCCGCGCCGCGTTGCCCGGGGCAGCAAAGTGCGAGTGCCACGGGACGATCGCATACGCGAGATACCCCATCAGCTCGAACTCCATCGTCTCGCCGATCCGGCCTGCCAGGTGGTCGTAGTACCCCACCCAGTCGTGCAATCTGCAGATGTTGCCAAAGCTTGCGTCCAGCGGCTTGAGGTTCGGGTAGTGCTCGAAGCAGCCTTGGACGACACGCTCGTGGTCTCCTGAGCATGACTGGACTAGTGAGGCCAGCCGGTCGACGTAGCGCCCGTTGTCGATGCCGAGCTCCTTCCGCCGTTGCTTGGCTGCCATGGGGATGAGGAGGGCGTTCCAGACTGTCTGGAGTGTGGTGCCCGTGTCCTTTGCGCCGACTGACGACGACTTGATAGCGTCTGCGGTGACGACTGATGAGCGGGATTTGATGAACTGGGGTCAGCACGCGCACAGCGTCTTTGAGTGAAGAGACCCACCTGTAGAGTGTTTAAACAACTCCGGATGTCGCCTCCAGTCACGTCCACGAGCGTGGTTAGCACGCGCAAATCCGCAGTCAGCCGCTCGCGGTCGCAAATGTCTCGCAGCCGCGCAACGATGTACTGCGATGGCGGTTTGCGGAAACGCGCGATGCGAGCGAACGGCCGCAGTGGGCGTAGGCTCGGCGTGTACAAATCGTTGCAGATACAGATGATAGGTCGCCTGAGCGGCTTCGCAGGCGTGTTGGTACGCTTCCTTGCCGGTACGTCCTGGATGAGCTTGATGAGGCTGCGCACGAAGCTAGCATCACCGCCTCCACTGGCGCCGTCGATCTCGTCGATGATCACACACGTCGGCTTGCCGTCTGCACCCAAACCTGACCCCGCGTCGATCGCGTTTTTGATTCGCGAGGTGACAGTCGCGGCGTTGCGATCGTCGCTGGCATTGATCTCGAGCGTGGCGTAGCCAGCCTGTTTGGCGACGATGTGGGCGAGGGTCGTTTTGCCGTAGCCTGGAGGGCCGGAGAGGAGGAGGATGCGTTCGCGGGGGCGCCCGAGTGGGTCGTTCTGGCGTCAGCAGTGTGTTCATCCCGTGACAGTGAATAGAGCCGCCTTGAAGACCGGCAAGATTACGCCACAAGAGTCTATCGCGGACTCTCTCAATGTCCTCTGTCAAGGTCTGCCGTTATCGGCGGCAGGAAGACTGCCACCATCAGTAGCATAGTCTTGATGCTGCCCTTGCCAACTTCTGTCAAGTCGGCAAATGCGGCACCTGCGGCACACCGTTTGTCCACCTTTGCCAGCAGCTCCGCGCCAATGACCTCCACGCATGTCCGATACCCCACTACTCATAGCTCAAAGCCAGTCTCGGAAGATCACTCACATTCACTGGCGTATTCTCATCCACGACCTTGCGCTTCTTCTGCGCCTGCCGATGGAACACACACCGGTCCCACTCCTTGAGCCACGCCATGACATCGCGGTGCACCCTGTCCTCGCCAAGTAGATCGGCGAAGCGTTTCGGGCGATACTTGTCCACCCACATCGACGACGTCGGGGGTTTGGCTGTTGTCCCGGGGTTCACTCCTGCGTTGAATGCGCGGTCGAGTCTGGGGTCAGCGGGTAGCCCTCGCGTAGGAGGCAAGCCAAACAAACGCATATGCAGTAGTCGTGTCATGAAGCTGTATCATTTGACTGGGTCCAGCTGGCAGCCGCCACACCACCACTTTCTTTCGTGTAGAGTCCAGAGCAAGGGCTGTGTACTCACTCAATAGCCTTCTCGCGCGACCGCATCTCCTCGACCTCCCTCATGAGATGATGCAACGGGGTCGATAGCAGGTCGAACACCTCTGTTGCATTCGCGTGTGCCAGGTCCACCGGTGCTCGCGGCTTGTTCCTCCGCTTGAAGGCGACGCGGTTGCCGTTGGCCGTTGCTGCATTGAGTGGCAGGAGGACTCGTCCTGCTTCGTCGGTAACGCGTTTTGGCGGTCGGGAGGCTGGGGTCAGCACACTTGTCATATACATCATGCTCAATTCCTCTTCACTTCCGCACTACTCTTCCTCTGCCTCTTTTGGCTCTCTTTCCAGTTCACGCCTATAACCACTGTTGTCCGCGCGTCTACTTCTGCCACTTCATCTTTATTCCTTGTCTTTCCCTCATCCTCCCTCCCCTGGGCTCAATCATAGCGATGCCCGTGTCTTTTCTTCCCCCAAGCTCGAGGATCCTCTCTTCAGCAGCTCGCTATACTCCCCTGCTCCTGGAACGGCTCTCCGCTGCGCGTCGCCCATACTCCTTCTGTAGAAAATACTCACTAGACGCAACAGGCTGCTCCGGCTCATCCGGCAGCCCAAAGTCGAAATCGGGCACGAACGCCATCTGCGGCGGCGACGACGGCGGCAGCGACAGTGCAGGCGACCTCCCGTCTGGAGTTGCACTCCCACTCCCGCCGCTCCCACTGGTGGCCCCGCCCAGACTCGCCGCAATCACCGCCCTCCGCCTCGCAGCAGCAGCAGCAGCGCGCACGCTCTCCTCCACTGCGCGGGCGTTGGCCTGTGCCCCTCCAGTCCCCGTCGGCGTCCCCGCCCGCGTCGTGCTCGCACTAGCACTAGCACTAGCCCCCACCGACTGACTCCCCAGCATCGCCAAGTCCCGCTGCAGGTCCGCCTGTGCCTCCTGCGCCTCCATCTCCGCCAGCTCGGCCTCGAAACCCAGCGGCTCGTCGAGTTCCGGCGGGGGCGTGAAGTGCGGTGAGTCCTGGGCGCCGGAGCCCGCCTCCGAGAAGGACAGGAGGCCCGTCGGCTCAAAGAGCGTGTTGGCCATGGCGTCGGGCGAGGTGTAGCGTTCTAGACACTGACAGTGACAAGATACAGTGTGTGTTGTTGATTTCTCTCGACGTGCTCATGTACACGCCGATCGACGCGCCTGACATTGTTTTCGACGCGTCCAGGTGGCGAATGCTTCCGCCGTGTTACATGGATGTATGGATGTGGCTATGAGACGTACTGTAGCTCAGAGGCATTGACACACGCTTTCGAGCATCGACTACTTGACGACGACATGCATTGAACGCCTCAGACAATGCAGACATGTCAGCTATGAAACAGAGGATGGATTGCACTACATATGGCTCATCGGGGGCCTTGTCATGGAAGAGGGGGTCCGAGATTCAGGTTGGTCAGGTTGGTCGCCTAGCCTAAGATTGTGTTGGTAGATGACTACATGACTATCCTGGCCAGAGATCATGTCGTATCACGCTGCTGCTCGCGGTCATCTTGTGCTATTTCACATACTACATCAAAGGCAGTCCATATCAATCGACATGTAGTTGATCACGACTCAGAAGTCATACAGATCCGGCCTGTCATGGCGGATGACCACCCGCGGCGCGTCGTGCGAATGCGAATGCGAATGGCTATGGTCGTGGCCGTGGCCGTGGTCATGACCAAGCGAGTGCGCCTCAGACCCACCCCCAACCTCAACCCTTACCTCGTCAGGATGCGTCCTCGCCAGCGTATGGCCCCTCGCGCTCGCCGGCGGGTCAGCCTGGCTGCCAAAGTGGACATGGTACTCGTCCGGATGCGTACGCATGAGCGAGTGATCCTCTGCCGTCGACGGGGTCCCCACCGTGTCGCCCCGGAAGTGGACTTTGCCATACGCCTCCGGATGTGTCGCTTTCATCGAGTGGTCCTTGCCTGAGCGTGGGGGCGTGATCGTGTCGGGGCTGAAGTGGATGCGGGCGTCGGGCGGGGGAGGAGGGCACTGCTCCGGGGACTGGAGGATGCCGTGTTCGCGGGGCTGGGAGATGTCGTGCTCGGCTTTCGGCTGGGGTACAGTGCTGCCCTCATGCTGCTGTGCCCCACTGCCAGAGCTGGATCGACGCGCCATGCTGTGCCTCCTTGCTGTGCTCTGGGGCTCGTGCTCGTCGCTAAAGCGCACGCCGTACTCGTCTAGGTGTGTCTGCTTCAATGCGTGGTCTGCGGCTGTTGGCGGGGGCTGCACCGTGCCACTGGCGAAGTGGACCTGCTCACGGACCTGCTCATGGACCTGCTCACGGATTTGCTCGGCAGACCGACGAGTCATGCTGTGCCTCCGCGCTGTGCTCCGTGGTTCTGGGCTGTCACCGAATCGTACGCGGTACTCGTCTGGGTGAGTCTCCTTTAGAGCGTGGTCCTCGGCCGATGGTGGTGGCTGCACTGTCCCAGTCGCGAACCGCACATCCCCAGACCCACGAGTCATACTATGCCTCCTGGCAGTACTCCTTGGTTCCGCTTCCGGCCCATCGGTGAACCGCACACCATACTCATCCGGATGTGTCTCCTTCAGCGCATGATCCTCCGCCGTGGATGGCGGCTGCACTGTCCCGGTGACGAAGCGAACGTCCCCGGAACCCCCGGTCATGCTGTGCCTCCGTGCCGTGCTGCGTGGCTCAGGCGCCTCACTGAACCGCACTCCGTACTCGTCCGGGTGGGTTTCTTTGAGTGCGTGCTCCTCTGCAGTATCCGTGTCGCCTCCGACACCTGCTCCGAAGTGTACGCTCGGCGAGTGCCCTGGTGATGGGACGGTGTGGTCTCTCGCCGACGGAGACGGGTCTTCCAGATCATCAGGGAAGCGGACTTTGCCCTTCGAAGACGTCTCTTTGCCGTTTGCTTCGTCGTTGTCGTCAACGCCGAACCGGACCCGGGCGCGAGGCTTGGCCTTCTTCCCTGCGTCCACGCCGCTCTGCACAGCACCGCCCACCACCGCAGCGTCGGTTCCAGGTACACCGGACTGACTACCACTGGCCACCGGCTTCACCGCCCTCTCTATCCCCTCCGTCGGCTCAGCAGAACTTGTCGCCGCCGCCTTCCTGACCACGGGCTCCGTCCTCCGCTCGTTACTCCCCCCCTCAATGCCCAGATGCACGCTCTCCACGACCCAGCGCTTCCGCTTGAGCCTGAAGCCGAGGTTCTGCTCTCCCGCGCCAGACGCCACGCCCAAGAGCTGCGAGTAGCGCAGCGCAGGCGCGAGGAGGTGCCCGTTGGAGTACAACACATGCGGGGTGATGAGCCCGTGTGAGGGGTAGTACGCGCGCGCGAGGCCAGGTGAGCCCCCAAAGCCCTGGAGCGAGAGGACCGCGTCGGCGAGGTGGGTCGGCTGGTCGTACTTTGCTGGCAGGGTCGTGACCGCGATAGCTGGGAGGGTGCGGAGGACATAGCGGAGAGTGTAGAGGACGCGCTGGATCTCCGAGGGTGTGAGGGGGAGGTCGAGGCCGCCGAGGTCAGGGAGGATGATGCGTGTGGCGGAGGTGAAGGAGAGGGAGGTTATGGTGGCGAGGAGGGAGGAGAGGGAGGACCCGGGGGAGAGGTAACGCAGGCGGTTGGAGGTTTCGAGGGTGGTGCGGGTCGAGGGGGGGATGGTGGTGTTGGCTGCGATGCGGGAGGAGCCTGGGGTCAGCGAGGACGCGAGAACGTGAGTCCGGCGCAGCCGGGCGAGCGGCGAGCGGTGTAGCTCCACACAAGTTGAGCGAGTGGGACTGTACACAGTAGGCAGTGCGCACGGTAGAACAGTGCAAGCCGAACAACCACCACGCGGTTGACGTGCACGACAATGTATGTGTTGGATATACTCGACTCAGAGCATAGCATCGACTATGCACGAGTCATCAGGCAGAATGAATGAATGTATGCCTGAGCTTGTGGCAGCCGTGATGAGCCTGTGTCCTTTGCTATACGAGCACAACCCTCCCACAGCCACCATGAGCGTCCCAATTTCAAAAACCTCAGTGGCAGAAGCCCCGCGCAGCGTGAACAGTTCGCTCTCCTGACTCGAAATGGAGCTTAGCTGCAGCCCGCCGTGAGCCTTTCTCTCACCTCTCATAACGCCAGCGTCAATTCCAGCTCAGACCAACTTCAGCCCTTCCTCCACAGCTCTGCTGCAGGCGGAATAGATGATGCTGCAAAAGACTCCAGCCCTGATTGAAGTTGTCCAGGCGGAAGTCAGCCGCCGAGGCGCAGGAGGAGTCGAGAAGGAGGGACAGAGATTCCCCAGCTGCACTCATACGCCGTCGTGACCACAACACATCTGTATCGCAGGTCAAAGGTGTAGGACTTGCTTTCCAACTCTGCAAAGTGGTCAAGTCCTCATGGCAGAGTTCTCGAGATCACGCAGGACTGTTCGTCCTCGCACCCCGGACTCAGCATCCGTAGCACGACCCAATCCTTCACCTAGCTCCCCACCACCCACCACAATCCCACACTCACCAACAGTAGTCCTAAACCTCCCCATCCGATCATACCGCCACGCAATCTTCTCCTCCCTCTGCCTCCCCGTATTTCCCTCTGTTTCTCCCTCGCTCTCGGACCCATCCGCCCGGGGATCCAACCACGGCAGGCCGTCAGCCCAACTCTTGTCTCCAATCACGACCACGTCCTGCCCATCAATCAGCCCAGCAGAGGCAATATGCCTTGCCACAAGCCTCGACCACTGGGTATGCGCATCGGGGGCTAGCAGCAGCAGACTAGAGTTGAGAGGCAGTCCACCGCCGAGTATGTCGTCAAGGGAGCCCACGCCTGATGAGAAGAGTTTCTGGCCCGATGGCGACGGCCGGAGCCCGGGCAGCGGGCGAGGGTCGGAGCTGGTTTCCGTCGTCGTAGCAGTGCTGTTTCCTGTGCTGGTCCCGGCAGCAGGAGTTGCAGTGTTGTTCGCTGTTGAAGCCGCGGCTGGCGTTCGCCTGATGAATGGCATGGTTTCGGTTTCGTGGGGTAGCCGGGGTAGATCGATATTCCAGAAATGAGTCTGGGGAAGGGAATGAGCAGTGGGGCAGCCGCGGGATCCACGCAGAGGCCAACGTCGAGTCGAGTCGAGGATGCGTCGCTGCGAGTAGTAGGATGTTGTTGACAAGGCGACCACGAATGCAACGCTGGATGGTGGTCGAACTTTTCTACGTCAGAGGTGGCACAGGCAGGCACCGGTGATCAGTGTGGCCGAGGTTGCTGCCGGTGATCTTTATTGCCAGTTGACGAGCATTCAAGCAGCATCAGTTCATCAGCGGCAGCGGCACGATGAGCATGCAGATGTAGTAGAGTACATGAACTAGAAAGTGAGCCTGCACCCATCTGCAATCGACACATATCCAGTCGACGCAAGTTTGCTATCTTATCTCCTACACAGCGCTCCCTACTGGACTTCCGAGCAGGTTGACCCTCTCAGACGCATCTGGGTCTCGTCAAATGCCTCCTGGCCAAGCTGGTTAAGGCATCCGACTGTTACTAACAACGAGCAACAAATCGGAAGATCGGCGGTTCGATCCCGCCGGAGGCAGTTGTTTTTGCATTTTGTTTGCAACAACGGAGACAGCTTTTTGCATCCGCCACTAGTAGTATATATCTCGGCCTGCTTGTGTTCAATGCATCGGCGACCGACAATGCCTGCCTGCCAACATGAGAGTTCATCTGAGCAGCAAAGCGCGATATGTGGAGTACGCCCTAATCACTAGCAGCAGCAGGTGCAGACGTATCAGGCGAGTCTCCAGGCAATCTGAATTCAGCTTGAGTGTTGCAATTCTTTCTGATATTCTGATCTGTGGTCACCCCGGCCCCTTGTACGCGCACGGCGGCCGTTATACTCTGCAAACACTGCGCGCTATCTCCCATTCCATATCCTATCTGATTGTTTACAGATCGCAACCCGGAGGCCGGACGCGTAGTCGCGAAGTCGTGCATAGGGAGGGAGGGGATCAGAGACAGGGTTGTGGCTTTCTGTGGCGGCTGGAGCCCTGCGTTCGACAGGGGAGCGGTCTGTTATCCGTTTTCATTGTCTGTCTGTGTGATCATAACAATCTAATCAAGAAAAACACCTCCTGCTAACCATCTCTTGCGCAGAGAAGCGTTATTGGCATGCCTTGTTGAGCGCTCAGCATCCTGAGATAAATCCTCAGCCTGTTAGGCGGCCTTCAAGCTGCCCCTGCCTCACATCAGAGAGAGTTGAAAGCGTCATGAGGCACTTTCTGCACATATCGCGAATGACATTTTTTCTTGCCAACCATACATTGCATAGCAATACATCACGTCCTAGCGATGCTTTGCGATATATGACTCGAGGTAATGCTGTATGACGTTGAATAGAGTTTCGGGGACATCCCAGTGGAGCATTAGCCTCGGTGTCGGAGCGACGAGCATCTCAATGGCCAAAGTCTTCAGCACTGCTGCTACTCCTTATTTTGATATTCAGGTAGCTAGCGATACGGCTCCTGTCCGGCTGTTTAGCATCGAGCATTGATGCCATTGCCTGAGTCTGCTGCGAGCACTACTACTGCGAGCAGATAAACGACGCCGTAGCCCTGAGCATCAATGGTTGGTTAGCCCGCCATGTGCCGGAATTGGATCTACAACGACGGCCTACGCAGGCAGATAGATACCGGGCCCAAAAAACTTGGCACAGCATTGCTTGCCCGTGGGCCTTGCCTGCTTGCTTGCTTGATGGCCGCTGGTCTTACAGACAGCCGCAGACTACGTCCACGTCGGACATGGACATGAGTAGTAGTAGGGTGGTCGCGCGACGCGCCTCGCGTCGATGTCGTGGTCAATACTGAGTGGCTGTTGGTGTTTACAGCGTTCAGAGTCAGTACACGACTTGTTTGACAGTTTGAACACTGCTCCTGATGCCTGATGCTGCGTTGCTGGACATCGCTCCGAGTTGCAGGAGAGCATAAGCTCGATGAGGACTGACGTTGATGACCTCAAACGGGACCGCATGAGACATGAGAAACGAACAGAGGCAAAGGCACAATACAAGCATGCAATAATACTCCCATGGACTCCCATCCATCCTACATCCCCAGCCTTGTATTTGGTTCCGCACGCTTGGGCACTGCACCCTCCCTCTGCCCTCTGTTCCATCCCACCTGCATCCACCTGCTCCATCGCCCGAACACCCCCATCCAACTGCATCGGGCAGCCATTCGAGGTTTCCCATCGCTACTCCTCTACTCTCTCCTCTATTCTTTTCTACTCTATCTATACTCTCCTGCATCGACCCCCTCCCCATCTCCGACTCCGACTGTACTCTTTACCCCCCAACACTGCACCGCCACTCCGCATAGACCGCATTCGCATCGACCAGCCGTCCGCGTTCAAGTTCTCATCAGGCTGCCATCGATTCATTCCAGTGTACGACTAGCAGCAACAGCTCGGGAAGCCTCGGCGCTCGGCGCTCTATCGATCTCGATCTCAAACTTGACTGTAAACAAAGCTCGACGCTTGTTGTACAGCGAATACGCCTCGCGTCTCCCAGGCCATCAACGCGCAGACTCACTGGGGTAGCACAGATAATACACCACCACCTCGCGTCCTCGCTGATCACTATATCGTCGCCCATATTGGTTTCGCCGTTCTAAAGCTCGCTTGATGTCCCTGGTCCCGCGCGTGCTCGGCGCGCACAATGGCAAGAAGAAGAAAAAGTCATCCTCGGGATGGCGGCGGCCGGTGCTGATCTTTGTGTTCCTGCTGGGTCTGGTGCTGCTGGGTACTGTGATTGTGCTTTCCACGGTCAAGGCGTACTTTGGTGTGCCGGCGTCGGCCTTTATCACCGAGGACGAGGTGCCGTGGATCGATGGGCGGGATGCGATCAAGCCGTTGACGCAGGTTGAGGAGGAGGCGTCTGCCTCGGCAGAGGCAGCGCCGACGCTGCTCAACAAGGCGTGGCAGGAGCGCCAAGAGGCCCATCAAGGTGCACAGGCGGCCAACAATGAGGGCGATCTGGATTTGGTCGCTGAAAATCCCGATTCATTTGGCGACTTCTCAGACCCCCCCGTTGCTCAGCCCGCTGCCGCTGTCGCTGTCGCTGACTCTGACTCTGACTCCGACGCCTGGGGCATCGACGGCAAGGGCACTGGTGGCTACTGGATGCGCAAGGGCTGGGACGGGCGTGTCGAGGGGACCAACTCCTGGGATCACCTATACAATGTGACCTTACAGTGAGTCTTTATTTTCCACAGGCTGCTCCGCCTGCGGCTTTTCTCCCTGCCCGCAGCTCTCGCTGACACACCAGGGACGGCGAGAACATCCCCCGCATCATCCACCAGACATGGAAGACCGACACCCTGCCCCCCAAGTGGCGCACGGCCTGGAAGGAGTGCCGCGAAGGCATGCCCGACTACGCCTACATGCTCTGGACAGACGCAACAGCCCGCGAGTTTGTAGAGAAGCACTACCCCGCCCACCTCCACATGTACGACAACTACCGCTACAACATCCAGCGCGCCGACTCGATCCGCTACCTCATCCTGCACCACTTTGGCGGCGTGTACATGGACCTCGACATCGGGTGCCGGCGACGCCTGGATTTGTTGCTTGGCAACGACTGGGACACCATCCTCCCCGTCACCAAGCCCGTGGGCATCTCCAACGACCTCATCTTCAGCACGCGCAACTCGCCCTTTATGGAGCAGACGGTCAACGGCCTCGCAGCCTTCAACCATCAGTTTGTGACAAACTACCCGACCGTCATGTTCTCCACCGGCCCGATGTTCCTCTCGGCGCAGTACTCTATCTGGCGCTCGTCCCACCCGCAGCACCTCGTGCGTGTCCTGCCCAAGTCGCTCTATGGCAAAAACGCCCCCGCCGAGGCCGTCCCCCACTCGTTCTTCTCGCACTTCTACGGCTCGTCCTGGCACGCCGACGACGCCGGCTTCATCACCTGGCTCGGCACCTGGGGCAAGGGCCTCATGGCCGTGGGCTGCTTCGTGCTCGTCATCGGTGCCATCCGCCTCCTGTACAGCAAGAAGCGCAAGCAGCAAGCCCACGCCCACGCCAGCTCCCTCCGCCACGTCCTCCCCTTTGGCAACAGGGGCGACTACCAGCTCCTGCCCGTCGGTGTCCCGCCCTACGACGACGCCGGCGGCCGCATGTCCCCCACCTCATCCGTCTCCCTCTCCCCCACCACCGAGACGCCGCCTGATTTTGGCAGCGCCCTGCGTCGGGCAGGGAACATGATCCTCGCTGCACCGGCAGCACTCGTCGCCTCGTCGACGCCCGACGACCACCACCCCGCACAAGCGAGGAGGCAGCAGCAGCAGCAACGCCACAAGGGGTGGCTGTACTTCGTGCCCGCAAAGTTTCAGTCACAATCCCCCGCAGCAGCGGCGGGGGGCAGGCGGCGCACGGCCTCCGAGGCGAGCAGGTTGCCGAGGAGGAGGAGTAGTGGCAGCGGAGGCGGGGGCGGGGGCCCGGTAGCGCCGCCGCCATACGCTCCCTCTGCTGATCAAACAATGAACGAGGTGGATGCCTTTCTCAAGGCAGAGGGGAGGGAGAGGGAGGGAGGAGGAGGAGCAGAACGAGACGAGGTTTACTCTGAGGCGGGGAGCAGTAGTGTGGGAGGCGGGGTCGGGAGTGAGGCCGGGGTGAGGGCGAGGGAGGGGGGAAGCAAGGCGGCGGACTGGGATGCAGATGGCAAGTGGGAGGAGGACTGGGATGGTAAGCCGGCGGAGAAGTAGATGGGACATTGTGCATGTATACTACATTGGTCGACGCGGGGATATCAGGGAGCAGTCTCATGGTTGAGTAGTGGGTCATATTGACAGAGGGCATCATCGTCGCTCGTGTCAGATGGTATCCTCATGATCCCGACTGTCATGGGGCATCGTCATGACCGTTTTGAGATGCAGTGTTCTGCGGTAGATAGTCCAAATACCTGCGAAGTCTGTGGCTGCTCGGTACCTACAGCCAGACGAGTCGATAGGCATCGACACATGTCTGTCTGAAAGCTCAGTTTAGGCAGAGACTCGTGGCGAGAATAACGAGGCGCGCGCGAGTCATCAAGCGTCACGGCCACGAAGCTCGTGCTCAGGCGGACCCGAGTTGATTGGGATGGCAGGCTCCGGAGAACAACGGTGGGCTCAGCGGGTGCATTGCAATGCCTCTGGCTTTTCACAATTTTGATAGCGTTATCTTTAGAAAAGAATTGACGGCGGTGTTGGACACGGTGATAATCTGGCCCCTTACAGTGGCCATGGCGTGGACGCTACGCTGTGATCATGCAGCACTCGTACATCACAGCACAGCACGACAATAAAACTAGAACATGCATCACTCATATTGATTTTTACCGGTTGTATACAATCAGCATCAGACATCAACCACGCGTTGATGGGGGTCAAATCAGCTGCTATGTCTAGAATCCACCCGTAAAGTGAGGAAAAAAGTCGTCGAATAATGGTCAAAATTCGCCGTTAATGAACAAGATCTGCTGTGGCCCACAGCATCTTCATGGAGACATCGCGCCCTACTGTAGCTGAACCAGCACAACAACTGTCCACAACGGTCATCCCGGTGTTCTGGGTCATACTGCTCACTGGAATGAGCAGTGCGGGAATGCTCGTGTATCTAGCATGTCCCAGCCGAGCGGAGCGAAGTGATGCAGTCGCCTGTAGGGGTGGGTAATCACCTGCAGCGCTGCGGTGTTTCCAACGCAACAACACGATCCGATCCGCATCGCATACGACCAGCATACTGTAACGTGTTGAATATATATATCATCGCTGGCGTGAAGCCAATTCTTTTCCACACCGTCATCAATATTCAGCCAGCTCAGGCTGCCAACTTGGCTCCCAGGGCTGTCTGACGAGATCCAGTTTTACTCTCCGTCTTCTGCCACACCTGGCTTATCGCCATATCAGATAAACACGCCCCGACCCAATCAGACGACCACCACCGAACCATGCCAGAAGCAGTGCCAGCGCACCAGCAGGCGTTTGACGGGCAAGCTGCTACATGGATACCGGACCGCTTGGAAGATGCCAGCGGCTGCTGACTGCAACTCTGGGCGCCACCCATGACAGCCCAGGCCAGGGCATGGGATGCTGACGAGTTGAGTCTACGGTGGCCGAAGCGCGCCTCCAGCCTGCCCGTTGCCATCTATGTCTGTCGCTCGCTCTTGCCCTGTCATACCAGCGCATGCTGCATCACGGCAAATATACCCATACCTCGATACGGCACGGTACAGCTGCCTACAGTACATCGGAGACGTCGTAGTCTCCGCATCGTGCTCCAGAACTACAGATCTACAGATCTGCACACGGCATCGCAATCAGCAGCACACGGTAGAATTCAGATCTATCGTTCTGGCGAGTTACTAACCACCTCAGTAGTATCGACCATCACCTGGTATTGGCATTCCTGATGATCTGGTCAGATCTGCAAACGTGCACCGCCTATCGACGGTTCGGCGCGGCCCTGCATCCAGCTTGAACCTCAGCATCAACTCTGCATCAACCTCGGACCCCGCGACATCCTCGGCGACAAGTGCCCCGCTCTAACAAGCTCTAACCGTCTAGTAGTACGCGTACTAAGCTGTCGTCGCAGTCGACGGGGGCGGTAGATCTACTGGTCCTACACATGTTCGGCGGCTACCCATGGGCCGCAGCACGACGTCGACTCTCTCGACAGTCATCGCCGACAACTCCAGATCATCCTCTCCGGCCTTTCCTCGAACTAATCTTCCCCTCTCCTCCTAGTCTCCCCGTCCCACTTCCTCACCTCTGACACCTCTGCCTCTGCCGGGTCATGCTCGCGTGTTCATCGCAAGAATGCAGGACGTCGTACTCGTCGACCCCTCCCCCTCCTATGCATGCAATGCACCCACCGCACAGTTTATCCGCACGCCTCATCCTCGGATCAACGGCTGGATGAACCTCGGTCCCGCGGTTTCGCCGAGCAATATCCCTCCTATTCTGTTGTCCCTCTCGACCTCCCTACCACATTCGCGTCTCTCCTCTCCCTCCCCTCCTGTCCCTCCCCACCTCGCCAGACTCTACCGCCTCCCCCTCCCCCACCTGTACGCCGTGTACGCCGCTGCAGCTGCAGCTGCTAAGCTGGCACTAACGAGCGGAGGAGGAGATTATGCGCGAGCTCGAGCGATGTGAAGGGGTGACCAGTAGTGTGGATTGCGACTCATGAGGGATAGAGATCAGTGTAGAGTTCAACCGCCACCGCACGACCGCACGACCGCACACCCCGCCGCACACCGCACCACCGCACCACCGCGCCGCAGACAGTCGAGATTTACCGACACAGACACCGACGAGAGGCCGGCCGTATTGACATCTCGTCTCATTGAGTGCTGAGCCGGTGGGCCGTGGTATATCTCGTGACAACCGACTTTGGGTAGAGAGAGGTTGACTTCTACACATCATCATCAGCTGGACACCTCGACTTGACAACAAAACCAGCCTTAGCCACTGTCGATACCAGCCTGACTGAACCGGATACCGACTAGGTCACGAGTGATACGAGGATAACACTGCAGCTGAACGGCGATACTACTGTAGGCAGCGATCAAGACATCGCACCCGGCTCACCGACAAGGATACCTTAGCCAGCGCACTTCAACACCCCCTCCCCTTCCTAACTCTCCGCCACAATGCCGTACGACAACTCCAACCTCCCCCGCACGTTCGCGGATGCGGACGTGAAGGAGATCGTGGGCAAGCTCACGATGGGTGGGTAGAGGCGTGGGGTCGTGCTGACGTGCTGACGTGCAGAGGAGAAGATCAAGCTGCTCGCGGGTGACATGTGGTGGAAGTGAGTATGAGACAGCGCGAGGAAGGAGGGGAAAGACGGTATCGGGAAGAGGGGGTAAGAATTTCATGAGATGGGCAACAGGAATAGTCGCAGCGCAGGAGACGGGGAGGGTCGAGTGCAGTTGAGTTGGGTGCAGTTGGAGGGAGGAGACGCTCTTGGAGATTAAGAGCGGAGATGGAGGATGGGGGTGGGGACGGGGAATGCAGATGGGAGTGGAGATGGGAGTGTAGAGGGAGACGCCAATGTCCAATGAGGGAGACGCCGATGTGCAACGACAGAGGCACCCGAGAACCCGCTGACAGCAGCACCGCCGCGGTCCCGCGTCTCGAGGTGCCCACGGTGAAGGTCACGGACGGGCCGAACGGTGCTCGCGGAGGAAGCTTCTTCAAGAGGAGTGAGTAGGAGCGTTGTGTGTTGAGCGGGCGATGGTACGGAATCGCGGGAATGGCGTGACCAGCAGCGAGTGGGATGTGGAAGGAGAGGATATGAGCATCAGGCTGGCAGAGTAGTGCGACCAGTTGCAGTGACAGCTGGCGACGGTCTGATGCGCGATCATACGCTGCAGGCTAGCTTGACTGCTCTGCGAGCGCGCCATCACCTGCGTGTCCTGGAGCTAAGGAGAAGTGGTGGCATGTAATGACCATCTTTTGTGGTACAGAGGAATCTTGGACGATATGGGAGAGCTCGGTGGGCGATCGCAGAGAGAGGGGAGAGGGGCGCGCCAACTGCACAACTGCGTGCTCTCAGGCAGTCTGTACATCCTCATCTCCCATGTTGTGAGATGATTTGGCAGCAGATGTGTGCTAGCCCGATGCTCGCCTGGACCACAAAGTGGCGTGGCAAGTAGCGAGGCGCTGCACTTGCTGTTGGCAAGAAGCCGATGTGGGGCAGCTCTTGGGCTGCTCATTGCTTTTTGCTACTCTCGAACAAGGAAGCGTTCCTCGAACATCCCTCCAGTCGCGAGCCACCGCTTCTTCTGCCGCATCAGATATCAGAGATCATCAGCACTATAATTCCACTCACGCGTTCACGACATGCTGAACAGGAAACTGTGCTAGATTGAGTGCCGTATGGGCTGAGCGCCGTGCTAGGCTGAGCGACGTGCTAGACAACTAGCTGCGCTCGCTTCTAGCACCGAGTTGTGCTGCGCTCGTCGTGTCCACTCGTTGCGAGCACGTCTTGCGTCGCCACTCAGCTCACACAACTCGCTTCGCTCGTTGCGCTCGCTTCGCTTGTTGCGCTCGCTAACCTCAGCCGCCGCATGCGTCTTCCCCAACGCCACCTGCCTCGGCGCCACCTTCTCTACCGAGCTCGTCGAGGAGTCCGGGAACCTCCTCGCCGCCGAGACCAAGGCCCGCGGTGCAGTCGCCCTCCTCGGCCCCACGATCAACATCCAGCGCTCGCCCCTCGGCGGCCGCGCCTTCGAGTCCTTCTCCGAGGACGCTGTCCTCTCTGGCCTCATCGCTGCCGCTTACGTCAACGGCCTGCAGAAGCACGGCGTCTCCGCTGTCATCAAGCACTTTGTCTGCAACGACATGGAGCACGAGCGCAACGGCCAGGACAGCATCGTGGCCCCCCGTGCCCTGCGTGAGACCTACCTCCGCCCCTTCCAGATCGCGCAGAAGCACGCCAGCCCCGACGCGTACATGACCTCGTACAACAAGCTGAACGGCACCCACTGCTCCGAGAACAGCTGGCTGCTCAAGGACACGCTCCGCCGCGAGTGGGGCTTCAACGGCCTGGTCATGTCCGACTGGTTCGGCACCTACTCGACCGACCTGGCGATCAATAACGGCCTCAGCCTCGAGATGCCCGGCCCCGGCATGTGGCGCCAGGAGATGCTCGTCAAGGCGCTCGTGAGCGCGCACAAGATTGACCCTCGCGACATCAGCACCCGCGCCACCGAGGTGCTCGAGTGGGTCCAGCGCTGGGCCCGCGCGTCCCCTGACACGGTCTATGGTCCCCCCGGGGAGCGCTCGCGTGTCGAGGATCGCGAGTCGGACGCCAAGCTCCTCCGCCGCCTGGCGGGCGAGGGTGCCGTGCTGCTCAAGAACGAGGGTGACATTCTGCCCATCAAGCAGGGCAAGGTCGCCGTCATTGGCCCCAACGCCAAGGCCACCGTCATCACTGGTGGTGGCAGTGCCGCCCTGCGCGCGCTGTGGAAGGTGTCGCCTTGGGAGGGTCTCGTGACGAACAAGCCTGAGGGTGTGGATCTGTCGTACGCCCAGGGCTGCGTCGGTGCCAAATTCATGCCTCTGCTGGACGAAAGCTTCACCACTCTTGACGGCAAGCCTGGCTTCGAGCTGTGGTACTACAACATCAAGGAGGACGAGTCGGTTGACGAGTCGCCTGCACTCAAGGACACGCACTACGAGAGCGACATGTTCATGGCCGATTTTGTGGCCCCAGAGCGTGAGTAGCAGCGGCGCAGACTGTGTGTCTGAAAACTGCTTCGAGGTTGTAAAGATAAAGTCTTGCTGACCCCAGTCGGCTCCAACTTCGTCACCGAGGTGCGCGCAACATTCACCGCCCCTATCACGGGCGACTACGAGTTCGGCATCTCCACCACGGGGCAGGGCTGCCTCTTCCTCGACGACGAGGAGATCATCGAGAACACGGGCGACGCGCCCCGCGGCTCGACCTTCTTCAACAACGGCAGTGTCGAGATCCGCGGCCGTGTCAAGGTCTCCCAGGGCAAGAAATACCTCCTCCGCGTGACGCACGACTCGCGCCGCGGCAAGGGTGGCAAAAAGGTCAGCGGGCCCTTCAACGTCAAGGGTCTGCGTATCGGCGCCTCGCCCGCCGTTGACGGCGACGCTGCGATCGCCGAGGCTGTCACTGCCGCGCGGGAGGCGGACACCGCCGTCATCGTCGTTGGCCTCAACGCCGACTGGGAGTCGGAGGGCTACGACCGCCCCAACCTCTCCCTCCCCCTGCGGACGGACGAGCTCATCGCCGCGGTCGCCAAGGCCAACCCGCGCACCGTCGTCGTCGTGCAGTCGGGCTCGGCCGTGACCATGCCTTGGATCAGTGAGGTCGCCGGCGCCGTGCAGGCGTGGTACGGCGGCAACGAGTGCGGCAACGGTATCGCCGACGTCCTGTACGGCAAGCGCAACCCCAGCGGCCGCCTGCCCCTTTCCTTCCCCAAGCGGGAGGAGGACATCGCCGCGGCGCTCAACTACAAGTCGGCGCGCACACGCACCCACTACGCTGAGGACATCTGGATTGGCTACAAGCACCACAACGCGCACCGCATCCCGCCACTCTTCTCCTTCGGCCACGGCCTGTCGTACACCACCTGGGACTACTCGGACCTCAGGATCGAGGCGAGCGGCAGCACCGCGGACGACTGGCGCGCAAAGGTCAGCGTCGTGGTCAAGAACACGGGCAGCGTCGCCGGAGACCACAGTGTTCACTTCTACACCTCGCCGCCACCACCGACGCCCACCAGCCTCCTCCACCCCGAGGTGCAGCTCGTCGCCTTCTCAAAGGTGTACGGCCTCGCTCCCGGCGAGGAGCGCGCCGTCACCGTCGAGCTCGACAAGTACGCCGTCTCGCACTGGGACGAGGGGTACGACACGTGGCGCGCAGAGGTCGGCGACTGGAAGGTGTGTGTTGGCCGCGACGCCGGCAACATGGCGATCGAGGCGGGCTTCAAGGTCGCGACCGAGATGGAGTGGCGGGGGCTCTGAGCACGCGTATACTGTAGAGTGTGATTTAGGGCTCCAGTGTCAGAAGTTGGTCAAATGAAGGCTACCGTCGATATGTACAAAAATGAATGCAGCGTGATCTATACTGTACAAGGGGTTGCGGTTTTGTATTGCGAGGTTCAACTCTTTGCATCTTTTGTCTCGAGTCTGTTATGACGAGCGGACTAGCCAGGCTGCTGGCTGCCAGCCACTTAGTCCTGGCTATTGATCTTCGCGGTTTTGTTCGAGGCGACCTCAAAGTTGAACGTCTGTCCCCGCTTGGGTTTCTTCACGACAGGCTTCTCGACAGGGTAGGGAGTGAGTGGGCGCTCGATGGGCATGGCGTCGTCGTAGCTTGCAGCTGGTGGTGATTGTTGAGTCTGGTGGCCGATTGGGCTTTGACCGTGCGACAATCTTGTACTGTAGAGGTGGTTGTGATTGTCAATGCATGGGTTTGTCTTCTGCTTATATGCCAATCTGCTCGACAGCAACACCCAACACTCCCTCAGCCAGAGTTGAGTTACTTTTCGAAGTAAGCTCAGCGGTACGTCTGCCGTAATACTCGTAGAAGCCTCAAGACCGGCTAGAAGCACTCATCGGTGACATCTTCCCACGTACTACTGCCATCACTGTCACCAAACTCCCATGTAAAACGATCACACCAACTCTACGTCTCAATTGTACTCAATCGTACTCAATCGCATCTATCTGGTGACAGCAGCAGCTCATTCACAGCGGACACTGAAGAAGATCATTGAACGAGGAGTAGTGTGGTGGCACACCTCACACCTGCCACCTACCCGGGGTCTCGTCATGCAACAGACTCGTGCATCAAACTACAGTACATTCCTAAGCTATTCCATTCGGTTCTTTCCTGGACATATCCCGTATCGACGATATCCAATATATGCTGTTGCTGCTTGCGAAACCAGGATCGAAAGCCATTGGTCACTACTCGTGGAACGGGAAGAACGACTCCTTGTCACCCGGCGGCGTAGCATAGACCGGCGACGGTGGCGGTGAGGGGTAGTGCTCTGCGTCTTCTATTCGCACCACTGTCGTTGAACAGAGATCGGTGATGACAATGGTGAGTTGCGGTCGTGCTTGCTTCGGCATCGTGATGTGGCGTGAGGAGAGGTGTGGTGGGTGATTCTCGAGGTTTCAGTGTCGTTTGTTTGTTTGCACTCAGGTTGCAGTTCTCGTTGTTGTTTGCGCTCTGGCAAGCAACAACAGCTGCTATATGTACACCGGGATTGTTGTACACAAGTGTCGCCCGGGGTCTGGTCGTGTCCACATGTCAGTCCGAGGTGGTCGGGAACTGATGGCACGAGTGAGTGGGTGGTGAAGGCGGCTGGCACCGTGCGGGTGGTGGCCGCAGGTGTGACTGAGGATGGGGCAGGCTGGTGGCGTCGCTGGAGCTACTTCGGACGAGGTAGTGCACGATGTATACTTTGCTGCGATCGTCGGGCAACTCCAGTGTCTTCTATCTGCAGAGACGAGTAGAGGAGAATGGGTAAGCGGACGCCACATTGCTGCTAAGTACTTGCTGCCGGAACCGATCTGCTGGACGTCGCGCAGCATTGATAGCTCCCTATCGCATGGTTCGTGTACTGTATCTTGGAAGAGTGCTGAAGCAATTGCCCAGTCGCACCACTATGGGATCGACTAAATGTCCACCCACCATCGCCATCACTGTTTATGGAAACACAGATGAGGTCGCTCTCTGTCAGTCGTCGGGTAGTGACTACCCTACCTCAGCACTTTGAATATAGATGCAGCTTGTCAGAACCTGCAAACACCTAGCACTGTTGGCATGAGCTGGCATGTGCCTCATGTGCTTGTCCCAGCGTCCCGGGAATCTGATACATCGCCGCCAAGCGACCTTTGATGCGAAGACAGACACACAACACCACCTCATACATCTTCGCCCCGCTACACATATGTCTTCGCCCCACCTCTGCCCTACTCCACGTCCTGCCCGCCACGTCGACGCCCATGCTTGACCGCCTCGCGATGCCTCCTCTTCCACCCGCGCGTGAGCTCCAGCCGCCGCGCCTCCCACAGCTTCTGCATAGCCGCATCTGTCACTTCCCTCGTGAACGGCTTGCGCTTGGGCTTGAACTTTTCCGCGGCCGCAGGCTGGCCGTACCCGTACTCGTCCCCTTCGTACTCCCTGCTACCTGCTCCCCACTCGTCGGGCGTCTCCTCCTCTGGTGCCAAGACGCTCGTCGCCTCGCCCTTACGGCTGGGCCTGAGCGGCAGCGGGAAGAAGAGGGGTATTTCTGGGTCCGCCTCGAAGGTTGACTTCGGTGCGAGTGCGAGCGGTGCGAGCTCAGGTTGCTCTGCGTCGCGTGGCTTGGTGGTCGGCAGGACGACGGTCTCGTCGATCTCGAGGTCGGGGGCGATCGTGTCGATGAGGGAGAAGGAGGTGGGGGCTGAGGGGGCGAAGAGGGCTTTGAGTCCGGAAGGTTGGGGCGGGGGGGTGTCCGCGGCATCGTCCCCTGCATCAGAGTTGGAGTCCGATGAGTCTGAGCTAGAGTCTTCAGAGTCTGTCCCGGAGTCAGAACCAGAGTCAGATCCAGAGTCGGAGTCAGAGCTAGACCCAGAATCGGAGTCAGATCCGGATGAGGAGGACGGCGAGGACGAAGACGAGCCCGACTCAGACTCGCCGCCAGACCCACCACCACGCAGCCGCAACGGCTTGCGAATAGATGCACTCTCTACCTCCAACGGCGACGGCTCCTTCTCCTTCTCGCCGCTGATGGTAGCATACACCCACGGTGTGGACGGTGATGGCGCGCCCCGCGATCGGCGGGTGATTTCCACCTCCTGGCCCTCCTCGGACTCCTGCCGCTGTGGCTTGAGCGTAGAGTAGTCGTCATCGTCACTCTCTTCCTCGTACGCGACGAACTCGCGCGCTGCTCGAGCGGACGGTGTAGTGTCGCCTAGCAGCGAGGCGAGGACGCCCAGTGCTCCTGAGCGTTCTGCTGCCACTTGGGACCTGATGGGGTCGGGGACAGCCGTGCTCGAGGACTGAGCAATCGTAGCTGGTCGTGGGGTGGCGTTGCTGTGAGCCGCAGCTGTCCGTCGCGGTGGTGCAGGTGTAGAGTGATCTTCGGCCAGTCCGTTCGGCAGTGCGAGCGTGGCGAGGCGCGTCGGTGAAGGTGACGGAGTGGTGGCGCGCGAAGAGCGATCCTCCTCTGACTCGGCTTCTAGCTCTGCGAGGCGTGGGTTCCGTGGGGGTTCTGGCTCCTCTGATGTACTCTCGGACTCCACGGGCTGGAGGTTACGCGCCGGGAAGAGGGGAGGTGCTGAGCTTGAGGCAGCTGGAACTGGCTCATCCTCGCGAGCAGGGAATAGGGGAGAGGCGGAGCCCTCGACCTGTCGTGCAGGGAACAGAGTAGACGCAGAGCCCTCCTGCTCCGAGGGGGCCGCCGAGACCTCTCGCGCAGGGAAGAGTGGTGATGCCGAACCCTCAGCCTCGCGAGCAGGGAACAGAGGCGAGCCTGCTCCCTCCACATCGCGAGTGGGGAACAAAGGTGACCCCGACGCCTCCCGCTGCTCTCCGACTCCCGGGAACAACGGGGACGCAGACCTCGCTCCTCCAGCTGGAAACAGCGCTGAGCCATCGCTCTCCTCCCCGGCATCACTCCACGAAATGCCATCCCACTCCACCTCACCAGCGACCACCTGCCGCCGCCCACGGACCTCCACCCTCTCCTCCCCTCTCCTCCACCACCCGATCACAACGCGGCCCTGCTCGTCCACATCGCCGTCCTGCTCCTCCTGCTCAGCCTCCTCAAACTCCCACCCTTCGCCCTCTGGCAGCTGCACGTCACCGCCGAGGTCCTTCTCGGCCAAGTGTGTCGGGTTCCACCTCCTTGGGTCAATCACACGGCAGTGCGAGCGTGTCGGCGGGCGGGCCTTCAGCGTGGGCTTGGCGTCGGGTGCTGTAGGCAGGGGGTGGCTCGGCCGCATAGCAACAGGGCGGATAAGGTGGCCGTCGAGATTGATCCAGAACTACAGTCAGCACATACCCGACCGCCGTGCGGCCCACCTTTCTCCTCGTCCAGTTCTCCTCCATCACCAGACGCATGTCCTGTGCATGCTTGCCCCCCTCGCGAACGATAGCCCTCCTCAGCCGCTTGCTCCTGCGCTTCTCCTCATCTGCCGCTGGTCGGCGCTCAGCCGCAAGCCTGTCGTCAGCCCGGTACAGGCGCTCTGCTCACTTGACATCCCACTTCGGTTTGGCTGGTGCGACTCGCAGCTGTGTGCCACGCCATGTAGCTCCAGACATGATGTTCAAGCCTGCAGTCAGCACCTACACAATATGCAGCACCCACACTTCCGCAGCTGCGCTGGTGTTGTCTCCAATGTCAGATATGCAAATGGTCGAGGCTGGCCTAACCGTCAGTCCGGACATTGCTCCCTCAACGCACCCAGCGCATCAACACCCAGCTCCTCGACGTCCAGCACCGTCCCGAACGAGCGAAAGCGGTCCCGCAGGTGGTCCGTCGTTATCGTCGGCGTCAGCCCGCCGATGTGCAGCCTCTGCCTGACTGCCTCGGCCATGTTGTGCGTCTAAGTGAGGAGCTCAAGTCGTTCAGATGCTCAAATGTCCATGCGTATGGGTACGAACTTCAGAAATCTCGGCGCATCACGTGACTAATAGCATCAGTGCTGATCCGTAATCGAGGCCGTTGGAGCATTACAAATAATCCTAATCGGCAATACTAATGAGCGCGTCGCGTAAATGATGAACATTGTTGACATTTCCGTGTGCAGATAGCAAGTGCTGTTCTCGACTCTTTCTCAATCAGCCGTCATGTCCACAACTCCAGCAGCCAGCAGCGCGCCGCCGAGCAGCAACCTGGTGATCCGGGTGTTCAACCAGTCTTTGCTATCTCGACGCGCGATGCCCATGGACGTCGCGGTGGAGATGTACAAGCGCGCTGTGGGGGTGGCCCGTGGTGAGTCCGCGATCGAGCTGCCAGCGCATACCTGACACGGCGCTGACTGCAGACCACAACCCAGACGAGGTTCCTCCGCGCTACCACACGAACACTGAGAGCTTTCTCAAGTTTCTCGACGAGGTCATCCGCATCCTGGAGCCGCTGGGGCTGACGGTGGCACGAGGCTACACCGAGACCGAGGGACGGCAGTGGATCGCGCTGTGCAACACCGAGGCCGGGGAGATCTCCCAGCTGGCGACGGACCTGACGCCGCTTGAGATCAGCTTTGTGCGCGAGCTGATCTCCGCGATTGTGGGGTCGTACCCCGCCAACTCGGTCGGGTCGGCCAGCGCCCTCCGCCTCACGAGCGAGCTGGAAGGCCAGATGTCCAAGGCGTCAGCGGAGCAGCTGCTTCTCGCTCTGGTGAGCCGGGGGTGGTTTGCGAGGTCCGCGCGGGGGCGGTACTCGTTCGGGACGCGTGCGCTGCTGGAACTGGAGCACTACCTCCGCGAGGAGTACGAGGAAGAGGTCAACGACTGCGCCCGGTGTAGGCGGCTAATGATGACGGTGAGTCGAGGCCAGCGTCTGGGCCGTCCACAAGGGACAAGAAGGAGGTGGCGAGTGCAGGACTCGCTAACATCAGGGCGTCAAGTGCACCAATGATGGCTGCAGCACCCACCTCCACACCTACTGCTACAAGCAGCTGCTGCGAGGCCGCGCCTCATGTCCCGGGTGCAGCGGCTCTCTGGGGGATACTACACCCATCGGGGAGGACGCGGTGTCAAGTAATCAGGACACGTGGTCCAGGCCAGCGAGGAGGAGACGCCCGCGGCAGAGCGGCAATGACGAGGGCGACGACGAACGCGAGTCCGAGGGCGAGACGCAGAGGCGGCGACCGAGGCGGGGCAGCGCAAGTTTGGAGCGCAGGGCAGCCGAGATGGAGGAGTATGAGACGGAGGAGGACCAGCCGGCGGGGTCGCAGTCGCAATCTCAATCGCAGCTACAGTCACAATCACAGTCACAGTCGCAGTCACATCGGCAGGGGGTTAGTAACAAGTTCAGTGTTAGCGCTGATAATAGGAGACGCTCATACCCGATTCGGTGGCCGACTACGGCACTGTACACTGAGGATGTATACGAGTGATTCGACCGGCAACGGCACTGTGCATCGAGCGACGAGATTGCATTGAATTCCGACTGACAGTGCATTACATGTGAACGATGTATGATATATGTACACTATCTTTGTGCGAGCTCAAGCACGCATCCGTGTCCGTATCGGTGAGCATTGATGATTGACAGAGGCAACTCGTGGCGAACCACTACGCCCTCCCACGCCAGCTCTTCCACCGCGCAGGAAGATCACCTAGCCCAATACTCTTATAAACGACGTCGCTGGCCTCGGCGTCATTGGCAGAGGCTCCCTCCGGGATACTACTGATCGAGACATGCCGGCGTGAGCGTGAGCGTCCGCGCTTCATGCTTCCGCGCGTGGGTGTGCGTGGTGGTGTTGACGGGGTGCTCGGAGTCGAGCTGCTGCGTTTGTGCGATCGGCGGGTGCTCTGCGCGCTCGATGCTGTAGCCTCCACCGCTTCATCGACTTTAATGGGAGGTCTGTTGCTGGCTGAACGCCGATCGCCGTTACCACTGTTGTGTTCGTGTCTGCCGTCTTCTTGGTCGCGCCCTTCCTCGTCCTCACCCTCGCCTTCACCACACTCATGCTCATTGCTTTCCTCTCCTTTATGCGCTTCGCTCCATAGCCCACCACTTCGTTCATGCCAGTGTCCCGCTTCAACCTCCTGTCCACTCCCCCTCTTGTGTCTCGCATGGCCTCCCTGTCCTTCTTCCTTCCGCTGTCCGCGTTCTCCAAAGTTGAAAAGATCATGCGCGACCCTTCGTCCGACCTCCGCAGACGTCGGCGTCGGTGATATCGAAGACGGACCGCTCTGCCTCCTTCGTGGTACCCGCGGCCCTCCGAATGCGCTCTGCACCGGCCTGGGCGAGAACACCGACGCCGCCGGCGAGAGGGAGGGTTCTACGTCCACCCCCCGGTCCGGCGGTCCGGCGCTCAGTCGCGGTGTTGACGGCCCTGCCCCGCCTGTTCGGGGTAGCTTGCACATGCGCCTGATGTCAGTCAGGCCGCGACCAGCTCTCTACTCGACAGAACCTTGTCCATGCGACGAGTCTGCTCGACAGACCTGTCATTTGCAGTCATGCAGCTTCAGCCCACGACCACAGCATTTGAATCGAGCTGTTAGGAGCTGCTAGAGAGAACATCCTTTCTCACATAAAGTACCGCCATCCCTTCGCCTCCAGCAAATCTCGTCCGCCTCCTCAGATGTGCTCACACCATATCGCAGCGCGATCATCATCATGCCACATGAATCAATCCCCTTTACACAGAAGAGGTGCCTTTCCTGGGCTGTCAAGCGGCAGAGCGTAATCATCCAGACTGCATCACATCGGGGATCACATGTTGTCCCGATTGATATGAGTCGTCTCAACTGATCCATTCACTCCCCAGCCTTGTCACCAACGACTGCGTTTGAAGATGCCACAATCTCATGCCAAGACGGTCCAGCACAACTGCAACACTCACCCAACATACGCAGACCCAATCTCCTCCCGCCGTGATTCATCAGATCGTTGATTCTCGAGCGTCGTAGCGGACACCTTCCGCCTCCGCGCATACCGCTCATCCCCCTCCTCCACTATACTCGACCGTGGCGAGCTGGCAATCTGTGGACGCGAGCCAGGTAGCAGAGCGGCCAGCTGGCTGAGCAGAGTAGGCTGAGGTGCAGGCGGTACATGCACCGGCAGGATTTGAACGGCTGAGCCGGGGATAGCTTGCTGAAACACACTCGCCGGCAGGGCGAGGAGATGGGCGCGCTCGGGCTATGGTCAGTTGTCCTCCGAGACTATTCAGGAATTGCGTTTGACGCAAGAACAGATATAGAAGGCTGTTGAACCGTTGAGAACAACAAGCAGAGCACTGCCTCGTCTTGGAGTGGAATGTCGCAGAAGGGCAAGAGGTACTCACCGCTGCGGACCAGAGGTTGCACAAGTACGACAGACATCCCATGACCATGCGCGGTGTTTGAGCTAGACCAGGGCTCACTGCAATGCCATTTATAGGCCATCGAGTTTCAAGCCACTGTCACCTTACAGTTGTTGATGGTTGACACGTACTCCGATTCGTGCAGTTTAGAACTAATGCGACAAGGTCTAGTCATGTGCAGAGGGTGGCCCTGGCAATAACTCCTGTCCGTACAGCAAAGACAATGCTACTTTTCAGTGAGTGATGCCGTGGTGCAGGGGATGAGCGTGCGCAAATGTAGCACGGACGTGGTGTATCGAGTCATCGATAGCGAGCGAGCAGCGCTGGATATGAGGTCGGTAGACAGCGCCACCGAGTTTTAGCACCGAGTATCGTCTGGCCAAGAAATGAGTTTTGAAGTGTATGTATGACAGGCAACAATCGCGAGCTGTTGTTCAGTTGCTGTTGAGGTGTGACGATGCAGCTGATGCAGGGTGCCCGTTGTACGGTGTATCGTGGCGCCGCGGTCTGAGCGCAGGGATCACACGGCTGCTCATCATCAATCCTGAGCGAGCAGCGACGGGGCATCGATGACTTGCGCTTGAGACAGGTGAAGCATGGTCGAGCGAGAAGATGGACAAGTGTTTGAGCTTGACGAGATCGTAGAGTACGGTATGAAGCAGATGGTACTGTATGTCGCAGAAGCGGAAGCGAGGGGTGCCACATGCCACAATCCACTCCGAGTGGCACATCTCGCTGATCACCCGTCTCCTTCTCGCACAACATCACAACAACAACGACAACAACAACAACAACAACAACAACTCACGACACACCCGCTGTGACTGATCGGGACAGGCTTGCCCGCCGGACTCGGACTTGGCATCAGGTGAGGGCTTTGGTTGTTACCTCCATCGACAGTCGGCGTCCCGTGCTTCGCTGATCTGCCGCCTCGCTGATCCTCTGATCCGTTGGGTCGATTCATGGCTGTCCGATGAACGACTGCAATCCACCCAGCACCCAGTCCGCACCAAGCTAATTGTGACCAATATGTTTTGGACAGATGCGTCAAGTCCCCTCACCGACGCGACGGCGGAGGCCCGTCTGGGAAGCAGACTTGGCACCGACATCTTGGAGGTCTTTAAGACTTTGGTGTATCCTGTTGAAACTGTTTTCATACCCCTTCGTCCCAGATATAACCTAATCGCCCGTCGCCGGCGTCGCCGAGCATTATACTGTGCGTGAATGACAAGACTGCGCGTTGCCCTCCTGTGTCCATGCTGTGTCATTTCGCACTGCTCTTCAACGTATGAGCTCTCTTTCCGACGAGAGTCGCCCCACTAGTGCACCGCTGTCATAATGCTATTTGCCTCTCCTGGCACCGCCCTCACGACAGCCGACACAAGCAGCATATCAATGTCGGTCGTGTGTGCTGCTAGCTTATCTGGACATCTTTGGAGGACGCGAAGGGCAGATAGATCACCGCTGACAGTCCAGAGCTTCGAACTCATGATGCCCCTCTCCTTCCATCGGAGTACTATTTTGCCCGTCACCCAGAGCCCGCACCTGTACTCTGGCAAGCTGCAAGGACAATGGGCTGCGTACTACTCCCTATGTTCAAGCTGTGCGGGTTCGAAACGCTCCTCGACCAGAGCTGTCATGAATTTCCCCTACAGACACCTTGCTGAAGACCACTCAACCTCACCTACAGTACCCCGAGACAACCCACAGGAGGCCGCAGCCTATCATGAGCTGTGCTGCTAGCTCATCGCATTCGGCGGAGGCGGTGTCGGACTTCAATGCTATGCATTCAGCAATCCACGCTACTGCCAGTTAAGGCGTTAAGGGCGCCGTCGACCACCGAACAGTCCCCCGTGCACTATCAAGGACTAAGGTACCCGTCCAGCGTCCAGGCTGCCAACTCGCGTGGCAGTTTGGCACTTGGCGTTTTCTAATTCTCGACAATTCGACGATCATCCTGGCGTTGTCAAAGGCGTCAAGCTTAAAAGTCCTTGCATACAGGGTACTGATAAGGACTGGATATGAGGCGGTGAGACGCGGGGATGTGGCCCGGTGGCATTGATGTTGATTGATTGTGACTGACAGCTGGCGCTTTAATCGCTATCGCTCTTGCGATGAAACATTTTCTTCATGACTTTTCGGCCCTTCAAAGTTGACCTGCCTCGCCTTCAGCCTGCGAGGAGTCGCAGGGCGGGAAGCTCGCTCTTACCCCTTCACTCCGACTCTCCCAAGTCCTCCATTGACATCGCCAATGGCAACAGCTCTCCACGACGAGCCGACCGCAGACGGACCTGCTCGCTCTCCTCGATCTTGGCGTCGGCGCGCCAATATCGCCGCCTCATTGCCCTCATCCTCTTCGCTCTCATCATCAGCGTTCTGACCTTCTGGTCACGGCTGGCTCTAGCATGGCGAGACTTCGGCTACCTCATTCGCCCGCTCTGGGACCACCCCGACCGCCCCTTTGACATTATCACCCATTACCCCTCTGCCACCGGACTTGGAAACGACAAGTGGTGCTCCCTCCATGGCTGGACTCGGCGCACCACCAAACCAAAAGTCTACGACGCGATCATCTTTTCCGTCGAGCTTGACCTCCTCGACATCCGCCTGCGGGAGCTCTACGACGTCGTCGACAAGTTCGTTGTCCTCGAAAGCGACTACACCTTCACCGGCCTGCCGAAGAACACTACATACGCTGACAACCGCGAGCGCTTCGCCTGGGCGGCAGACAAGGTGCACTACGCGTTCCACGCCGGTCGCGAGCTGCAGCACGGCGAGGACCCGTTCATCCAAGAAGCGGAACTACGGACCGCGATGAACGACGCCTTGGACGACGCGGGCGTGCGCGACGGCGATCTCATTCTCATGAGCGACGTCGATGAGCTCCCGCGCGCGTCGACTATCGAGCTGCTCACAGCCTGCGACTTCGGGGACAGCGTACACCTCCAGCTCCGGAACTACATGTATAGCTTTGAGTTCCTGCTCGACGCGGAGAGCTGGCGGTCCAGCGTGCGCCGGCACCCGAGCGAAACGGGGTACAGCCACGGGCGGGTCAGCGACCAGCTCCTCGCCGATGCCGGGTGGCACTGCTCCTTCTGTTTCAAGCATATCTCCGACTTCCAGTTCAAGATGCAGGCGTACTCGCATGCGGATCGGAGTCGGAAGGAGCTCCTAGATGAGAGGCGCATACAAAAGGTCATTTGCGACGGCACGGACATCTTCGACATGTACCCCGAGGCGTACTCGTGGAGCGAGCTGGCGCGCAAGATGGCGCCGATCCCGAAAACGTACTCGGCGATGGATGTGCCGAGGCTGCTCACCGAGAATCCGGAGAGGTTTGCGTACCTCCTATCAGGAGGTTGTGAGCGAGAGCCTGAAGCGTAGCACGTAGTGCGGAGCCGGCGCGGGGGGAGCATCGACGATGTTCACGAGGCGCGAGCAGCGCATTGGAACAGGTGCAACCGGTGTGTATGTATACTTACAGTTTTGTATAGATCTCTATGTTAAGAGGGTGAGTGACCTCTACCTACAAAGCAGTTGTTGTGTGGAGTAGGCTATGTCGTGAGTGAGTGATGTTTACTACAATAACTCCCAGCGCCCTGCATGGTCATTATAACCCACTTAGATCATTACTCTCATGAAAGCCCTTCACTCACGGTCATCGTGGTACCGTTCCACTGTACATTTACCTCTAAGCACCACTGATTCCTACTCCCTCGCCCACGCCGGATCATACTGCGGGGGCACGACCTCCTCCCCCACCTCGGCAGGCGCGACCTGCACCCGGCCCGCGTCCCTCGCCTGGGTGACAACGGGGTTGAGCGGTGATCGCAGGGCTGGCCCCTGGCTTCGCCTCTTCGTCGTTGCCGCTGTTGTTGCTGGCCCAGATTCCACCAACTGCGCAGCACCAGCGATAGACGACTCCGACTCGCTATGCCCAATCCCGAACGTCGCCGCGCCGAGCGAGTGCGAGCTGCCACCATCGTGGTGGGCGGGCGAGGCTTGTATCCCGGTGCCGAACGTGTCCCCCGTGTGACGAGCTTCGCTCCGGGGCGTCCAAGAGGCGCTGTCTGGTCGGACCGCTGTGCCTTGCCCCTCTATCCCGAACGACGGGCTGTCTGTTGCTGGGGAGATGGCGTCCGAGGTATATGGGGACATCGTCTTCGATCCGGAACTGAGTGGGATACCAGATGGCGGATCCCCCTTTGGCAGGACACCAAGCCCTGAGGCGGCACCATGTCCCCACGACACAGGCAGCGGCGTGACGTGCTCGTCATGGCCATCAGTGTACGGCAACGCCGCCTGCCTCGAGTCGAGTGTGTCGATCTCAAAGTCGGATTCCTGCGTACGGCGCCGGCCGAAGAGGGGCCGTGTGGCGCCAGAGATCGAGGCGTGCTCGATGCCGTCTTTGGGTGATCGGCGACGGCAGAAGAACCAGAGGAGTGCGGCGAGAAGTGCGAGGCCGACGACGCCGCCCACTACCCCGCCGGCGATGGCTCCGGTGTTCGAGGAGGAGCTGGGTGGGGAGTTGGAGTTGGTGTTGGGGTTGGTGTTTGGTGATGGACTGGTGGTATTGGTGGAGTTGTTGGTGGTGGCCGAGGGGTGAAGTGGAGACCATGGTTCGCCTCTGGGTGTCAGTCATGTTGCCACAAGAGGCGTGCAGCGAGGGGGCGGTGAAAGACATGGCGATGCTCGATCTGCTGCCCAACCAGCCAGTGGGCAAACTGAGGCAGTGGTGCAACTCAGTCTACCCAGTTCAGCAAGCCCCGGTGTAATCCAGGCCTCATGAGATGCCGTCACGACCGGGCTGCTAGTCTGCTCATCGCCAGCTCAACGAAACTGCCTGAACGGCAGAGAAGCGTGCTTCCCGGAACGAGTCGTACGCCCCCTGCTCAATCCAGCACCTGGTGCTCAAACCCAGTGGCTCCAGCACGCCGCTCTCTCACACCCAGTGACTCAGAGTGGCACTGCGTTCTGCGCTACTGACAATCCTTGCTCGACCTGCCACTGCGTGCCGAGTTTCGCTGAAAGCACGGTCGCTCAGCCCGGCACTGTAGTTCGCGCTTCGCCCAACCCATGCTCGCACTGCTTGCCACTCCGTGCTGGGCTTTGCTGGACCCGCTCAGCGTGGCACTCCGTGCCCCGCTTCGCTCAAACCACTCGCTCAGCCCGGCACTCCGTGCCGGCCTGACCTCGACTCACCCATCAACCGTCACAAACATCGCCCTCCCAAACTCCAACGGCTCCCCAACTTGCCCCTTATGCTCCAACACCACCTCATACCTCCGCGTCGGATCCAGCGTCGCCGCGTACAGCACCACCGCATAGTCGCGCCACACCTGCTTTGCACTGTACTCCATCACGCCTGTGCCATTCACGAACGGCGGTGTCGGGTCCACGCGCACCTCGTAGCGCGCATACTCGGCCCCAACCCCGCCAAGGAGGTACACCACCGATGCGTTCGCCGGCGTCCTGAGCTGCATACTCGCTCCAGGGGTGTACGCGCCCATCACGTCGTACACGACGCACGAGACGGACGTGTCGTTGTAGCCGCAGAACTTGTTGCTGTCCTGCCATGTGCCTTGGAGCTGTACCTCGGCGGCGGTGAAGGCGGCGGTGTCGAGTGCGGTGATGTTCTTGACCGAGGTGTGGGCGCTGGGGTCAGCGCAGAGTCAGAGGAAAGGATATGTCTAGGCCGTGGTCTTGGCTGCCAACTGCCGCCTGTGGTCTTTCTGCATATACCAGCAATCATCATTCTGCGCAGTGGACACCTCATAGTCATCATATGATGAGACATCATGACCTGATGGCATGAAATATCACCAAAATCACAAAGCAGGAATGACCACCGTCGCCCTGCAAGGAGTCAACCTGTGGTCTGCTTGGTGGACCACGCTTGCGAGCAATCCAAGGTACACCACTTGTGGCCTACGCAAAATCGCCTATGACCTTGCCGTTGGCATGCCGACACCTCTTGTCACTCCGTTCTGCAGACGTAATAACTGTGAAGGACACACCTCCCCTATCCTCGATGGATGATGACCACAGACCACAGACCAGTAAACACAGACCTCAGACCACCGCCAAAACCTACTCACCCTGGCCCCCCACCCCACGTCGTCACCACCACCCCCGCCAACCCCACACTCCCGCTCACCAACCTAATCGACGCAGCATGCTCCCCCATCTGACCCCCCGCCTCCGCCAGCACCGTCACGGGACTCGACGTCGCCGCATCAATCGCCTCAAACTTGACATTCTTGCTCTCTCCATCGAACGTGAGCACCAGCTCCCCCCTCCCTGTGCCGTAGAACGCGACCCCTACACCCACAAACTCCACCTCGGCCACCGCACCCGCCAACGACGTCCAGTGCGTGCTCGATCCGTCACCTAGCGTCGTGTTCGTGTACCCCGACCATGGGGAGAGCGCATAGGTCACATTCCAGGCGTCCGCGGCGAGCCCGGGCGTCGAAGGGGTGTAGGATATCGTCGGGGATGTATCGGGGAGGGTTATGTTGTAAAGGGTCGGTGAGGAGGAGTCTGCGCTGGCATTGATCTGGCGTGGAGCAAGGGGCGTTATAGCGGTGCCGGAGCTTGATGGTTGCGCTGCGACGCCGAGAGCGAGAGCCATGGTCACGACCGCCAACTTGCTCGACGCGATCGACGCGCCCGACGCGCCCGTCGTCCTTGCACACCTCGATATTCGCATGCTGTACCCGAGGAGCGACAATCAGACAATGTGTAAGTGTATCAAGTAGTAAGTAATCAAGCAAGACAACGATACAACTCAAAAACGCGCTTGACTGTCAGTCACCGCTGTCTCAACGCCCAAGCCACCACCACACCCTCGACCCCACCCGCACCCGCACCCGGACACCCTACAGCACAACGCCACACCTCGAGCACAGCAGGACAGCAGAACATCAGCACATCACCATACTCGCTGCAAATCCTCTTGCTTCTCGCTGCCCAGAAACCACCCGTGTTCACCACCCGCTGCGCTCCGCGTTCCATATCGCGCGTCCAATCCTCCTTGCGCGTTGCGCGTTGCTCGTCGCGCCCGTCCACTGCCCGGCTCATCTTTCGTGGAATTCTGTTTGACTCCTGGAATGGATTCCTGCATCTTTCATTCCTGACGGGCGTTGGAGTCCTGAACGGGGGGAGGTAAACAATCAGGGCGGAGAGGAACGGATGTCCGCGTGGTGGCCACGAGAGAGCCACGTGAATGCCACGCAAGCAGGATGGGGTGGAGATCTTGATATCTCCGCCGCGTGCAGAAACGGAGTTTGTGCGGCTGAACGTGGCGGCTTGCCACGTGCGACTAGCGTGGATGCCACGAGACTGAGGATATACTTACTTCCTATATCCCTGTGTGTCTGTAACAAAAGCCCTCGCTACACCATAGATAGATGCTGTCCAACCTACGATGCTCTTGATCACCATCACCCATCACTCCTTGTCCCTCTTTGCACTTCTGCTTGCGTTCTGTTCACTCTCCTCCGCAACTCCCAGGATCAGCAGACCAGTCTACATTCGCAACTTGCTGAGATGCGCGCTCCGCCGCCCTGTCTCCGACCGTCCACCAGACTCAGACAAGAGATACGTTGTCGCCATGACGCGGGGCGCGGGGCGACTAATGTTAGCATGGCCATGGCGGTTCGACATACACATACACTCTCCGTTGCACCGATATCGGAGGGGTCTGTGCGCGTTTGTTTACGACGGAGTCGGGGTGTCTGAGCGCTGGTTGCTTCTGACATCTGCTTTTAACACTTGACTACACACTACTGACAGAACGGCGCCAGCACACGACTGTGGCTGTAGAATCAGTTTGCCTTTGGCTGTCCTCTGACCATCCTGTAACATCGCCCGCATCCCTCAGCTACTCTTACCCCCTCCCCCGCTACAATGGCAACCTCCTGGGCGAGGCGCCTCTCCTCCAGCCTGCAGTGGCGCGACGCCCCCGCAACACCCCTCGAACGCCAGGACAGCATACTATCCAGTCCTAGCACCGGTGCCAGCTCGGCCAGCGACTCGCCTGACCTCCCCACGACATGGACAGTGACGCTGCCTACCCTTGCTGAGGTGTTTCCACAGAAGCGTAAGTGTGCTCTTTCCAGCTCCTTTTATCATTGCTTTGCAGCTACTGGATAGACCTTGCATCGTGACCCAAGACTACCGCTGACCCCAGGCTCCCGCGTCTCGCAGTCACTCGACCGCCTGTCCCTCTCAGCCGCCCTAGGATTCGGCCTCACCACCCCCTCCCTCCCGCCTGTATCCCTGCTCACCCCCCTCCTCCTCTCCATCCCCCTGAACACCCCGCCATCACCCGGCAACCTCTCCGCCGCGCTCTCCAGCTTCCGCACCTACATCACCCGGTTCAAGGCCGCAGCAACGCACAACCACGGGACGTCAACCGCGCCGTACTTTTCCAATGACCCGGCGGTGGCTGTGGCATCAGGGCATCTGCTGGAGGGGTATCTTGCTGTGGCGGTGGTGTGCTCAAGCTATCTCAAGCATAACATCGGAAGCTCAAATCACCCCAAGCAGACATATGAAAGTTTAGACTCGAGCTCGAGCACCCACTCCTCCCCCACCCACGCCTCAATCTCAATGGCAGCCCAGGGCATCACCCAAGCCCTCGAAGCAACAGGGATACTCTACCACGCGCTCAACGGGCACCCAGAGCCGGTGTGCGGAGCCGCCGTGGCAAAGGTACAGCGGGCGCTGCTGTCCACGCCGTTCGGGGACGCTGACTCCCTCGCCCCGCTGCTAGGGTATGTCTCAGAACTGGCCACGAGGGTAGCGACCACTGCGCGCCTCCCTGATCTCGATGGCCGGAGGAAGGCAACAGGTGGGGGTGGGAACGATGCCCTCTCAGTGGTGGACTCGGACGCTCCAGACGCAGCGATGGGTGCAGTCCGGCGGTTCATCAATCTCCTCGAGACGATCTCTGAGCTTCCAGTGCCAGTGTGCGATACAGACGCGGCGGAAATGGGATCGGACCTGCCGTTGTCACCGACCGGACTGCCGCTGACGCTGACGCAACGCGTTACTGCTGCTCTCCGCCCTCTCCGCCCCCGACAGATTGAGCTCGAGGCTCGCATCGCCGCCTCGGACCTTGCGCTCTCCCTCGCCCTAGCTGCCATAGAAGCTGTGAAGCTCGAGGAGAGTGACTCGCCGCGCGATGGTGGCAAGGAAGGATGCCGTGGCGAGGCGTGTGAGGATGAGGTAGTTGGGCTACTGCTTGTTGCCGAGGGGTTGGGGCTGGATGACTTGTTGGGCGTGTGGGAGAGGGAGGAGTGGTTGGGCGAGGAGGAGCAGGACGAAGCTATTGATGACGGCGAGGAGAACGGCCGGTCCGCACAACTTCGAAGGGACACATCACATGATGACACCGCAGACGAGTCTGTGGCACATGACAAATACGACACCGGCCATGGCGACGAGATTAGGGATCACTGCATCGACGACAATGATGACGAAGAGGACGCCGGCGACGACGATGACGATGACGAGGAGGACGATGAAGAGGAGGACGATGAAGAAGATGTCGACCTAGACATTGACAGCGACTCCGCCGTCGAATCCATCAACGTTTCTCCTGTCCTCGCCCGCATAGGCTCCATAGTCGAACGCCTAGGCGAATTCCGAAGCTCTGTCTACGACGCAGTGCTGAAGGACACCCCCGGTGCACCCAGGCGGAGGGAGTACAGCCTCGGCCGGACACGGGAGGCGTGGGACCGTCTCGGGCGGCGGTTGGTGGCCGCGAGGCCCAAGGTCGCGGAGGAGATGTTCCCCGGCGAGGTGGACCGGTGGGCTGAGCTCGATGCGAGGAGGAAGGCGTTGAAGCGGGGTCGGGTGGCAGAGGGGGTGGGGGTGGGTGGGGCTGTGAAGCGGAGGGTGACTACTGTGTAGTATGGGTTCTTGGGTTGGAATGTGGATGGGGAGACAATGTAGACTAGTTGGTATCGGGTCAGCGGTTCACTGCATATGTAATAATCTGACTATTGCTTGGTGGACGAACCTGGAAGAATGGTGACAGCTCAAATCATCTCACCAACCTCAACAATCTGTCACGACTGCAGCTGCTGCCCCAACAGCTGTCTGAACTTCTTCACGATGACGGATCACACACAATCTATAATCGATCTCACGGCCTGAGGAGCAGAAAGTCAGGCATCCACTTTATTTCAGACTGGCTCCACCTCTCATGTGTGATCCGCTTGCTTGCTCAATTCCTCAATCGTAGCCTGATGCAACCGACCTGCATGCAATGCCCGATTGTCTAACTAACACACTACTAAACCTGATACCGTCATACAGCCGCACACACAGCCTCAAACCAGATAACGCCACACCACACCAATCACGACGAGTTGTCCGCACAGCTCCATGGCTTTCCCTTGCTCTTCTTGTTCGCTGCAATGAGGTCCACAACCGACGCCCACGTTCCCGCGCCGAGGAGGAACCATCCGACGAAGAAGAGGAGGATATTGAGGCACAGCGTCGCCGTGCGGCGTGGAGTCTTGGGCCGGTCTGTGTAGAACCAGTGGTCGTAGATCCACATGACTGTGTAGGGGATGATGCAGACCAGGGGGCAGATGAGCGCGCCGATGAAGCCAATGAGCGAGCCGAAGATGGGGATGGCGGACGCGATGATGTAGCCGACGAGCACGGAGCCGACGACGCACGAGACCCAGGTGACCCAGTGGCGGACCGTGTTGTGGTTCAGGTGGTAGGACCCATGCAGGATCTTAACGAAGAGGTGCTTGCCGGCGAGCTGGGGTGAGCGAGCGTTCACGACGAAGTTGTGGGCGCGAGCGATGCGATGGGACTGTCGAGCCCACTCTCGCCGCGTTCTATAGGGCGGCAGAGTGAAGACAACATACAGCATCTGCAAAGCCAACCGCCGCACCGTCACACTCACATGAGAGAAGATAGTCAGACTCGCGAGGAGACCAGGGATGGCAATGCCGTAGCACACGCGCTTCATGAGGCGGCCAGCGGTACCAAGCGCAGGGGTCGAGATGTCCTTGCCGGCGTACGAGTACACAACCGAGCCGATGACGAGATACACGACAGTGAGGAAGAAGACGGATGCGACCATCGACCTGGCGTAGGTGCGGGGGTTGCGCATCTCGGAAACGATACCGAAGCTAGCGTCAGCGGAAGTTCGAGGTTGGGAGCAAGCGCAGGCGGGCCAGCGGACGGGGATCACCTCCTGCCACCACCCCAGGCCGCAAGCTGCTCGATACTCACTACATCGGGGTCGCACCATACGAGAAGATGATACTGTTGATCGCGCCCATGGCCTCGGCAAAGCTCGGCTTGGCAACGACGAGGAACTCCTTGTCCCAAGGCAGGGGGTACGGCGGGGCGTCATGCGGGCGGTCCTGGACACCGACGGCAACGGTGAGGGTGATGATCGCACCCATGATCGAGGCAATACCCACCCAACCAATCCAGGTGATCTTACCGAGAGTTGGGATCGAGCCGACGAGCATGCCTGCAATGGCGGCGACAGCGACGAACACAGCAGTGCAAGCGCCGTGGACGGAGATGGCGTTGAGCGCCGTCGCGACACCGTTGATGGCAGAACCGATGATGAAGATCATGAAGATCTGGAAGATGGCGTAGAAGAGCCATCCGCCGATAGGACCGCCGATGACCCGCCCGGCGTCGGCGAGCGCATAGACATGGGGGTGGTTGATCTTAAAAGTGCCGATGACCACGCCGCAGTACGCGATGATAGACTGGATCACAACGATAACGATGATGCCGGGAACGATACCCAGGGTGGCGAAGATTCCCGGCAGCGCGAGGACACCAAGACCGAGGTTGGCCTTGGTCATGAGAATGAAGCCGCCCCATGCGCCGACCTGAGCATTAGCGGTGCCAGGGAACAACTTTTGCAGCGGCAGGACGGCTATGTTGGCGAGGCTCACTCCACGCGGTGGTGATTACCTCCCCGCGACTGCTACTGCTGCTGCTGTACTCACCGCACGGTAGTTCGGTCCCTCCTCTCCGAGCTCGCCGAAGACGGCGTCGGTAATACCAGCGGGCTGAACTTCAACATCGTACTTGGGGTTGCTGACCTCGTGTTCGGGGTGGCCCAGGGGGTCGACGCCATCCACTATTGGTGACTTGTGGTCGCCCACGACCTGTCTCTTCTTCTCGAACATTTGCAGCGGCGTGTGCTGTTGATAGAACAATGATTCAAGATGGAAGTCAAGCTAGCGACTGGAGCTAAACTGGTTTTTCTCCCCACAGCAGTCTGAAACCGCGACTGAGTCGGATAGACGGCGAGTGCTACAGAGCAGCAGGCAAACGGGTCAGACGAGTGGCCGAGCGGGCAAACAATCCAGCGACGACGAGCGAGCGGCGTCAGGAGATCTTCAGGTGTCGACGAGCGTTGTGAGCGTCGAGGAGAGCTGGTTGGAGGATACACTCGTGGCTGGAGGATACGAGTGCGACGTTGCGGGGCTCAGGAGGTGAGAGCAGTGAGTAGGAGTGCTGTTATAGCAGTTAGCGATGCTCCTTTTTCGGCCTCTTCCACCTCTCTTCACATACTGCAGCTCTCTGCCCTAGGGCACACCTCTGGGTCGTCAGATCAGACAATTATCAATAACTGCTTCAGTTTCCGTTTCGAGCAGCGCGTCAGCATGGCGCACTCTCGCAGCTGCACCCTGTGATATGCAAAAAAAATGGCGGCAAAGAGGGTAAAAGCCCGAGATGGCCATTGACGTTCACGTGTCGCCCTGCTGACCGCCATGTGTTTCCCTGGGATGCCGTACGCCGAAGCGAGCGAGAGGCTGCGCGGCGTGGCGTGCGGCGTAGGCTGCTAGGCTGCGTGGGTGCGTGGGTGGCCCATGGTCAGACGAGCCGCGGGAGTGGAGCGTATCATGTCTCCTGGGCCAGAATAGCGGGTACACCGATGGCTCGGTGAGCATGCTACCCGCCAGCTGCAGAGGGATGTAAACTGAAATCAAACGCCATTTGTTTGCAGATGAGCAATTGAGCAACAGCATCGCGCTTCTTCGACGCTGCTGCTGTACAGCTGCCGTGCTGTGCACAAAGAAGCATCACCCAGCCACAGGCCACGGGATCTCAGCGGCCACCCCCTCTACCTCCCTCCGGCCGCTCATCTTTCGCAGTCGTCCTGGAAGGATGCCACTACTCCTCGCTCATCCCTGCCTATCCCCAACTGTTGACCGATGAAAGCCAATGCACCAATGCACCAATGCACAGGCAGAACACGTACCTGCTCATCCGCGTACTAGCGCACCTCTCCAATCTTCCCCGTGAGGCCCCGGCCTCCGTCCACGCCGCCTCCGCTACCCCACGGCGAGGTCCAATTGCGCAGGCGGTCGGCACTTGCCTCCATCGCTCGGTCGGCACATACTCCTGCCGCGTCACGTCTCACGTCCACCCTCCTCTCCATTCACCAGTCGATCGCGCGGGGTGAGCACTTCAGCGTCAAACTGGGGAGCCGTGGGGAGGGTATGAGGTGTCGGGATGTCTTCCATCCCGGGAGATCCGGGGCGGTGTGTCGTTGCAGGAGCTGTACGAGAGGCGTCAGATAGATACGGTAGAAGCAGACCGGACGCTCAACGGTGTTCAATTTCAATCTACACCGGCCGCGGAGAGAGACAACATCGGCGTCTTGATTGTTTTCCAACGCAAGGTGGGCAGATCGGCAGGAACCCGGCAGCACTGGCAACAGCGCCATGGCTGCTGGCGTCCGGGACTCGCCGCGAATTGTTGAGCTGCCCGCGAAGGGTGGACGGCGAAGCTGATGGCGCTGCACCAGAGCACGGTCGTGAGCAGCTGAGCGGGCGATAAGGTGGGACTTGGATTGCGTGTGGAGGAGGTCATGAATGAAGTTGCCGGGTCAGCAGTTCCGCGGGTATGAGCAGGCATGATCTGTAGACCTCGCTCCGATGCTTCTTCTCCAGCAGCTGCTTGAGCCGTCGCAGACCGGTATAGCGGCTGATCATTCTCCGCTGCTGGCCAACGTGGTGCACGTCTTGGCGCTCAGGACAGCTCGAAGCCTTCGTCCGGACCGGTGTCGTTGGCATGAGCTAGAGGCGAACTCTTCAATTGAGCGAGATATCACCGCGGGCATGGCATCGACGAGATCGCGAGATTGCATGGTTCCCGAACTCTGGAGTCTTCCTCATACCACGGCTAACGAGGCTGCTTTACAGTTTAGATCCACATCATGCTTACCATGTCTTTCGACGACTACGTGAGCGTTACCACCATCACGCCGTCGCGCAGCACGCGCGTCATGCTCGTGGCGCGTGAGTGCTGCATACGCTCACCTATGCTCACTGTATCTCCACTGCGCTCGCGCTCGACTGAAACCTCACAAACCTTACACATCGTTGTGGCTTGTTGCAGTGAGAAAGATGATGTGAGGAGTTTCTCAAAGGTGGACAGTGGACAGTGGACAGTGGATGCCTCGCAAACATGAGAGCGACGATCACTCCATGTTGCACCCGCCACAGACATCTCGCCACACTTTTGGTGCGAGCGATCAGTATGATGCTCTGCAACATCAACATCTTCTCGAGCTGTTCGTCTTGATCGATCCATGGTCTTACCAACTCTCAGCCCAGCCCCGAGCACGTCCAAGTCATACATGCGCTCTATCTAATATATTAACCAGCACTACCACTATGCGCATGACCGTCGTCGCGTTCTTTGGGTGACCCAAAACCATCCGCACTCATGCCGATTGCGTCCCCATCGCCAAGGCAGTCTGCGTCCTGGGTATCCTGCGTTGCTGGGTATCCTGGCGACTGATATAGGCCGAGGAGCTGGAAATTCAGTTGTCTGTTACTTTGGCGAGATGGTGGGCGAGGCGCCCCCCCCAGCCAGTCGATATATTTAATCCCCATGACTGTCGGGGGACATCGATGGACTACCTGTATGTAGCCAAGCCGCATTGCACCTCAGTGGCGAGCGACTCGGCTTCGCCTCGTCGCTCGCCGCTAGCGCCGCAACGGCGGCAGCCTCACAGCAGGCAGCCTCATCCCGCCCGTCCACCCGGTGCTCCCAAAGTCCGACGTCGAGCCCGACGCCACGCTCTCGCCCTCCATCTCCATCGTGCCCTCGCCGGACATCGCCTCGTCGTCGAGCGGGGCATACCCTCCTCCTCCTCCCGGACTATGGTGCAGCCTCTCATAGCCCCCGGGGCTCTGGTTCAACTCCTCATATCCACCCCGGCCGCTCTCCGTAGAGTACGCCTCGCGCGACTTGTAGCCAATGCTACCCACGTCGGTAGCGTATCCGTCCATGTGCGCGTCCTCCGAGTACGCCACGGGACCATGCGCAGTCTCAGAGTACGCTCCGAGCTTATGCGCACCCTCGGAGTACGCCTGCCGGCCTGGGTTCACATATCCCGGACGGCTAGCAGGAGCCTGGTGTGCGTGCGAGAGGGACGCCGAGCCCGACCCACTCCCCGACCCAGGCATGTCCTCCGGCGACGCGCGGTGGCTGTTCACGACGGGGATCTGCATCGCCGCCTGCTGCAGCGCCTTGGCGGGCGAGCGGCACAGCGACGCCGAGTCGAGCTCAGTTCCAGCGACGCGAAGGGGTGTGAAGTCGTCACCCCTGGCGTCGAGGGGAACTGTGGCTCGAGTGGCAGGGGTCCAGGAATTAGCGTCAACGTTCTCCTCGTGTGTGGGGTGCGTCGACGACGTCCACTGCGTTTCGTGGGTGTACACCGAGTCGTGGGTCATGTTCGATGGCGCGGGGTGATCGTCGACCGACCCATGGGCCAGATTTGACGCCGGTGCAGGCCGCAGCTGCCGCGGACCACGGGGGCCAAGCAGCGGTGAGCGTGGAGACGACGTGGATCGTCCGCCGTCGGTGCTTGCGCTGGCCGTGCTCAGAGCGCGGGAGAGCATGCGCGAAGCAGAGTTGGACAGGTCGTTGTTCCCTGTCTGTGGGGATGTACTTTGCTCGTGCGCTTGCTCTTGATCTTGCTCTTGCCCATGCCCCTCAAGCTCGTCCTGTCGCCGGGCGTAGTCCAGCAACGCCTCACGCGGCGTTCGCTGCTCGAGCCCGAACGGCGGGGACATCGTTGTTGACGGCGAGGCGGGATCGGCGGTCGCGGCTGACGGAGTCTTGGGCGCGTCCATGTACCCCGCAGCCGAGGTGGTGGGTGTGCCGTTGTACGCCGTAGGCGACCCCTTGTACGTCGAGGATGGGGTGTATGTCGACGACGGAGTGTACTTCGACGACGGAGTAGTAGGCCCCTCCGTCTGAGCTGCTCGGCTGGGAGTCGTCGGCCTTGGCGCCAGAGCCGCAGTGTACGACTTCCTCTGCCTCCCGCCCGGGGTCTGCCCGCTGTGCCCCGACGCAGCCGAGTACTCAGACCGCGCCGGCGACGGGACCAGCCCCGTGCTCCCTGCCACTGTGAAGCGGCGGAGTGCCTCCTCACGCGAGTCGAGTTGCGCAGCGCGTGCCTTGGCCGCTGGGAGCATGATACTGTGCGCAGTGGACACGTTGGACCCCTCATACGAGTCATGCGAGTCGTCGCTCATGGTTGCCTGGGGGCGGAACCGCTGCGGCACATTCAGAGAGTCGCCAGGTGGTTGCTGATTCTCTGGAGGCTGGGGTACAGCAGGGTGGAGCGGCTGTGATGCAGCAGGTGGGGACGCGACGTTCTCAGAGCTCGCGCTGTCCGACGATGTGACACTCCGCGCCAAGGGTGGCACCTCGGCGTCACTAGCAGTGTGGTAGCTGCGGATCGAGGATGAACCGCCCGAGCTGGGCGAGCCGTTGTTTCGACCGAGGCGCGAGCGGTCCGGCGCTGTGAGCGACATCTCATCCGCGTACAGTGATGCGAGGCTGCGCGAAGCGCCCGGGTTCTCGGGCTCGTCGAAGTGACGGGGCGAGTGAGGGGCGGTCCCGAACGTGGCAGAGGTAGGCGTTGCAACGGGCGTCTCCTCGTCCGAGTGCGCCTTGCGTGGCGGGAGGGCGAGGCCGTGATCACGAAGCGACGGAGGAGCCAGTGCCGAAGGCGGATCGCGGCGACTGAACGAGTTACCAGGCAACGAGAGCGACGGCGTGTGGCGGACCGAGCGGCGTGCCAAGCTGCCATCACGGAGCAGCTCGCCGTGCTCGGCGACCGACAGGTCGTCGATGTCGAGCGGCTCATTGTAGTCGATGCTGTGGGGTGTCTGGACATTGTCCCGGCGGGCTTGGGCGATGTCGTCGTCGGCAGCAGCCCGGGCTTGGGACTCATGCCCCGTCGCGTCGGATACGGCTCGCTCAGCAGCAGCACCGGGCTGGCCTTGAGCAGCCGCAGTGCCGGCTTCCTGCTCAACATCACGAGTAGCAACAGCAGCATTCGCAGCACCCGCAGCACCCGCAGCATCAGCCGCACCAGCCGCACCAGTAACCACCGGCGTCACGACACACGCCTTGGCCAACCTCTCCTCCAGACTCGGCCTCGGCGAGTCCTCCTCCGCCAGCCCACCCCACCCACCCGGCATCGACGCCGAAGTAGGCAGGTGCTGCGAGATGCGCGGCGTGTCGTCCCCACCATCCCCGTCCTTGTCATCCCGGGCGAGCAGGTCCTCATCTTCATCCTCCCCTCCGTCCAGGTACCGCAGGTGACTTCCATGCCCGACCGACGACATCATCTCGTCCAGCGTGTCGTCGTCGAGCGGCTCCTCCTCCTCGCTGATGTGGTGGAGGAACAGCGCGCGTGCGGGGACCACAGGCGACACGAGCGGCGTGCGGTCGTCGTCCGTATCACCGCCGACTGCACTGCCGTCTTCAGTAATACGGTCGATTTCGATGGCCTCGCCCGTCGGCTCTGTAGCAGGCGCAAACACCCTCCTGTCCTCGGGCGCAAGGTGAGCATGAGAATCCTCACTGGCGGCAGCCTCGTCGTCGGCCAGGTCCTCGACGCCTCCTTCGCCTTCACCCTGCTGGATCGCCGCGAGGGACTTCTCCCGCCCTGAGCGCCGGTGCTCCTCCATAGCGAGGAGGTTGCGCTCCTCGTCGTCGACGCTGAGGTCCGAGAACTCCTGCGAGACGTTGCGCTGGATGTCCCGCGATCCGGGGACAGTGAGGAGCTGCTGCGACTGCGACTGCGATTGCGTGCCTGTGCCAGTGCCATTGCCCGGGAATGTCGAGTACTGAGACCCGGGGGACGTTGGGCGGGGGTCGAGGTCGGCAGGGACGCCAGCGTCGTTCGCAGCGCCAGCGAGCATGGCGTCCATGTTGAGAGTCGTCGGACTGTGCCGCGCCGTCAACGCAGCCGGCGCCGAGTGCAGCTGCTCAGTCGTGTACCCCATCGACGCGACGTCCTCACCGAGAGTAGGCGAGACGTCCGACTTGGAGAACGACACGCGCGGCGTGCCCTCTGCTGAGATGTCTGTTGAGTTGGGCGCGGAAAGACTGTTGCCCTGTTGCGACAGGCGGTGTTGGCTAACGATCTGCCGGCGCTGGGCGTCATCGACAAGGTTGACCGCCGACGTCGTCGGCGGCTGGAGACCGAGCACGGGGGCATCTGGCGTTGCCGACTCCACCCCGCCTCTCGACTGCACACCCACCGCCGCTGCTGTCGCTGCTGCCGGCGCCATCCCTCGCTCGAGCTGCTGGGGCGGCGCCTGTGCCATCACAGGCATCCTACCGCCCATGCGGCGCGTGTCGCTCGGCATGGGCGGCGGGTCGATCGACAGGAAGCTGATCAGCTCAATCGGCACGTCGACGTAGATGCTGCTGTTGAGCGTGACGCGGAGCAGATAGTTGACTTCAACGTAGCGCGAGCGGGAGATGGAGAGCATCCCAGTCTGGGGTCAGCATTGCCTGTTCTATCACATTTTTTGTCCTTGTGTATCTCGCATTACTCACCGGGATCGTGATACTCATGTCCCAGCGACTCGACTCGCCAGGCTCCAGCCCCGTCCACCAGCTCTTCCCTGTGATGTGGCCCGAGCCGACGTCCATGAAGTCCGCCTCTGTGACCGTCTCGGCGACCTTGCGGCGGTCTGTCGACTCGAACGCGTTGCCGTTCTGGCATTTCGAGCCGCTCGTCGTGCCATACGTATTGACCTCTTGGAGGATTGCAAGAGCGCACTTGTTGATCTGCAGTGAGCAATGAACTCAACAGAACCGGCGTCCAGGCAATCGAGTGAGCGTTCAGGCAAGCAAGTGAGCTCTAGGCAGCTCAGCCTGCTCTTTGCAGCGCCCTCAACTCAACGACTTCTTCCCACCCTGCAGTAACGGATGTGACCTTCTACATATGCCCACTCTGACCAATTCTTCACTCACCTTCTTGTTGCTCTCGTTCCGACACGCAACCTCACACCAAACACGCTGCCCCGCGACCCAGATACTCCGCCCCAGTGCAGCCCGCAGGAACACTTTCCCCTTCTCGCCGCCGAGGCTCCAACCAAGCCCGCTCTCAACACTCCGCACGATCGGCTCCAGCGCCGGCGACAGCACGATCCCAGGGTTGTGGTACGGCAAAAGCACGATAGGCCGGTAGAAGTGCGCGATCGCCCGCTTCCCCGAGCTCGGGATGTGCAGCTTGACACTCCCCACCACGACGTAGCGCACATGCGGGCCCTTGGGGCTCGGCGAGGTGAACGCGCCCTTCCCGCCCCCGCCCACAGGCAGCGGGCAGCTGAACGGGATCGCATGCGTGCCCTCCACAGCGAGGTGGAAGCCCTCCTCGTCTGCGTCGTCGGCGAAGAGGCTCGTGCGGGGGCCGTGCTCGTGGTTCTGGAAGACAGGCAGCATATGCTGGTGCTGGTAGAAGATGTGGCGCGACCCGCCGTTAATCTCCTCGTACCCCACGACGCGGAGCTTGCCCCCGCCTATCCGGAGGCCGTGCCCGCGCTTCCCGCCGTGAATGACGACCTCGACGCGACCGCGGAGCTCTCCTCCTTCAACGACGGCCTCGCGCTCAATCACGACGTCCAGCTCGACACGCGCGCGGCCCTTCTTGCTCGCCTCGAGGCGAACCTTGGAAGGTGTCTCGGGGAGAGGGAGGAGCGTGCTCGCCGACAGGCGGCGCGAGCGGCGCTTGCCGAGCACGACATCGAGCTCCTGCGACGCCCGCTCGGTGCTGCTCGCGGGGTGGAAGAGCGTCCCCTGGCGCGCGAGGAGGGCGAGGCCGTCCGAGTTGCTCCGCCCGTGCGTGGGGCGGTGGGTGCGGGGTCCGGCGCTGTCTGTGCCCCAGGGCTGGTGCTCGTGGCCGAGGGCATGGGCATGGGCCTGGGGTGTCGGCGTCGAGTGCTGCGTCGACTGGGGCGTGAAGCCCGAGCGGGGGCGGGTGAAGTCGATCCGGGGGTCGGACGAGCGATTGCTGCCGGCGGCGTCAGAAGGTGGGTTGAAGGGGTGGGCGTCGTGGGTGTCGGTGTCGGGGTGAGCGGTGAGATGGGGTGCAGACGACGCGGGTGTCTCGAAGCGCTGCTGGGAGGAGTTGTTGCTAGAGTCGAGGTGGGTGTCGGACGAGTTGCCTCGGGCCAAAGGTGACTCGTAGCGCGGCTCGGAGGCGTTCTGGGCGAGTGTGTTGTCCAAGCGTGGCTCATAAGACTGCTGCCGAGCAAGTGGATCAAAGTACGGCTGCCCAGTAGTGGTCTGCTGCCCCGCCGACTGCTGTCTGGCAAGTGGATCCCGCTGCTCAGGCTGCTGCCTGGATACAGGACCTCCCGGCACAGATGCTTGCGCATCTTTGTCTGCCGACGCCGACCACTGCCTTGCTAGCGGGGACTCAGCCCTCCCACCCACCGCAGGCTTCGGCACCAAGGGGTAATCAGGCAACCTCTGCCTCGCCGACGCCGGGCTCCCGCTCTTCACTGACCGCCCGGGGCTCCTTGTCGCCGTCCCCACTCCCGCCGCCCCCGCTGCCGCCGGCCTCGGACTGCCAGATAGCGCCGACCTAGCTCCGGGCACTCGGCTCGCTACTGGCGTCCCGGGCGCATCGCCAGACGAGTACCCCTCGCTCGTGAGCTTCACCATCCCGCCCGTCTCGGCGGCGAGGAGGGCCTCGTCGCGCGAGTGCCTCGCCGGCCAGGGGATGTTGAGGTTCGCAACTGATGAGCGGCGACTGTCGTCGGCGGGGGACGAGGGCGCCGCGGAGGCGGGGTACGGCATGCTCCTGCGTCGGGGATTGGGGTTGGAGCTGTTCACGGAGTCGCTCGAGCCACGGGGGAGTCGTTCGTGAGAGCCATGGGGAAGTCGTTCCTTCGATCCAAATGGTGACCCGCCTGCGTTGTAGGGATCGGATCCATGTGGGTTGGTCGGCGTGGAGCCACCAGTCGAGCGGGTGGGAAAGGGCGGCACGGCAGGTGAAAACGAGGAGGTCGACGACGTGTTGCTCGGGTTGCTCGTGTTTGAGGGGCTGGTCGTTATGCGGAGGCCCTGGGTCGCGGCTGCTGGGGATTGAGCCGTGCCCTCCAGCGCTGAGAGGGTATTCGCCAGAGCTGTAGGAGCACCAGATGGCGAGCGCACAGTGTGGGCCGTACCCCTGGGCGTGGTGTCGCCGGCGGCCCGAGGAATAGAGTTGCCAGGGAGACGCAGCTTCTCATCCTCGTCTAGTTCATCCTCGTCATCCCCGAGCTGCTGGTAGGCGTTCTCGTTGTTCGTGAGCTTGCGCAGCAGCTCGGTGCTCCTGCTGGGCTTTAGGGGTCCCTCTGCTGCGTCGCCGCGGTTCTCGCTCTGGGTGCGCGGCTTCAGCGGCGAGCTCGCGGGCGGGGTGTAGGGTGTGGTCTGAGTGGCCTGGGGCGGGGGGATGGAGCTGAACGAGGTGGATGTAGAGGTGTGTCGGGGGTTGTAGGCAGCTGCGCGAGGGGGAGTGGGTGTGGGGTTGGTGCCGTGCTGGGGAGTAGTGCCGGATCCTTGCTGAGATATGGCTGAGGCATCCTGTTGCTGCCGTGGCTGTAGATACGCCAAGTACTGCTGCTGACTAGGCTGCTGTTGGTGCGGTCCAGGATACTGACCAGAACGTTGCTGACCAGTATGTTGCTGAGCAGTCTGTTGCTGACCGGTATGTTGCTGACCAGGCTGCTGCTGTTGCTGATGCTGTTGCTGACCTGGGTACCGATGCTGTTGCTGCCGACCAGGCGAGGGATCCGGATTCGTCACTCGAAACCGCCCAGGCGACACAACTCCGCTCCCAGCACCAGCACCAGCACCATCTCCTCCGCTGCCACCTCCCCCATTACCCCCTGCCGACCCCCACGGCATCCCAGAGTTCGGCACACCCACACCCATCATGTACCCCGAGTTCCTGTTCGGTCGGAGCTGGTCCCCGGCCTCCTGCCCCTGTCCTGGCCTCGTACGCCTCGGAGACGGCGACACTGGTCCTCCGGTGTCATTGCGGGCGGGTGAGTTGCGATTCGGGGTCCACTGTCCTCCATCACCGTTGCGAGCAGGCGAGTTCCTACTCGGACTCGGACTCGGCGCCCACTGCCCCCCGCCATTTCGAGCCGGCGACCCCGACCCCCTACTTGTCGGCATCGCGTAGTACCCTCCCGCAGAGGACGGCGCTGACCGCCCATACGCCCCTGGCCCCGTGTCCGCCCCATGCACTCCCAAGCCATGCAGGCGCTGCGGGGAGGAGTAGGCGTGCATCGGGGGCGAGGGCGAGGGCACTGCGGTTGCGAGTGCTCTTGGTGAAGACGCTGCGATGCGATGGCCCTGTTGCCTGTTGCGTTGGTGATGGCTGCTGCGATGGATGGCCTGTTATTGTTTGTTGACACTGTCGAAATCGCCGAAATGTAAACAAGCCACTGGCGGGGGGTACGGCGACGATGGTGACAGCGACGGCGACGGCGACAGCAACGACAGGCGACGAGTGTGCTGGTGTCGGTGTCACAAGTAACTGAGAGTTTAGATTATATGAAGATGTAGAGTGTGGAGCAGAAGTGACAGCGACAAGGTACAGTACAACCAAATGACATCCACAGGACGGTGGGTGAGTTTGGGCGAGTCAGGTGGACCAGCCGTCAGCTACTCGCTACTCGCCTAATCTCGATCTGTGTTGTATTCCGCTGTCCCTGTATCGCCCATATTGGTGACGCCGTGCCTCCTTAGTAAAGCAGCCTCGTTCAGCGCGTTCAGATCGATGCAGAGCATGTGAAGCCCTGCTGGCCCGTTGGCAGATGCAGCCGCAGATGGGCTGCCATGGACACTTTGCTGGGCTCTTCAAGCAGCAGCGATGCCCAAAACCTGTCGCATCCAACTTCAACTGCAATCCTACACCTCCCCTGCCTTTGCTCGCTTGACCCTACGTTGTTATTGCCTGTAGCAGGCTGTTACGACGTACAACTGGCAGCCCTCATCGTACGCCACAACATCCAACCCTCATCCCCCCCCTACTACCCCTCACTCTGTAATCGAGCATCGAGCAAAGCACCACGCACCACCCTCCTGCCCATGATCCTCCCACCACCACAGACCATCGTAGCACCTCCTACTGTATGTCCCCCCCCTGGCGGCTGATGGCTGGCAGCGATAGAATTGATGAGATTACCGTCTCTTGAACATCGCAATCCTGTAAACAACCCATCCCACAGGATGTTGCCGCATCTTGCCGCCATTGACCGGCAGGGTCGCGCACGTGGTCAATAGCGGAGATAAGGGCTGCAATCTCCGTGCCACGCGATTTTGACCGCTGGACCACGTGGAAGTCGCGTGTTAGAAACGATACAAATGCTTATCTATATATCTGTTAAATATAACAAAAACTCACTATATCTCTGTGTAAAGCATGTAAAGCGCGCTATATGTCGATCATCCTCTGCCATATTTCAAGATCCCATCTGCGATCTGCTTATTACTTGGCCAGAAAGGTCCACTCAAAAGCATCGCAGATGTGTTCGAGTAAGATGTCGTGGGACAGTGCAAGTCAGATCCAGAAAGGTGATCGCATAAGTGCCTTTCATGATAAGATAAGCTAAAGAGCAAAGTCCGTGCTACTAGTAACCCGTGCTGCTCAAAGTGCTGCTCTTTCTCACCGTCTTCGTCCTCGAGGCCAATTGGCCGATATCGTCGTTATGCTGAGCCGGCTGCTCATGATCTGGCCCATCTAGCGGCTGCCCTTCTTCCTGCTTGTCTTCCGGCTCGTTCCGAGTCTTATCTTGTACACTGTCGTGGGACATGTCCGGTCGCTCCTCTCGGCTTCCATCGTGCTGCTCATCGTGCTGGTTGCCCTGGGTACTGTTATCTGGCTCGCCTCGGTGCTCGCGTTGGTGCTCGCCCTGTTGCTCGCCCTGTTGCTCGCCCTGCTGCTCGCCCTGCTGCTCTTGCTGCTCCTGCTGCCTCCGTTGCTCAATCCTCCTCCTCCTCCTCTGGTCCTTCTGCTTCGGCTGCTTCTGCCCGTTGTTGCGCCGCCTGTGCAGAACACTCCTTCGCTGCTCGGGCGGACCCCGGTGCTCAGGACCAGCAAATTCGCCACTGTACAGCAGGCGCTCAATGACAGCAGAGATGTTGGCATTGGACATCGACTCTGGCGTGTTGTGATCGTTGTCGAACAGGTACACGCCCTCTCTTTTTGACCATTTGTCTGCGAAGACCATGATGTATCTTCCCGCTGGCGTCCTCAAGCTGGTGGACTGCATCATCATCTTGCGGGCCGCGTCCAGAAAGTCCAAACCCTCGTCCAGGTGCGCATAGCCATCACACCAGAAGGCGTCGCAGAGCATTGTGTCAGACTAGTCGGGGTTGTGTGGGCCTGATGGTGATTCGAATAAGATGATACAATCCGGCAATGAGAGCAGAACTGTCCAGTGATCACAGAGATGGAGCGATGTCAGTAGTACCGCAGTCAACAACACAGAAATATCGAAATGTGGCAATTCGGATCCGCGACCCAAATGCGACTCATGTGACATGACACCCGACGCTACTGCGTTTCTGACGGCTGCCTGGCTGTTTGCTGAACCTGCGGATCCGTGAGTGTCAGTAGTACTAGTGGTTAGCGTACCCACAGACAACGCACAAGACAACGCTGGCAGTGTTCTGACGTTACAGATGTGCAAGAGTGAAGAGATTGAGGACAGAGGTCGTTTCGTCCTAACAGCTTGAGATGTCAACAAACCGGAGTTCAGTTAATCTCCGTGCCACGCGCTGCTGTGGAGGCACGAGAGATTTCGATAACTCTTCGTTCATGCCATGGCAGTTGTTCAATCCAGAAGACTTCAGTGCTGCCTACAGACAACGCCCATCCACAGCACAGCTGCGGAGCGCTAGAGGCGACGAACGACTGCGCGTTTGACCCATGGTCGCATCGAAGAGGAAGCGCGGGGACGCCGAGAGCCAGCGGGCAGTGGGGGACACGGTGCACCGGCCTGCGCCGGGGACGAGGTCGTATCCAACGGGTTCGGCTGTGCGTGATGGTCTGGCGACACATACTAGGCAGGGTGAGCATGGAAGAGTAGATAGATATACTGCTTAGTATGCTTATACTTCTGGTCGCTAACCCCAGCGCTCGTCTCCTTTCACCAGCAGATCGTGACGCCGTACTCGGCACTGCCGCTGGCGATCACTGATTCCGCGGTCGTCATACTGCAGCACTACCTGGACACGTCTCCTACTGCAGATGAGGTCTTTGCTACCTGGCGCCTAGCTGAGGAGGTAAGTGGTTTTTGAGTAGCCCCCTATAGTAAGCCCATCGCTCACGCCTAGACCAAGAACGAGAAGCTCGCCGAGACCGTGGCCCACCTCCTCGCCCTTATCATCCGCCTGCTCACCCCTCTCCCCTTCTTCCGCACACAACTCGTCGGCATCGTGAACAAGATCATAGCCCACAATGAGGACTACCACGACCTTCTTGGCCGCCTTCTGCAGTCTGGGCGGCGCGACAACATCCTTGCTGGCCTCGACCTCGTCGCTGCAGCGATCAACGTCGACACGCCAGATCCCTCCAACCTCATGGGCGGGACACGCGGCCGCCTAGCCCTCAAGGTGTGGGCTAGTCTCGTGGAGGGCGGTAGTGCCAAGGCTCTGGGAAAGATGCTCTCCATGCGCCGGCGGACCAAAGAGGGCGCAGTAGACTACGGCGACAAGGACCCACTGGACCGCCCCGACATCCGACACCTGGTCATCCGCATTATTCTCCCCCTCCTCCCGACCGCTCCCTTTCACGCGCATGCCAAGTCCATCCTCCCATCCCTCTACTCAGGCCTTGCTCAAGATCCCCCTACCACGGTCTACCGCGTGCTCATGGCTATCTGGGCGGCTGTGTCTGGCCCCCCGCCAGGAGTCGCCCGCCGCATCTCCCTCGTGCTTCTAGACGAGCGCGCGCTCGACGAGATCTCCCGCCTTCTCGAGCGTACAGCCACCGAACCGAGTACAGGCCGCACAGTCGCCGAGATTGCCGAGGGCTTCCTCGAGGGCGTGACTGCCACTCCCGATCGTGGTATATGCTTCGACGACGAGGGGTGGTATCCTCGCGAAGAGGACGACGCAGACAAGGACACCCACAACCGCCGAGACTCCCGCCGCGGGCTGCACAACCGCATCCTCTCCAACGTCGTGAAGCGCCTCGGTGCCCGCGTGATCAGCGACGACGGCCGCATAGGCGACTGGGTGCTCAAGATGTTCGCCCAGTCACCCGAGCTCGTCGCGGGATACTGGCCGCACTCCGCACTCGCCCTCGAGCCACGTCTGGACGCCCGCTGGATTGCCACTATGGCCTTCATCGGCCGTGTGATAGCCCTCCCCCTTCCCCCGAGGTCCAAGTTCAATCAGCCAGCCCCACGCGGGACCGACCCCGCCGCGGCGGCAGCCATGCCGCCTCGCCCTACTCCACCCGCAGTCGACATCATCGTCGAGTCGGTCCTCCCCTCGCCGATGACCAAGGCCCACCTCTCCAAGGGTCTCCAGCATGCCAACCCGCTAGTCCAGCACGTCTCCGCCCTCGCCCTCGCCCGCGGCCTGCAGAAGCTCTCGGCCGTGCAGGCTCTCTTCGCACAGATCGCTGCAGAGCTAGACGAAGGCACAGACGGACCATGGACGGCGCGCGCGCGTGACCTCGAGGCTGAGTGCCGCCGCCGCGTGCCAGAGGTGCCTGTCATCATCGCATTTGCGCAGAAGAGCGCGACGCTGGCACGGCCGGCGTCAGGAGATGAGGATGAGGAGGTGGACCCGGCTCTGGCGGCACGGTCAGCGATGCTCACGGAAGCGGCACTGAGGCTGTTCGGGCTGTACCACAAGACGCTGCCTACACTTGCGGGCGAGGCGCGGTTCGATGTCGGCAAGCTGCTCGTGTCGGCGAGTAGTGCGAATGCTGAGCGGAGGGCGAGGAGAGAGGCAAGAGAGGGTTCCGTTGTGTCTGACTCGGGGTCTGTGGGCTCGATTGGAACGGTTGGGACGATTGGTATGGGCGGTGGTTTTGGCCACGCGCGAGGCAACGTCGAAGGATTCGAGGCGCTATCGCAGCTGCATGTGTTGCGGCTGTTGGCCGAGGTGCGCGACTGGACGTGGACGAACAAGGCTTGTGAGTATGATTCTGGCGTGCGGAGCAAAATATGACACGGATGTTACATCTATGACAACCAGCTATGTGCCAGAGCTGCGCTGTGGCTGCTGTTCTCAGCACTCTGCCACTATCCTGTCGACGATCGCTGACCCCCAGCCGGCTCGCAGTTCACCTACCTCTACCACATCCTCCAGCTGCACCTCTCGACTCGCAACCCTGTCACTCAGGCGATGACAACGACGTTGTTGCATCGACTGCTTCTCCCGTCCCTGCTGTTCGAGCACGACGCCCTGGAACTCCCAATCTGGCTCGACGCGCTCCCATACGCGTCTGACAATGCCAGCGGCCCCATGTTCCTCGCCCAGCAAATTCACCTTCTCTCCTTCCTGGACGAGTGTGTCCGCCGCACGCTGAAGACGCCCCACCGCTACATCGAGGAGTGTGCGGCCGTCGCTCCCGGTCTCAGCACGCGGGACGTCGCGTCTCCGCTGCTCATGACGATGGTGGAGCAGCTCCACGCCAAGCTGCTCGGCATGCACATCGCGACCGAGGCGGCTGCCGTTGTGCTCAACTACCTCCGTCGCGTGCTCGTCGGCCTTTTGGGCAAGCAGGCGGCAAGCACATTCGTGCGCGCCATCATCGAGCGCATCAGCGCTGCAGTCCAGGCAGCCAAGGCAGCCGGACAGCCGCGTCACGGCCTCACTGAGGTCATCGAGCTGACCAACTCGGACCTCGGTATCATCTACGACGCAGCTCCGCTTCCCAAGGTCGACCCTGAGACGCCCAAGCTCGTCGACGAGGCGGACTGGGCCGAGCGCTCCTTCACGCGCCAGTGTATCACCTCGTTTGCGGAGGGCGGAGAGGTCAAGCACACACTGCACTCGCTCGTCGACAACGCTGATGCGGATGGCGTCGCGAGGCAAGGGCAGTTCCTCGTCCACTTCCTCGCTGCAAAGCGGGAGTGCGCTCCCATCCTCAGCCTCCTCGCGGCCTGCGTCGGACGTGCAGGCGACGACACGACCGGGCGCCGTCTCAAGGCTTCGGTGTTCAACGATGTGGCCTTGCGCGATCTCTACCTCACTGCCGGTGGCGACGGCGTCCGTGACGACCTCCGGATTCTGTCCGCCACGCTCCGGCCCCAGCTCGCCTTCGATCGCGCTCTTGCAGAGCACTACGCACACGCAGCCGTGGCACTGCTGAGCACCAAGGAGTCAGACAATCTCGTCTTCCCTGTTGTACTCCCGTGGATCCGCTTCCTCTCCCCTGAGCAGGTCAAGACCGCCCTGGAGCAGGGCATCAAGCGCCTCACGAAGAAGTCTAAGCGCAAGTCTGCTGCCCCGAGCGAGGACGCCATTGCCGTCCTCGGCGGGCTGGTCGACGTTGCAGAACCCGAAGCTGTCTTTGCCAACCTCACACCGCTGCTCGCGCTGGGTGTGTACCGCCCCGTCGCGGCCTGCCTGCGCTCGGCGGTGGCTCGGTCGCTGTCGCGCCGCCTGGACGTGCAGGTGGAAAAGGACACCATCATCGACATGGTCAACGGCGACCGTGAGGCGCAGGCTCTGCTTGCGCTGCTGGTCTCGCTGTCCACCTCGGTCGCGAGCGTGTTCAGTGCCGCCCTGGCGGAGCACCCCGAGTGGCTCGAGGAGGCGAGCATGCTGCCCGCTGTGGCGGCGCTTGACTCTCCACCCGCACATGCAAGCGCAGCGGCTGTCACTGCACTCCGCGACCCGACTCACACCTCCGACGTGTATGCTGCAGCTACGACACTGTTAACCCGCTCGTCAGCGGACGATGTCAACGCCGCTCTGGCCGGCACATCTGAATGCGGCCTGCCACTAGCACAGGCCGCTGTGGCACTCATCTCAATTCCCGATTGCTCTACCGCCGTGCAGGCTGTACTCGATGCTGGCCTCAAGACCGCAACGCGCATGCTGTCGTCTGCAACCCCTTTGGCTGGCGAGGAGCTTGATCTCCTGCGCACCCTCTCACAGGTCGTATGTAATGCCCAAGCCATTCGCGTCGAGCCCCCAGCCGAGCTCGCCGAGCCAGTGATCACCGCAGCCATCGAGGACCGCTCTGACGTCCCCGAAGCGCTCGAGTTCGCCGCCCAGCTCGCCTCGCGGGCGATGCTGAAGGCCTCGTTCGTCCGGCAGCAGCTTCAAGCCCTGGTCGCTTCTCGGACGATGGGCAAGCTCGCTCTCTCGTCAGCCGACGCAACCCTGCGCACCACCTTTATCCAGCTCATCCACGCCCTCTTCCTCGCAAACACATACGTCTCCGCGCAGCCGAACTTTGTCGAGCCCCTCGTTTCGCTCTACCGCGGCACTCTCGGCCGCGCCGACACGCTCCTCCTGCACGTGTTCAGCGCGTTCGAGGCGCAGCGCAAGCTCTCCGTCACGAGCATCCTGCGGCACTGGCATGCGGGCGGTGGTGTCTCACAGCGCGCGCTGGACGCCCTCCTCTCGCTCGACCCGGGCAAGGTGTTCGCGACGTGCACGTCCTTCCCCCTGCGGCGGAAATTTGACGCTACGTCCGAGCCCGAGCCGAAGGACAACGAGGCAATCTACGACCCCGTGTTCGTGCTCTCCCTACTCTCCGCGGCTCTGGGCGAGGATCTCGGCGGCCTGGACTGGGTGGAGATCCTGCGCACCAACGTGCTCGGTCTGGCGGTATGTGCCCTCTCCTCCCGCGACGCGGCGATGCGCACTGTCGCCTCGCACGTCCTCTCCACCGCCGTGCAGCTCATCCCCCGGGCTCAGTTCCACGAGGGCCCACAGCTACAGCACACGCTCGAGCTGGTCGCTCATGCCCTTCCTGCTCGTCCCACGCCCGACTCTAAGATCCCCAACGGTGAAGGAACCGCCCACCCCAACGGTCTCGTCACTGCCCAGCCCCCTTCCCCGCCCCGCCTTCCACCCCTCATCGCACTCTTCATCGCACACGCCCTCAGCTCCCTCGCCAACCCCCAATCCTACATCTACCCCCTTTCCTCCCGCTTCCTCCTCCAGCGCCCCACCCTCGACGCAACAGACGTCCCCATGCTCTACGGGATGCTCTATTCGTCGTCCGATGCGTCCCGCCGCGAGCGGATGTGGATTCTCCGCCTCCTGCGCGACGGCACGCGCTCGGCCGCGGACGTGGCGATCCTCGCCCGGCGTAACACGCTGGCGCTCCTCGCCTCGCTCTTCCAGGCGAGTGTGGACCGGCCGTTCCGCGCGCTCATTCTCGACGTTTTCGGCGCCGTCGCGCGTCAGCCCACGGGCGCGCCCCAGGTCGTGAAGTACACGCCGTGGTTGGCTGGCCTATGGACCGTGCTCTCCGAAGATGAGAGGGACGCGGTGCTGAGGGTGCTAGATGATGCTGTGGCGTCTGGTGCTCGTGGCGGCGGCGTGGCCGGGCTTGTCGAGATGGCGGCGCGTGGTGCGAGCGTCGAGCGTAGCCGCGTGCTCGCGCGCATCGCATACAGGCTAGGCGAGGTGCGGCTGATCCCTGTACTTATGGTTGATGACGAGGAGGTGACGGAGATGCTGTTTAGGTTGAGCCTGAAGGATGCTGAAGTGTTGGAGAAGGAGATGAGCAAGGAGATGAGGGAGGCGCTGAAGGTGTTGGCGAGGAGAGTGGCGGCGTTGCCTGGTGGTATTGGGGAGTGGGCCAGGGCCGAGGCGAGGAGGTGTGAGTAGGACGAGTACGCTTCATACACATTGCATGGCATGTATACTGTAGCTGTTACAGCTCGGCATCGAAGATGAGGTCGCTGTCGGGCTGAGGACAGATAGGCAATGGTTGTAACAGCTTCGCGTTCACTGGGACAGCCCGATCGTCTTTCACGTCGATGGCAAATCGACACAAGTCAGATTCTACGTATGCAATGAAGCGTATGAGGTGAAGCGTGCAGCGTGCAAATGTTTGCCTTCATCTGGTGTGATGTGTATGCATGAAGAACCTGTGCATCCTACTTGGTTTCCGTACAGATGTGCTGAGTGCCTTTGTGAACAGGTGAAGACACCTATACAAGCCAGGTCCTGATCTCACCCCCCCTCCTGCAACTGCACAGTCCAGTTGTACGGCTGGAACTTGGTGCCCAGCTTCCGCGCGCGCTCCTTGTTCAGCGCGATGTCCATCTGCCTTGGCCGCATCCACTTGCGCGGCTCGAGGCCAAGCACGTTGCCGATGATCTCTGCGGCGAAGTACCTGTCGTCAGCCAAGTCTTGGCCCGGTAACTTACGGTGGGAACCTCCCTCCCGTCCTATCTCCCTCAATCACACCCCCCATCCCATCGTCCTGGTCCACACCGCCCGCCTCCTCAATACCCTCAATAACATGCCCGTACCCCTTCTCGCCCTTGTAGTCCCACATAACCATGAAGTACGGCAGCTTGGACACGAGCATGTTCCGGAACCCGCCGGGGCGTGTGCTGAAGTCGATGAGCTTCTTGTGCTGGCTCCACTCGGACTCGGAGGCAAGAATCGATTCGCGGAAGTAGGCCGGGGCGTCGGCGAACTGCTCTGCGGGGAGCGGGACGCACTCGATGACAGTGTGCCGCTGCTGCCGGAAGGAGAGGATGGTCTCGTAGAAGAGGACGCCTTTGTTCTCGGCCGCAAACATGCGCATGAGGCATTTCATGAAGTTCTGGGGTCAGCAAACAGTACGAGACAATGCCCACCTTCACCTCCTCCCACTCGTCGTCGTCCATCTCAAGGGAGCTGAGGTAGTGCTGGATAGGGACGATGTAGCAGTGGCCAGGGACCAGTTCCTCGGTCGTCGTACAGCAGAGGTATGCGCGCTTGCCCAGCGCCACGATGGCTGTGAGCGGGTTGCGGTCGTCTTGCCAGCAGTACGGGCAGGTCTCGAGTGCGGTCTTCGTGCGCTTGTAGTCTGGGGTCAGAGAATGTATCTACAGACTTGAGTTGAGCGGAAGGAGACGAGGCGAGAGACGTCTTCAATGGGCATATGCGGCAGACATCGGGGCAGCGAGTCAGGCTAGCAGGTGTGTGGGCCCACCCTTACGCAGAGCAATGTCGCGAGATGCCGGGAAGGCGAGGAAATCGACAAGTCATGATAGTCGATGAAAGGGTTGAGGCTCATCGAGGGAATATGCCATTCAAGAGCACAACTCACCGTTGATCGCGAAAGCGCGCTTCAATGCATCGCTCTTCATCCGTTTCCTTGCGAGCCGCTCGGCATTCTCGTCCAGGTAGTCCTCATCGTTGTCAAACCGCGCATCACGCGAGATCGACGCCGCGAGCTCCGCATCGAGGTTCTTCTGATCCGCCGCGCCGCCGCCGAACTTCTCCTGGCGCACCATCTCGCCTAGAGTGACCTCGTCGTCGTCCGCGTTGTACCGGAGCACATTGCCTTGCCGGTCGCGTGACTCGAACTGGGGTGAGCTGGTGTCCTCATGTTCCCAGCTTACCTTTGGCTCCTTCTTCCGCTTCCCCTTGCGCTCGGGCTCGTCCTCCTTCCCCAATCCCAGGTCGTACAGATTCCCCCGCCCATCAAGCGTAGGCAACACCTCGACCTGGACCTGCTTCCCGTCCTCTGTTGTGCGGACGTTCGCTGGTGCCCTAGCGGCCTCGTCCTTCCCCTCCTCCCGCTCAGCCGCAGCTGCCGCCCCTCCCGCATCGTCAAACTTCCCCCTCTCGCGCTCGTAGTGCTCCTCGAGCGCCTCGGCATCGGGATCATCCGTCAGCTTCGCCCGCAGCACCTTGGCCTGCAGGCGGTTCAGCTGCTCGATCGTCATCACCCCGTCTGCCTCCGTCTTGGCGCGCGGGACAGCCTCGCCACTCGGGCCGCGCGTGAGCGCTTGAGGCGTGAACACGGAGGGTATGGGTGTCGAGGTTGTCGGCGTGGCGAACTTGCCTGCGCTGCTCTGGCGGCGCAGTGCGTCGACCCGTGAGGTTGGAGTGGAGACGCCCGGCTCCTCACCGGGCCGGCGGAAGCCCTGCCGCGACGCGGGACGGCTGCCGTCCTCGTTGAAGATCAGGCGGCGGGTTGGGGTCTCGCTGCGGCCTGTGTCGGGCGTGCGCTGCCCCGCTGAGGAGTCGGACCCTCCCGCCCTTCCTGAGCGGGACTTGCGCCGCGCCTCCTTCTCGTCGAGGTAGCGGCGTTCTTCGACGGCGGCGTGGAAGTCGTCGAGGTTCCCGTAGCGCTCGAGAGCAACCTCCTCGATCGGCCGAGACTGCTCCTCGGCTTGCTCGTACAGGCGGCGAAGCTTCATCATGCGCCATTGGTAGCCTGGGGCGCCGGGCGTGATCTTCTTTTCTGCATGTCAGCAAAACCATAAGAGGAATCATCAGAAGCCTCCCCACTACAAGCGCACTGCGCCTCTCAAGGCCTCGGTGAGAATGATGGGTAACCTTCCACACCACTACCCCACTGCCCACCACGACCTCCCTGCAGCCTCTGATGGTCGTCACACATAATCATAAGTCGCAGACTAACACCCTGCCGGCCCCTCGACAGCCTCACCGCCATTCCACCCCCATCAAGTCAAGAGGCAGTGTCCCCATTAGGCAGCCTGCAATCTGTAGACTATGCCTTCCTGCAACCTCCGAAGTCATCATAGCACACGGCGTTGCTTTGCTGATCCTGATCTTTGACAGCAGCAGAACACCGACAGCGCAGCAATGCGCTCAAGGCGACTGACCAACATCACTCCCCGACCGGGTCTCGGGCAGATCCTTCCCTCACCATTGCTGCCAAGCGCACTCCGCTCAGCGCCTTGATCCGCTTTCGACACCACCCAGCCTGTTGCCCAGCATTCACCTCACAGCCTCCATCAGACTGCCCAGGCATTGGTTGGAAACACCAACCGTCTGCAAACAGAGACCTCACACTGTTTGTTTGCAGAGTAGCACTCACCCTTCGTCTCATAATCCTCAATACTCTTCCCCTCCACAAGCTGCGTGTTCAGCTCATTCCGATGCACCCTCAACTGCGCCGGATCAGGCTTGTCGTTCGGATCCTTGCGCTTCTGCTCTGTCCCCAGGGAAGCAAAAAAGTCCTCCCCGATCACCCCGGCGGCCGCACCACTCGCCGTGGACTCCACTCTTGTTGCATTAGTCGTTGGCGCCACGGTGGCGTCCCCGCCCTCCGGAGCCAGCATCCACTCATCGCGCGTCGTCTCAGACGCAATCGGAGGCGGCGACTTCTCGCCCTTGGCATCAGCGGTGCTCGTGAGCGGGAGCGAGTCGGCCGTGGGGATGTTGCTGACTGCGGTCTGGGGTCAGCCGTGTCGCACAACACTCCTTGCCCCCAATGCAGACTCATGCCAAACTCACTGCAGCATCAATATCCTTCTCAACCCACATCCCCCCGACCTCATCATCATCCACGACCCTCATCCCACTCCGCCCCTTCTCACTTCCCCCCTCTCTCTCCCTCTCCCTCTCCTCCCTCTTCCGCCGCTCTCGCCGCTCGTCCCGCTCCCTACGCTCCTTCTGCCGCTCCTCCTTCTGGCGCTTCCGCTCGCGCCGTTCCTCGGACGTCTCGTCTCGGCGGTGCTTGGAGTCCCGATCGCGGCTGTGGTCGCGGCTGCGGTCTCGTCCTCGATGCCTTTCACGATCGCGATCGCGATCGCGTTCACGATGCCGGTCCTTTTCACGAACCCGGTCGTCGTCTCGATCCCTGTGTCTCCTGTGCTCTTTATCGTCACTTCGATGCCTCTCGCTCTCTCGCTCGCGATCATCATGACCAGATCTCTCTCTATCACGATGCCGTCGGTGTTCTCTGTCGTCGTTGCCATCTCGATGCCGATGCTCGTCCCTCCGCTCGACTCTCCTCTCGTCTCGCCTACGTTCTGGGGACCGTGAGTCGCCCATGGTCGATAATTGTGAAGCAAGCGATCGAAACAAAGGCTGCACTGAACCTTGCTGTATTGACTGGCGACTGACTACTTTATGACGTTCAGATAAATACAGCTTGTTTACGTAATGCACTGTCCAGTGGCATCGCTCACCGAACTTACCAAGTTTACAGCTGTGATGCATGCATGCTAGGTTTCTACTGCAAACTCAAGACTTTAGTCACGCATGATATCTTGCGTAAGCAGTTGATGAAGCAATGTGGTTGTTGAGCAGCGGATACGAGCTCATGGTACCTTCTACTTGGAACGACTGGCACAACTCGAATTTCATGTCTCTTGGCAGCTCTGGGATTCACTACGACGACGACGATGGTGGACAGATCGACTTTGAAGCTGCTTGGCAGCAACATTCAAGTGCTGCAGACATCAAGACCTTGCAGCTTTTACAGCTTCAAGAGCCTCATAAGCCATGTCTGTTTGTCGCCGACTGCATCATGACAGTGCAGTGCGGCCGATGTTCATCTCGACAACCTGTTTCGTGTTACTCTCGAGAATCGAACGATAAGAGGTGATAAGCAACGAGCAGACCAGCACGAGGTCCAAGTCCACACAGCACGGTAAAAGGATCACTGTGCTCTCTTGCCCTCTCGACATATCACCCAGCACAAGACGGTGTCTGGTTCTTCATCCGCGATGGGCATTTTGCAATCTCATCGCTATGCACCCAAATTTCACTAGGCGGGAGCGCTGCTGTTAACGCACTCGCCTGATTGATCATCGAGCTGTGAGCTGTGAGCTGCAGGAGCTTTACGCTCTAGTCTGTCATCATGTCACTGCGGCGTCATGCGATGTACTGAGCACGCTCTCTGCTCACGGGTGTGGATATTGTCAGTGTCGACCTCCACTGTTCCCGGGTTGCCGTATAGGTGAGTGGCAGTGACAAGTTTACGCATTGCTCACATGTGTCGATCGTACTCTGTCATGCAAGGTGCTCCTGTTATGAGTGCAGTGAGATCAAGACTGAGTAGGTCTGAGTAGGTCTGAGTAGGTCTGAGTAGGTCTGAGTAGGTCTGAGTAGGTCTGAGTAGGTCTGAGTAGGTCTGAGTAGGTCCGAGTGAGCTACTCAAGCGTTGGAGAAGTGGCAGTCAATACCATATATCATGTGAGGTGTCGTCTCATCTGAGATGACAAGCGAACATACAGTTAGCCCACGCCCACACACACACGTCACTTCTTGCATAACTTGTTGCCTCTGCACTTTCTACTTTCCCTCGCCTACTGCTTGTCCTGGATGGGGACGTCGCGACCGGTCGCCGACTTGAACGCGGAGCGGACGCCGTCCGAGATCTTCTCGGTCGTCTGGGCGTTCTGCCCGTGGCCTGCGCGTTGGAGGAACTGGTCGACGCCTTTGTCTGGAGTATTAGCATGGTCCGAGGAGAGAGGAGAGGGGAATGAGGTTGAGAAGGGTAATGAAGAGATGAATGAGGAGTAGCAGGAGACAGGATAGAGGATGAAGGATAGTTGGAAGGGTGATGGGTAGATATGAGGTAGATATGAGGATGATGAGAGTCATTTATCGCAACTGGAGTAGCGGGATGTATCCAGTCGCACGCCGCACTATCTAGTTGTACTCCACCACCCCGCCACACAGCCATCCTCTCTTCACATTGCCCCATTGCCTGCCCACAGCCAAGCTACTCTCCATGCTACGCATAGCTCGTTACCCCTTCAACTCCCTCGCCTCGCCATGCTTCGCATGCCTCGTCCCTCGTCCCTCGTACTCACCAAGAGCATCCTGCTGACCCGTAGCCTGGCCACCCGCACCCGCATTCTGCCCCTGCCCCTGCCCCTGCCCCTGCCCACCACTCGCAGTCCCCGCAGACCCAACACCGCCACCGCTCGTAAAGTCCTTCTGCGTGCCAGGCGCCTCACCCCCGGGCACCGCCGCCGCACCAACAGGCGCATTCCCCTGCGCATTCGCCTGGGGCTTCCCGCCGAGGACGTTCTTGGCTTGGTTCAGGAGGTCGGCCATGGTGCAAGTAGTGGGTTGTGTTGTTGTTGTTGTAGTAGTGAAGGTAGATGGGAGATGTCAAGAGAGAGGATGTGACTCTGGATGGGTTATATAGCGATCGATTGATCGAGCGGGAGTGCGTGCTGCGTGCGAGCCGATGTGATAGGCCAAGAGAGAGATGGAATGCAGCGCGTGGAGCACGAAAGGAGGCTAGAGGCGGGGATGAGATTGGAGCATGCGATGCGATGGGCTGGGCTGGGCAGTGGTCGTGACGTGCGATGTGATCTGGGGTGGGGAGTGGTAATTACGTCAGGGGTGAAACGGTGATCGGCGTGGGGGCGGGGTAATCAGGGTGACCTTGATTACCTTGTATCAACTTCCTACTGTATTGCTCTGCTGTATTGAATAGGAATACCGGTATACGAAGTGGTAATGACGCCTTATCTGTTTCAAACCAATCTCGGTGGCTGCGCTAGTGGTTAATTAGAGTTCTAGGAATGCTAATCAACAGAAGGAATAGCGACTTTGATGAAGGTCCCCTGTCTCATCCGATATGCAGAAGAGGCATTCTTGATGACAGATGGCGATGCTGTGTGCGCTTGCGCTTGCGCTTGCAATCGCTATGATCGATCGATATGAGAACATGCGATACGAAGAGTCGAGTAATTGCTTGGTAGCGTCGTGGGGAGTTGGCCTGCAAAGTGGCACCCGGGGAGGGGATTGTGGAAGCTGAGGTCGAGGGTTGGCATCAAGGCTCCGGTAGAGACAGTTCTCTTCACTTCGATCTCTGACCATCACTACTACTACCACAATCAATCTGTGCACACCCTGTCTGACCCACTGACTGACAAAGGTTGCAGCACTTACCGCATGATGTCAACAGTCTACTGTAGTCTGCTGCAATGTCGAGGTCGCTGAGACTGGTCAAGCTGGCGAGTACAGTAGTCTGGTACTGTAGCTCTGCGCAGGTCGCGTGCGATAATTGCACAGCGATCAGCGGCTGATGATGACTAGCCGTTCTCTTCTGCCCAATGACAATGACTATGACGGCTGTTCCGATTCTACAGTACAGGTACTGTATGTAGCAGCTACTGCTGGATTCTTGAGGACAGACAATGCCGTGTGCCTACTGTCGATGTCGAGGTTGATGATGGTGGTATATCAAGGTGGGTGTTACAGAGAAGTACTGTATTGGTGGTGTACGATGGTTTAGCCTCGCTGCAATCCACATGGACATTGCAGTTCGGCAGCTTGGCGTTGCTGCATTGACGCGTTACAATTTGCTCTTCAATACGTGCATACAGTATGTGTGCATCTTGTGCGTGGCCCATGTTGCACGCTACCCATCACTCACTCTCGCATCGGACAATCTCAAGGGCACTGACACTGACCACCCACGCCCGCTTCGCTGTTGTCCCTGCCGAGCACCCATATAACTAGATAATACCAACGTCCCACTCGCACTGACCACGCTGATGTACTGTTCACTGATGCTCACTCGCAACGCCATCAACGAGTGCATCGCGTGCGTCCCTCATCGATTGCAAGCAACGCCTCGTGTCCAGCTTGCGTTGAGCGTCTCGCCTCAGCACACGGACTTTCGACAGACAGCGACTAGCAACACAGATCCGCTAGCGCCAGTCCAATGTGCTCAATGCTCGCAATGATCAACACCCGATGCTTGCATCGATGCTTGGATGTGCCGAGTGCTCGACTCGAGGCTGAGGCTGGGCGGAGGGCACGAACATCCCACTTGGTCGTGATGGCCGATTGCCGGTTGGTGCTTCTGACCCACCTGATGTGACGATGTGATGATGCCCGTGCAAGTTGTGATGCTACGGTAATAAAACAGTACCTGAGACCAGTCCTGGCTATATCTAAGGTGGTGAGGCTACAACTTCGAGCACAGGGCAGAGCCCTCCTCGGCTGAGAACTTGAGTTCAGAGGCACTGGTTAACAGCTGATACAGTAGATAAAGCACAAGAAGCCGACTCTGACTCGCGATCGGCAACGACTGCACAGATCGTTAACAGAATCAGAAGTTCTGGGGCCTCTCAGAGAATCTGGCGAGACACCATCGACACACACACACTGGTCATCGACGCCGTCCAGCACATCCATCTCCTCTAGCGCAAGTACAGTACAGTACAGTACCACAATCCACACTCAGTACAGTATGTTCTGCCCAACGAGTATTGCGATGACTCACACATCTCAGGTCGATCGGCAGTCTGAGCACTTCGAGGGAGCCCAGACCTCCAACAGTATCATTGATCGTCCGTCGATCTCATCGATTCCTACGTAGCTCATCGTGTTTCGAGGCCGGGCCCACCCGAGCACAGAAGACACTGTAAACCATGACTCGCAACTTCGCTCTCGTCATCGAATGTAGATACACTTCCTTCATCGCAAGAAGGAGCAAGTCCACTTCGAACGATACAGCTTTGGCAGCCCAGGTCAACAGCGATCCCAAGCCTCGCACCTTCAAGGTACTCAAGAAGAACCCCAGAGCCCGCTTTATCGTGCACAAGAGTACTGCTACCACGACTAAGAGCCGCAGCAGCCCAGAGGGGTCTCTGGACTCGCACAGCACCCCCCAGTCCGCGGACACAGCTCGGGCTGCGGATACTGCAGGCGACCTCCGACCTGCCGACATTGCACGGATGCTTCACTATGCGGAGGCAGTCGATGACAAGGATGACAAGGATGACATTGCCACTGCCACCTCCGACATTCAATCAGCAGACCGAGCAGACCGAGCAGCGCAGGCAACTCGCGCAACTCGCACTCCTCGACACTCCGACCTCGCTCGAAGGCCGCAAGCCGAAACAGCGATCTCCGATTCGCAGTCGCAGTCTGCGCACCCAAACCAAACCCAGGATGAAGCAGCTGCGGAGCCCGATGCAGCAAGACAGACTCAGTTGATGCAAGTTCAAAGACCCAAGTCAGATCAAGCTCTGGCGCATGCCCATGCTCAAAGCCCCCGCCCCCTTGGGGCGCCAACCCAGCGCGAGTCATCTTCAACGCAGTTGCACTCACAGTCGGCTCAACACGCCTCGCGACCGCGGGCCCAGACACATCCTCAAACTAAGTCTCTTTCTCAGACTCAGTCTCCAACGCATTCTGAGGACCAGCAGCAGAATCCTCAGCGGAGACCTCTTCCCCGCGTTCCATCGACCACCGCATCGCTCATTCCCCAGACGAGGATGGGCCGTCTCCGTCTGAGACTGCGTGTTGTCGCGAGGAACGGCTGCAATGCTGTTCGGACCTTCCGGACCTGCAAAGTGCCACGGTTGCGAGAAGTCAGACAGGACCTGAGGAAGCTTTTGCCTCAGACTGTTTCTCATGCGGAAAACACGCATTCCCTCCAAGCAGGTGAGGCGCCACATCCAACAAAGTGTGAGGCTGCGTCACCACAGCTTCTGCAATCGCCGCCGAGGTTGCCACAGTCCAGCGAGTCAGAGGTACCACCGTCGTGCTGGCCGAGACCGCGCTCGAACAAGTCTGTACGACTCTGGCCTAGGTCTGGCATCTGCATACTTTGGCGAGGATCACGGCGAAGAGGCCAAGGAGCACAGGGAGCTGGACAGGCAGGCCACGACCAGCAGGACGAGAACGCTGTAAGGAGGGAAGCACGCAGCAGCGAAGAGCGCGATACCGCGTACAGGGCGGGGTTTGAGCATCGCCGGTGGTCTATGTAACGAATGCGGTGCCCAGGTCAGCTCTACAGTATAACCACTACTCGAGCGTTCGATGAACAAAAGTTTCACAAGTTTCGGACACATGTCGTTCCCAGTCTCACGAACGTCTCGGCCTTGTATCAGTTCTTGTTATGACTCGTCTGTGTTTCGGAATACACGCCACGTCTTGGTTCTGTGATGCATGTCTTGTTGTTCTACACTTGGCCAGAGCTGTGTGACAGTGTGTGCATGTCATTCTGCATCTCTTATTGCGAATTTCATCTTGATGCCTTTCACTTCTCATACATATCCAGCATCTGCACACTACACAATTCGAGCTACTCGAAGGTCCCTTGCCTGAAGCGCAGTAGCTGTCGGTGCCACCCACTTCAGCGCACACTGCTGTACAGTACATTCATTGTCCAACTATGTGCCCAGAAGCTGGCCAAGAAGACATCGACGGCACACCTGGCCGCTCCCGATCATGTTCGGATCCGCCTCTGTGCAAGACGACTACCGGGACAACAGAATCAGCGGCCACTACGACGCACAAAGCAGAGGCATCGTCCACGACAGACGGACCTTCAACACGGACGCGGACGCCAACTGAGAACAGCGAGTACTGCCGCGGAGGAGGCTGTCTGACCTTCTGCCTTCGGCACGGTATGGGTCGCGTCGCGGGTGCGGTGCTGATGTGGTACTTGTTCTGCGTGTCGGACATCCCTTGCAACGGGTAGCGGTCTAGCTTGGATTCAAGAACGTACAGTATGACGCCCTCGCAGCAGTCATTGCATGCATTGCACGACTACTTGCACAACCTGCACAGCAGTCGCGTGGCGTGCCCTCCGCACAGCCATACAGTACGGGGCGAAGACGCAATCAATGGCTCCCAGCACACGGCAAGCTAGGCATGTGTTCGGCGTGACTCCCAGACGCACTCTCCAAGCTCCCCTACTGAAGGTGCTACCCTCCCTCGAGGAAACACGCAACACAAACAATGCTGAGCTTCTGATTTTTGAGGCATCACACACAACACACAGGGCGAGAAACGTGACACAAAAACGATGTGAAGACACGGACCGCGTCCTCGAGGGAGGTAATGAGCCGACGAGCAATCACCCAGCCACAGCTGTATAAAGCTGCGGTGTCTCCCATTTCTTGGACCCCATGATTTAGGTCCTTTACTACTATAACGAGATTATAGTATCACACCAAGCGAGCGACCGACTTCAGCACCTGCAGCAACACACCTGCGAATCGAGCAACACCAATCCTCTTGTAACACAACTAGCAGAATGACCCAGACAGTACGTTCATTTCCGGTAACAGTTTGCCACCTGTTTCCACTGTCAACTTTCATCGACTACACCCTTCACCTCAATCGTCCTTCCAACAACCCCATCCCACCTCATTGTTGACCAGCTGACATCAGATCACCGCTCCCGTCAACGCGTGTGGCTGCGGCTGCGGCTGTGCTAGCACTTGCTCGTGAGTAGTTTTCTTGTGACCTGATCTCACCCCAGCGGCTCGTGCTCGTGCAAGTGTGGCAGCGGCTCTGGCTGCTAGATGTGCTGCCCCACCAGCACGCTTATGAGCTAGGCGTAGGCTCATGGGAGGGTTCAGGGGAATGCCGAGAACTCTGATGAGGAGATGTATCGGGGATGCTCCAGTAGAAGACAACGAGAAAAATCTGTAAAATAAGAAGGAAAATCATGAGAGAGCACGGAGATGCATTCCGGTGTCAGATGCTGGACTGAGAGCCAATGCAGAGGCATGTTAGGCCACGATGACGGGTCGACCCATCGTTCACTCAGTATGTCAGGTCACGAAAGATGTCGACGGAACCTCAACCCATCGGCACTTGGCAACTGCAGTCCTACTCTCGCTCACACAGCAACAAGGCTCGATGTGCATCGACGATTCTGATCACACTGATACTACACCTACAGTAACAAATCACCCCCACGGCACCCCCACGGGATCCACCGGACAGGATCGAACCCTTGTGCCGAGCGCCACTTCCACCCGTGGTACGTATCCGCATCGAAAGCGGTGCGCTTGCCTGGCGGACCGACGTACACCAGAAGCGCGACGTGAGTGTCCCAGGACTTGAGATCCCAGAAGCTTGAGGGGGGTTCGACAACCCAATGGATGGTAGGGGCAATGTCGTTTTCCAATTTCGGATGTCTATACTTCTGATCCGGCCTGATCTCTGTAATGTCGTAGGTTGTCAAGCGGTAGTAACGACCTCTGTAGAGCGAGCGTTTGTCAGGACAACTCGCGCCAGTGTTGCGCATGTCGGCGAACTCGTATTTGAGTCCCATCCCATTGACCGCGCGGAGCCAGATGGCGTCGACACCTCTGAGTTTCGGGCCGACATGATCGTCATCGAAGGCCGCCGAGTATGAATACTGGTGCTGCAAGGCGAACGCAAGCACACCGCCATTCCAGAAGGATCTTGAGTCGTCCAGCAGCTTCTGCCATGCAGCTGTCAGGCCAGAGTAAGGCATTGGTGGCACCCTGACTGGGTCGGATGTGAAGACTTCGAATGCGACTGTGACACGGAGGCCTGATCCGACCGGCAAGATCTCATGCTCACAGCCTCGATGCAGAAATACCCAGGGCAGTACTTTGCGAGAGGCGCTGGCCCAATCGAACACCTGCTCGAAACCTTCATGGCGCACGACAAGCTGTCCTCCAGTGAACGTGGACCGAAGGCAGACAATGATCGTGCCGACATGATTATCGCTTTTTGCAGTGTCCTCGACTGTTCCGAAGGCAGTGGCCTTGCAGTATACCTCTAGCCGTGCAATCCTCGCCGACAGAGGTCCCGTGTTTAACGAGCTTTGAATGGTATGGAGAATCGCAGTGTCCGCCGAAACGTCCCCCGACAGATGGAATCTCGCTGGCTCGACCTCACCTACGACTTTGCAACGCTTTCTACGCGGGTGGGCGACGTCGTGCAGTCGTCTTGCAGCGCCACCATCGAGTGGGAGTGCAAACTTGACAAGGGACTCGTTAGCGTCTGAGCTCCTCCCAAACCTGGTGACTTTGGTGGGCGGTATCTTCACATGCAGGGCGCGGTCGGACGTAAGGGGCACGCCTCCGCTTGCGATGAAGAGCATGGTCTGTCCGGTGCATGCAGCCTCGAGGTCTTCGAGAGGAGGCTGTTTTTTGCTATGGGTTGGAGGTGCCTTGAGGTTCAGATAGTATTTCAAGGGCACATCAGCATATTTGCCAGTCCAGTAGCTCTTTTCCATCCAAGTTGAGTCGCTCATCCCTTCAGAGTCCAACTTCATGTCCAGCGCAGCACTTTCAATACCGTTGCCACCGGTGCGGGCTCTTGCTTTCTCCTCCAGAAGCGACTTCAGCTCTTCCCCCGTCTTGGCCCATGTATGAGCATCTTCCCGTACGCCGATGACCTTGATTGTTGAACCTTTCGAAAGCAGGTGTTCGATGTCGACAAGCTTGCAGAGCGCGCTTGCCAGGCTAAGAGGTTTCGAGGGAGCCGTCTCCCAGTCAATCTCATTCGACTTCTTGACTCGAAACACCACTTCCTGCACATCTGGAGGATAGCTATCCCACTCCCCATGGCCCCAAGTCTGCCGACTACTTGACGGAACCGCGTTGATAGTGATCGCCAGGCGTTTGAAGCAACCGCAGCTTGGGAGATTCGGCACGCTGTTGTGTACGGTACCACTGTCAATCTTTAGAAGCAGCGTACCACCACTGTAGGGGATCTCCTGCGGCCACTCCCCGAAGACGGTGACCATCTTAGCGTCCGTCACATAGGGAGCCACTCGAGCGTGCAATGCAGTAGCTTTCCGGAGATCTTCGTCCGGGTCCGTGCTTGTGTACATTCCACCGAGAGACAACGGTCGGATCTCAAACCATGCCTCCACGACTCGTGCCATTGCCAGGATGCGTCTGATGGCAGCCATACTGGAACCATGTTCGTAGGGCAGCAGTGGCAGTCTATAGTCTGCGTGACCGCTGAAAGACCTGTTACCGAACTTGAGAGCAATCGTCCCCTTCTTGGTCTCGAATGGGACGATGACGAGGTAACGAGCCAAGCGAGCATCGCAGACATCACGATATAGACGGGATACCCGGCGCAGGTTGAGGAGATCTGTGTAACCCATACATCGAACGAGCAAGTAGGAGACGTCAGGCCATCTCGTGGGGTTGAAGGGTGATGTTGGGGTTTCGTGCCGTTTGGCCGAGCGAGCTCTGCGGGTTGAGATCGGCATCGTGAAAGGTAGTGATGAAGTGGGACAAGAAGGAATAACACGACGCTGTGATTATCTTTCTGCTCATGGACGATGGGGCGCACACAAGATCACAACGTCGGGCAATGACGGTGTTGCCACTCCCATTCCGGATCTGGACATACTGTACATACCAGCATACTTTTGCTTATTGCGTTCATCACAAACCAGAAACCAACTGCACGATCACTTCAGCTGCGACAGTGCGGCTGCGGTAGTGGCAATTTGCCAGACTCATCAGTCCGCCTGCCTGCGCCGCTGTCACCCAGCTGTAGGGGAGGGCACTGCCATGGCACATCATGCAACAGGTATCTAGGAATTCCCTCATGAGCCCTATAGGTCTCTCCCTTGACATTTGATCCTACAATCCAGGACAATCACAACTGCAGATCACAGCAGCAGATCCTCTGAGCGGACGAGAATGCCAGACCTTCAACCCCACTGGGATCGGCTTCGTCGACTACTGCCCCAGCTGTGTAAGACATCACCCCCACGGTATCCACCTGACAGGATCGAACTCATCGGCCAAACGTTTCTTCCATTGCTCAAAGGTGTCTGGATGGAAACCGGTTCGCTTGCCAGGCGGTCCGACGTAAACCAGGAGTGCCATGCTGAAGTTCGACGGGTCGGAGTGGCAAGAGCACTGCGAGGGTTCGACGACCCAGTGGATAAAGGGGGCGATGTCGTCTCCCGACTGAGTGATAGTGCATTTTTCGCCTTCTGGCGTGTGCTCTATCACGTAGCGCGAGGGAAGGTAGCGGCGACCTTTGTACAACGGAGGATCGCCGCTCACACTTTTGCCGCTGTGGCGGTCATCACTGTGCACGATGACGAACTCGTGACTGAGGCCGGCTTCAGCGATAGCACGGAAGATGTTGTCCGCTCCGTCGAGTTTCGAGCTGAAGTTCTTGGACAGTTGCGCCGCTGCATACTGATGCTGCAGAGCAAAAGCAAGCACGCCGCCGTTCCAAAAGAAATCTGTATTGTCCAGCAGCTTCTGCAATTCGGTCGACAAGTGCGTGTGCGGTGTCGGTGGCACTTTAATCCCCTCGGCTCTCGCGAACACCGTGAATGTAATCGTTGCGCGAACGCCTGATGTGACAGGCAAGAACTCCGGCTCACAACAACTCGCGTACATGAACACCCAAGGCATCATGTTTCGAGCGGCAGTGGCCCAATCGAACACACGCTCGGACCTCTCATGGCGCACGACGAGCTGTCCACCGGTAAAGGTAGATGGAAGGCAGATGGTGATGGTTCCCAGATGATCGTCGCCACTCGGTGTGTGTTGCACTGTCTTGATAGGAAATTTCGTACCACACACGTTCAGTTGCGCAATGCTCGCCGACAGAGGACCAGTATCAAGTGACGCCTGGATGATGTGAAGAATCGCAGCGTCCGCCAACACCTCTCCCGACAGGCTGAACTCTGCCGGTCGAAGCTCGCCCATGACTCCGGATGTTGACGAGATAGCGTACAAGCGTGCCGAGGCGCTGGCATCAAGAGGAAGAGCCAGCTTGACAAGCAGCTCGTCGTCGCCGCCCCTAGAGTTCCTGCCATTCCTGGCCGGATTGGCGCCTGCTGTTGTCACATACAGCGCATGGTCGGACGTGACGGGCACCTCGCCATCCACAGTGAAGGGTTTGACTTCAGTCGTGCAAGCAACCTCGAGGCCATCGAGAGGAGGCGGTTTCTTGCTTTGGTCAGGCGGCGCTTTCACATTCAGGTAGTATCTCTCGGGCACAACTGCAAACCTCTTCGTCCAGTACTTTCTGTCCATCCAGATTGCATCGGTTCCCGTTCTGAAATCTAGCTCAGGTCCGAGCAAAGTCGCTGCGAGGTCTTCTGCACCGCCGTCGGCCAAGATCCGCTCCCTCAGAAGTGAACGCAGCCTATCTTTGGTCCTAGACAACGGGGCTGGGTAGTCTAAGGCAATGAGCTTGAGCGTTGAGCCTTCCTGAAACAGGTATTGAATATCGATGAGCTTGCAAAGCATATGGGCTAAGAGGTCGCTGAAATCGAAATGCGATAACAATGTCGATGTTGCGGAATTCGTCCTCGGCAGGTTCTGCAGAACCGATCGACCCACTCGTATTGCCACCTCCTGCGCTGCTGCAGGGTATGAAGCATATTGGTCCAAGATAAGCCTATAGTTATAGGCTCCCCCCGCCTCGAGTGTGATGCTTAGACGTTCGAAGTTTTGACAGCTTGGTAGATTCGATAGAAGGCCGGGTAAGTAGAAGATGACAGGTAGCTTATACTCCAAAAGCAGCGTACGCCCACTGTAGGGTATCTCTTGGGGCCAAACTCCGATGACGGTGACCATCTGCGCATTCGTCACACAGGGGGCCACACGAGCGTGCAATGTGATCACCCTGCTGATGTCCTCTCCTGTCGCCTTTGGTGTATACTCCGGTACGCCGCTCGCTGCCTTGATCTCATATCCAATCTCCACTACCTTGGCCATTGCGAGAAGGCGCCTAACCGTGGGGAGATTGGAACCCCGTCTCAGTCCATTACAAAAGGGCAGGATCGGCAGCCTGAAGTAGTTGTGCGTGCGGCTGAGAGGCCTGGAGCCGAACTCGAGAGCGATTGTACCGTCCTTGGTTGCGATGGGACTGATTACGATGAGCCGTGCGAGGCGGGCGTCGCAGATGTCGCGATAGATACGGGAAACCTGCCGCAACCTGTACAGGTCTCTGTACCCCAAGTAGCAGATGACCATGTCTGAGAGGTGGGCCCATCTCGCGGGATCGAAAGGCGATGGCGGTCCTGTGTCGAAGGCTGAGCGGGACCTGCGAGTAGATACTGGCATCGAAGCTAAGATGATAAGGGAAGACAACGATGTGATTGAGAAGAAAGAGCACACGACGTTTTACACCTACTTCATGTACGAGGACAACATGGGCGCACAGACGTAGGAGATCAGAGAGTGGCGTTGTCTCTCACGCGTACCGGATGTGGAAAGGACACACAGGTGACATAAACAAGTCCATTTAGCCCCATATATCCTACGAGTGCTGACGATGCTCAACTGTTCCAGCTGCAGCAGACATCTAGCCCATGAACATTTTGCACTGCGAGCCAGCAGAGAGCTTGCAACAGAGATAGATCGTAGAAACTACTATCTGCAGACAGATACAGAACTGCCACTTGAGGTTGTCACCCGCGGATCCACTCTGCCCCGCTGCCCGACTTTCCATCAAGGTCAGCCCTGCCCAGTCGCAGATCGCTAACATCTTCGGCACATCTACGACCTCGTGATCCCATCGCCTTTACGTCGTAACAACAAGCTCAAGACGGGTTCTGCGGCCGCTGGAGACATTGTCTACCTTGCCCATCGATCTACCTGTTGTGGTGAATGATCTGAACACGGACACGTCTCATCGAGATCAACCCGAGACATCCTCCTATTTGCCCGACATCCCAAACCCCGTGTCCACGGATCAAGAACAGCAGTTGGCTACCGCGGCCTCCTTGATTTCCTGTCTAAACGTTTCTTGCTCGATACCTCTCCCCTTTCCCTTCCCCTCATCCTTGCCCCTTCCCCGCCCGCCGCACTCCCTCCCCCGTACCCGCGCCGATGGCCACGATCGATGTCCCTGGCCTGCCGACGCTCACCTGGTCGAACCCCCAGAAGCCCGGCCGCGCAGTGTACAAGGACAACACGCTCATCCTCCTCGCGCAGTTCTCCTCCGATTGGATTATCTACGCGCCCACCGGCGAGGCCGTTCACACCGCGCGCGCCCTCGGCTTCCCAATATCGCAAGTGGACGATGAGTTCTCCCTAGTCGCACGGGTGAGCGTAGCTGGCGCACGGACGATGTTCGACGGCCCGAATCTCGTCGTGTGGCGCGACGACAAGCACTACGCCAAGGCCTGCTTCGAGATAACTCCCGGAGGCGAGCTGGGACCAGTCACGGTCGTCACGAATGGCTGGAGCGACGAGGCGAAGCACTTTAGTGTGCAGGTGGACGAGCTGTGGCTGCGGGTGTCGCGGGTCGGCGAGGGATGGGCATTCCACAGCAGCCCGGATGGAAGAACGTGGGATCTGCTGAGACTGTTCAGGGTGGAGGGGGAGGGGGAGGTGTACTGTGGGTTTTTGAGCCAGAGCCCGACGGGGTCGGGGTGTGTTGCAAGGTTTGACGAGATATCGCTCGAGACGCCGCCGCGGGATGTGAGGGATGGGTCGTAGGGGAGCACGGGGCGACGGATGGGTTGAAGGTCGTGCGGACAAGAGCAAGCGAGGTATTGCGATGCCGAGGCTCAAACAGCTGGTGATGCGTGGCGTGAGAGATGTGACAGAGGCCATATCTCTGGCCAGCCACAGCAGGATCATCGCGCAAGCGGTCGACCTGGACGAGGTGGGGTCGCATTCCCACAGGCGATTGCGATTCTGCGCTACGCTTGATAAAGAGGGCGGAGGGCACCAAGGGCAAGAACGTCACGTCGCTGGTATTGGGCGTCGGAGAGAGGGATGGACGATGTGATGGTTGAAGAACAGGAAGCATACGGTATTCCACGGACACTACTCTATACAACGCATATCAGCATCATTCATCATGCATAGGGGTTATGGGACTTCGTCCTGACACCTGGGGTTTCAAGACTCCAGAGACTTGCCGCACGATGTTCGTACTCTGACCGGAGTATCGTTCCCGAGACGCTGCCCCTTGTAGATAGATCTATGGTCTGCAAACACTGACAAGTATCAGCATATGCGTAACGAGCATTGGTGCTGATCCTCAAATCGCCGTCTTTCGCTTTTCCACTCGCCTCATATGCCAGGCGCTACCCTCACACCTCACTTCGAATCACAATAGTCGTTTCTGTTTCTTTCAGGAGGCCATTAATACATATATTACTGAACCGGCTCAATCCTCGCGCCACCACCGACCCACTCCCACGTCTTCCACAGGTCGCCCCTCAGCTCCCTCTCCCTCGTCTGCACATTCGCGTTCTTCTCGATCTCCGCCTCGACCTTGGACCACAGGCGCTGGCGCGTGGCCGCGCTCTCAGATGCGGGGAGGACGACGTCGCGCAGCTGCGCGGGCGGGAGGTACGCCTGCGGCGTGACCACGGGGTCCGAGTAGTGCTGATACTCCTGGTCCTGGAGGCGGGCGATGACCGTGTCTGCGATTTCGCGGACGCGCTTGCGCTCCTTGCGTGCGGCCTCGAGCGAGCGCGTGAACCATGCGATGAGGGCGAGGACCGCGGCGGTGGCTGGGGTCAGCGGAGTCGAGCTTTGGGAGAATGAAGCAAAGAAGAACAGTCGGTTTTTGATAGCAAGAAACGCACCCAAGAACTCTCCAGGTCATCCTGTCACACATCACGCATGCAGGAGGACCGCAAGCAGTCTTCAGGCTCAGTCTTCTGCAGAGAGACCTCGTCGTCACCTCAGATCACAATAGCTCCGAGCTCTACACATCCCGAATGTGACACTCAACACTCACATGCAAGCTGCGACTTCCAGCGCTCGAGGAGACCCTTGAACTCGAGCTTCGCACGACACGCGAGCGTCAACTCTGTGCGCGCAGCGGCATACCACGACGTGCCGTTGACATCGATCGACTCGATGAGGTCCCCATGCTGCGTGAGGTCCTTCAGCGCCGAGTCGAAGATCTCGTCAAATAGCTCGCGCGGGATCGTCTTGACACGGCGCTCGGCCAGCGACTCGCGCAGAGCCCCCTCTGCCGCACCATAGCGCTCCCCGACGCCCCTGGACGCATCCCCTGCAGCACCGGCACACTCGATCTCGCCGCGCGCACGCGCGAGTTGCTGCTCGATCTGGTGGGCGAGCTGGCCGATCTGGCGCATGCGCGTCGTGTCTGGCCTGCAGTGGGGCGGGAACACGCGCGATGGGAGCCCGGGCCACCCGTCCACGAGCGGGCTGAGTGGGCCGAGCAGGCTCGGGGTGAGGATGTACTCTGGCTTGCAGGCCTGGACCTCGCCGTTGGAACAGATCGCGTTGTGCGGGCAGGGGGTGCATGACACAGGGCGAGGGAGGAAGGGGACAAGGGGCAGGGCGTGCAGGTCGCAGTCGAAGGGGGGCGTCGAGTCTGGGTGCTCGAGCTGGTACTGCGCCCTGTGGGCTATGCAGCTCTGCGCTGCTGCGATGGGTTCCTCGCGGCCCAGGATGACGCTGTTCGTATTCGAGCCGGTGTCGCAGAAGCCGTTCGCAGCAGACATGGTCTTCCAGTTCGTGAAGAGGCTCAGTAGGAGCAGGGAGAGCACGGAGATGGATATCCTCGAGGGCGTGACGAGCTGCTGGTTCTGCTTGCGGCGGATGATGGCCTTGCCTGGTGTGCGGGGCTGAGTTTTGACGACAACCCGGGGTTCTTGGGACTCGGAGGCGTGGTTGAGCTGCACGATCTTGTCCTCCACAACGCGGTTGTGCTCGACTGCGTTGTCGACCTCACGGCGGATGGCGTCGCGAGCCTCGTCGGGCGGTGAGCGAGGCTCGTCCGGCGGGGAGCGGAGGTTCTCCGTGCTAGGCCCAACGCGACGCAGTATGCTTGCAGAGGGAACTGAGGTAGCTGTCCATTCACTAGGCCGCGGCTTGCGAGGCTTGGCATCTGCGAAGCCGAGAGACGACTATCGTAAGCACACAGCTTGCGCGAAGAGAAAAAAAGAGACCTACCTTGCGCCGGCGACGCGCTTGCTCTGCAGCTTCCTCGCTGCCACTCTGGAAGGGGTTGAAATCGGAGAAGGGAGAGCTCGACCCATCGTCCTCGCCCTTGGAACGACGCGGTTTGCGCACAGGCGTCGACTCCTCTCTCTCAGGCTTGACAGGAGGAAGGAAGGATGTCCGCGGCTTGTGCTCGCTCGCCGGTGGCACGGAGGTCGGAGCGGACAGCTGCAGCGTATCTGATGAGGGAGGGGGTTTGGACGATTTGCGGCGACCAGGCGTCTTGGGTGCTGGTGCCGGTGCTGGTGCTGGCACTGGCACTGACACCGGCACAGGCGCTGGCTCTGCCTTGGGCTCTGGCTTCTGGTCCACCTCCATAGGCTCCGACTGTGGCTGCGGCTCCGGGACCTCCACCTTCTCCTCCTCCTTGACCTTCTTGGGGCGTCCACGCTTCTTCGGGGCTGCTGGGAGCTCAACCTCGGGTTGCAGGGCCTTGGAGCGCGCCTTCTTCGCTGGCGGTGCATCCTCAGCAGCCTCTGCAACGGCTGCCGCCTCAGCAGCAGGCGCAGCAGTCACCTCGATCTTGATATCATCGCTGGTCGTCGACGTCGCTGTCTTCCTCGGGCGCCCACGCCCACGCTTCACACCGGCCACGGGGGCCTCATCGACCACCGGGGTCTCCTCCCCAGTCGCACTGGACACAGCAACGATGCCTCTTGACGATGGGCGCACTCGAGCTTGGGCCAAAAGCAGCTCAGCAGCCCGCGGCCGCAGCTGCGTCGTGAACAGCGCAATCAGATCCGCCTTCTTCGCTGACGAGGGAAAGTAGATACCATGCTCGACGAGGATAGATCTGAGCATGAGTTAATTCCAGTGAATGTAGCTGACCTGAGTTGTGGGACCTGTAACGCAACCGCAATAAAATTAACAGCGTGTGATCAGCTCCGGTATGATGGCAGCGACGCTAGCGACGATGGATGCGTGACGTGGAACGTACTCTGAGTGTCGACGGCTCAAAGCCCTCTGCGAGATACACCTCGCTTGCCGGCGCCGACATGATGGGTGTACTACAGCTCGGCGATGGTGGATGGGCTGTCAACAACACCTATATTGATATCGAGGATGTTGTTGTTGTTGTTGTTGTTGTTGTTGTTTTAGCGGAAAAGGAAAGAAAGAGGAATTGGGAAGCGAGGGAAGGTGAGTGGCGCCGTTGTTTGTGTCCATCTGGGGCCTCGGGAAATACTCCCGCCACCTTCCTCGGGGACTAGGGGACCTCCACTGGGCATGTCCACTGGATCGATGAATTCCTCGATCGCAGTTTGGTCGCTAGGTTGAAACATTTCCAGTGCTCTTCAGCTACTGTAGCAACGCTACTGCTTTTGCATAGACCTTTGAGCCAGTGCACCGTAGGGGGATGCGCTCAGCAAAGGCTGGGCCGTCGCGTGCGTCTCGTCCGCCAGAAGCTGGGCCGCTAGGTGTGAGCTTCAAGGGTGAGTGATGATGGCGACAGCAGCTGACACGTAGAGACGGTTGAGACCCTGGCGTCGTTTCGTACGTGGTGCAGGGGAGCGGGAGCTCACAGATACAGTCGAGGTTGTCATCCACACGGTCATCTGCATTCGGGGCGTGTATCCAGCTACCTCGTTTACACGGCGGCGGGCTCACGGCGTAGCAGTGTACCAGAGCCGACATCCAGAGGTGCGGTCGTACATCGCGCAAGTGGTGGCTGCGCTGCAGAAGGAGATGGAGAGGGGGACGTTGCGGAGAACGACGATTGTCATCCGTGCTGTGGACACTGGGCTGCCCCTGGAACGATTCATCGTTGATTTTGGGTACATGAACCTTGCCGGCTTGGAGGGACCCCAGAAGGAGGCGAAGTGAGAAATCGTCGCCATGAGAGTGCTGAGTGCTGACGGCTAAGAATCCAGAATGCACCCTCTGCTGATGATCTGTCCTTGGCTCTGCGAGGGTTTCTGATCAGGTTGTCTGCCCTCGATGGACAGTTGTTGGACTGCAAGGGTGTGTGTATGATCTGCGTGAGCAGCGCTGACAACAGGGGAGACAACATTCGCCATCATAGTGGAGACCGAGGACGATCTGGAACCACAGCCGAGTGCTGACGGCGTGTGTGGTCGTACGCGAGTATAGCTGATCCCAGACACCATCGCCATGGGTCCCAGCACTGGCAGGCGACACACTCAACACCACGTCCGCGATAGCGGGGCACCATGAGGCATTACTGAGTGTTCGTGCGGTGGAGACGGGTGTGATTGATGTAAGGAAACGAAAGAAACGGGCTGACAGTGGCAGCTGCGCATGGTGGTGCAGGAGTGCACTGCGAAGACAGGAGTTGAGCACCTAGAGGTGTGATGGTGACATTCTGACTGCAAATCGCCTTCAGCATCGACTCATTGCCTACCGCATCGGAGCAGTCATCTTTGCAAAGGGCACGTTGGCTCAGCAGGAAATATCGTTCTAGGCGTTCAGTGACACCAGCTAAAGAAGTTCCTGCTCTGGCAAAGCAGAGGCCACCGACGCTGGCATCAGCTGGTGATCGGTCGAGGCTCAGGAGAGCAATTTGGACACCTGCCCCAATTTCCGAGAAGAGGAGCTGCTGTCAAACATGGCAACGATCTACAGCATCCAGGCGTCGCGCAAGGGGATCATGCCGCTGGAGTTGGTGCTCAGATAATGTTGATGAGCAGAGACACCTCGCTGACTCCTGCGAGCACACCGATACACCTCATTCGACGGTGCTGCAAATCGACTACATCCATTCCCGCTATTGTTCATACATTGAACGAACCAGTACAAGCACACCATCTATCCCTGCACTATCTCTGCATGTCTAAGTCTTTGGGCGATCACCTCTACTTCTTCTCATCCCACTGCTCACTCGATTCATACACAGGAGATCCCGGTTCCTCCTTTTCCTCCAGCTCCTTCGGACCACTGAGCGAGATGCCGATGCGCCGAATGACAAACCATGCAGGGATGATAGCGACGCCCCAGAGACCAAAATTGAGCGACGACGAGCCGAGGAGGGCGAACGACTGGACTGAGCTGGTGCCATATGCGACTGCTTGGGCCTGGCATTAGCATCCCGATTGATCAAGGCCACCTATTATACTCACTGCAGACTCGACTGCTCGTACTAAACCACCGATACGAGCAGCGTCCTCTGGTGTTCGTGCCACTGAAATCAGCCTTGACAGTTTCGGTGAGCGCCTTACCGTTCTTGGTCGTGAAGTACACGAAGAGGAAGATGCACTGGAAATTCGCCGACAGCAGCACGTAGACTGCGAATGTGCGGCCGAAGTACTTCGACGTCCAGTCGATGGCCTCCTTTGTTGGGAAGTGCGTCTCGAGTATGATGGTCCATATCCACCACCCGCCCTGGAGGGTCATGAGGAAGCTGAAGGTGAAGCGCGCGCGGGCTTTGAGCGACAGCTTGCGGAAGTCGAGGAAGAACTGCGGTTAGCGCGAGCTGTGTGGCTGGGATCGACGCGCGAGAACAAGGTCACCAACTGAGCTCCTCTCATCTCATCTACTCATCGTCTCATCGGCATCTGGACTTTCCCCGAGGCACTAAAATGTTTCCAGAAACACCTCACTGGGACATGCTCCTTCTGCTGAATCCTGTACTCACCCCAGCCAGGTTGCCCGCAATAATACACGCTACTGCAGAGACGAAGCTCCCCAAGGCTCGAACACGGACAGTAAAGTGCGAAGCCATGTACGTGTTAATGAACGACTCGGGGAACACGGCTTGGGCGATTAGAGGGATGATCAAGAGAAACTAGCGTCAGCGAAAAGTACAGTCTGCCACTCACGTCCGGCGAGATGAGCAGCTTGAACGTGTCCTTGATCTCTTGGAGCAACGTCACCCGGCTGTACAGCTGGACTGCCTTCCCATCGCGACGCTGGATCCGATGTGGCTTGGGCAGGAGGAACGCCGTGAATGGACCAGCAGACGTGAGTGCCACGAACACGAGGTACACCTTCGGGTCGACGGCGCCGGCGGTGGATCGAGTGGCATTGAGACCGAGGTTGATCGCGCCGCCGAGGAGTTGTCCAGAGACACGGAACGAGATCCAGATGCCGAGGAAGAGGCCAAGTCGTTCAGGCTCGGGGTAAGACAGTGCCACACCTGAGCTGTCAGTCGCAGTACACAAGATTTAACATACATGCTTCGACAGCCCAGAAGAGGCCAGCGGATAACCCACATGTGGCAGCACCAAAGAGCACCAGCCAACTCGTCCCATGCACGTTTCTGAGGTACAGACCGGCAACGTACGGGGCGTACCCTATACCTCCCAGGAAGATGGCCCATTGAATGCCGACGAGGTTGAGGATCGTCGAGCCGAGAAACGCAGTGATGATCATCAGGCAGAAGGTGAGCGCGTTCGCCGCGTTGACAAGGTACGGCGATGACTGGCCACCTCCGCCGAGGCTGTTCATTGCTCCCCATACTGATGTCAGCGGCCCTCAAAGTAGTCCATACGTACGTCCCGGGGCTGCAAAGTTACAGATACCGATGATGATCGCTGCGAAGATTGGTGAGCGGTACCATACCCGCTTGGCGGGAGGTGTGCTCGCTGTCTCCAGTTGGGAGGATGTTGAGCTGGACATTGTGGGCGGGGTGTCGGGCTCGTTAGTGTGATGCAGACCTTATCAGTAGTCAGTAGGTGCATCATGAGTACAAGTTTCACGATGAGCGTTTTCTCATGACTGCTAAAAGTCTGATGATCTAGATGTCGAGCTCTGACGATGTTTCGACATTGCAAAGACCGGCTGTCGAGTTCGGTACCGTCTGAGATCGAGCTAAGAGCGGTCGGTACCCTCCAGCGTCTGGGGAACATACTTTCTGCTGGATCTGGATCCGACTGGAGCATTGACGACTCGTCTCACGATGTAACGCGCTAGCGATATGAGCTGGAAAATGAGCAAGCTTGTCGTGGCAGAATGGACATGACCGCTAGGCCATCTCGGTCATTTCTTCGCAGATCTCGCGTGTCATTCGAGGTTTCGGAGATGGCTCAACATGACGCGAAGCGTTGCTTAATGAACGTGATCCGACACCATCGCCGTTTCGGCATCGACGGCGGTCGTGTCTCTACCATCGAAACATGCTTGCACTCCGAGCCAGAATTATGCTTGTACCCTCTTGCTGTTATACTGCTGAATGACATACTGAAGTGCTATGTAAGATGCCGATGGTTGCAGGACATGTGCTCTCGATCGAGATTGATACTACTGTAGGTGTAGTGATACTGCCGTCAAAGCCTCTGCGGTATGTAGATGTGATCTGCCTCCTCCCAGCAGCGCAGGTGCACGGCAGTCGTGTTCCACGCCGTAGTGATGCCCTTCCGCTCATTGCTGAACGGTAGCCGGTTCCAGATCCCAGCAGCGAGGTTCCGATGGCCCATCACAGAGGGGTGAAAGCAGTCAGCTCTGGAGAGCGCCTGGATGGGCCCATCTGCCACGGAGAAGATGTTGCCAGGCTGATACGCTACTGCGTATCCTGGATCATCCTGCTCATTCCAGTCGTTGACCAGTGACTTCAGCGCCTCATCATACTTGCTCGCCAGCCTGTCCATCATCGCTCGTGTCGCATCACCGACCGGCCCTGGGGTGAGAGCGCACCCACACTCGATAGACAGGTGAGGTAGCGGCAAGGGGGAGCACCACGGGTCGAACAACGTCTTGGCATAGATGTCACTGACTTTGAGGTTGCCGACGATGTTGACAATCAAGCGTGGCACCACGGCACGGACCTGCTCGATGGCCTTGTACACGCCCTCAGCATAGGCCTGCGGGTCGCCAAGGTAGTGTCCACAGCCGTACTGGCACTGATCGTTGGCGCCAACCATGACGTTGAGAAAGGCCCAGCCATCTGTGCCGGGCGCTGCCATGTACTGCTGGAGGAGGTACTCGGTCTCATGGGCGAGATTGGACGCGTGCGCGCCAGAGATGGCGGCGTTCATGCCCGCAACGTCTGGCTCGAGCTGCGGCGTGCACATCTCGTCGCCTACGGGGCATAGGGTGCTGTACTGCTTTCCGTGCGAGCAGCCGACCAGGCCATGGCCGTAGTGGCTCATCATAGTAGCTAGAGAGATCGCTCCATCGTCTGCGCCCGTGACATACGACACGCCGCGCCATTCGTACACCTCGAGGGCTGTTCGCGATCGCGCGTAGAAGCCTGCTGTGACGGAGTCGCCGAGGGCCATGATGATGGAGATGTCATCCGGGCGGACATCGCGTGCATTGGTAGGAGGAGGTCGTCCGGGTAGTTCTGGGCAATCACTGATGTTGGCCACATACTGGCCTGGGTAGACGTCCATCGGTGGTGGCGGCACCGTGACGGCGGACAGAGGGGTTTGCTTCGGTGCTGCCAATGCAGTCGCCGCGCACAGGAGTAGATGACCAGCAAGCATACTGTATGCTATCATCGAATGTCCTCGTCGCTGGTCATGCTGGGGAGAGCGGAATGCTGGCGTGATGCATATGTGAGGAGTTGAGCGCCAAACGACAGTCGTTCCAGAGGGAGCAGGAAAGAGGACACAAACAAAAAACAAACGGGTGGCGCGGAAGCCGGAGCCGCTTCTGATCAGCTGTCTCGTGCAGAATCAGAATTATCCTCCTCTTCACGAACGCAATACTAAGCAATCTCCTCAATGCGCGTACCCAGTATGACTGCGCAGTCTCGTATCAGTGCAACAATGCAAATGCCTGCTATGATGTACAACTATAACTCCTCAATATCGGCGAACATCCCCTCGCCGCGGCCCAGCTCCCTGGTACCCTCCTCGACTTGCTTTCCTAGCCTGATCTTCCTTCATCAGCCGCTCTGCCTCGGACATGAACGGCTTAGCCTTCGGCGCGTCCTCGGATCTGCTGCTCGAACCGTCCTCAGTCTTGCTAGCCTTGGCAGCCTTGAAGACGTTGACCGGTGCGGGGCGTTTTAAGGGGTTGGTGGTCGCTGTCGCCGGCTTAGCTGCTGCTCCAAGCCCGCCTAATGAGATCTTCGTCGCTGCAGCACCGTTAGAATCTGCTGGCGCAGGTGATCCCTCTGCCTCAGACTTCGGCTCCTCTGGCGACTTTGGCTTCAGACTCAAGCTGAGCTTGACTTTCTCGCCTTCTGGTCGCTCAAGGGCTTTCGGCACCTCTTCTGCGCCTGCAGCTGCTCGTGCTCGTGCGATCTGATCCTCGATCATCTTGCGCTCGCGCTCCTCTCCGTCCATCGTCGATCGTTCCTTCTTCTGCTGAGCGGCCTGGGGTTGTCAGCCTCAATCTCGGACGGCCATGAAGCTTAGACGGAAGCCGGCAATGACTGATCTCCCCGCTTCCCACTTCCACTTACATGCTTAGCCAGCGTTTCCGGCCTGTTGTCGATCCACTGGATCCACAGATGCCCCTGCTCGTCCTGATCCACCTTGACAATACCGGCCTTGCCCAGCGTCCCGATGAACCCACTGAGCGTGACCCAGCGCGTGGCGTTCATATGTACATGGTCCTTGTCCTGAATGTACTCGTTGTACACGGCATTCGCTCGCACACGCTGCGTGTTATGCCGTGTTCGCAGGAGCTGCAGAAACTCGTACTGAAACTGCCTGGAGAACTCGGCGATGGTTGCACCGGCGTGCGGTCCGACGGCGATGATCTTGCGCAGGTGTGGCTCGGAGCGGCAATGTGCTTGGAAGCCATTCTCATCTCGCATCTGCTTCTGGCATACTTGACAGTACCAGCGAAGGCGGCCGAGGCCTGGTGTCAGCGGAGTCCACCGTGCGTGTGTGGGTTTTGCTCTCAATGGCGGTCGTGACGCTCGTACGTCGTCCAGCGCTCACTATCCATGCAATGAGCGGCCACCACCCACAATACGCACCCTTCGCCTTCATGGCGTTTGCCTGCCCTTTTGACTGCCCGAACATGTCTCCTCTCAGCACGCAGTGCTCCTGTCAGCTGTAGTGAAAGAGGATGTAGACGACGGAACACTTCGAGAGTTCGACGTTTCCTAGGTGGCAAAACGATGGAAAGCCTGTCAGCGTAAAGCTAAGTCTATTAGCATCGATCGAGCCGTATTGTATTCCACATTTGTATCTAATCCTAAATGAAATACAAGTCAATACAAAACAGCACGCGCCCACAACGCGTCGGTAGCGTGTCCAACCGAGACACAGCCGACTTCGACAACAGACAGCCTCAACAGTCCTCTACATTGCTTTAATCATCCCACTCACAGTCGCCATGTCGAAAGAGGAGACACAGACATTGTCCACGGTCGCAGAGACAGCTACTGACTCGGCCAAGGCTGGCACCGCCGAGCCGACAGTAGCCACCGATGACTTGAAGGAGGCGCTGGAGGACACCACGAAGGAGGAGACGTCCAAGGCGGAGCAGTCCAAGGAGGCGGCTGAGGACCAAGCGTCAGACGAGGCAGCAGAGGTTGCCACTACGAAGAAGGAGGTCTCAACTGCCCAGAAGGACGACGCTGTCCCGAAGAAGGACGACCCTATCTCCAAGGAAGACAGTGCTGCTACGACCACCGCCGCTGAGACGACACCGACCACCCCTGCCCCGCCAGCAGGCAACCCGAAGGTGGCAGAACTCCATGCCATGTTCCCGACTGTTGACGTCGGCGTGATTGAGATGGTTCTCGAGTCTGTCTCTGGAGACCTGGAGCGCGCGATCGAGTCGCTGCTCCAGATGAGCGACCCGGACTTCAAGCCGGATACCACTGCTGCCCCGGCCGCACAGAACCACGTAGGACGAGTCACCACAACACTGCTGACACTCAGGTCGACCTCGATGCCGAGTTCGCACGGGCACTAGCACTTCAAGAGGAGGAGGAGGCGCGCGGTGCGCAGCGCAGAGGTCATGGTGGACAGACGGCAGTCCCCGGGCAACTGCCGTACCAGCCCCGTGTCCGGCGTGCTCGCCCAGCGGGAGGAGAGGAGGTCCCTGCTGCGAGCCGTGACTATCCGGCTGAGCAGAACGACCAGTTTGCTGCCCTAGAGGAAAAGGCAGCGCAGTTTGTCGAGAGTAAGTGATAATCCCATAAGACTACATCCCTCGAATGTTGTCTTGAGCCATTTCTCCCGTGACTGCGTGCTAACCCCCAGCCGGACGCCAGACCTTCAACTCCTTCCTGAGCACAGTCAAAGCAAAGTACAGCGAGTACCAGGCCCAGAGCGCGCAGAGCGCCGAGCAGTCCAGGCAACATCAGCAGCAGCAGCAGCAGCAGCAGCAGCAGCAGTACACTGGTCACGACCAGTGGGGTCACCGGACAGCTACACAGGGGTACGATGTCCGCCCTTCGTACGTATACGCTTGCTACCCCCCCACTGACGCCAGACCCGCCCGCACCGCCTCCGCCACCTCGTCCAACTTCAGCTCGCAGGAGAGCACACCCACCCGCACGAGGTGGAACCCCGCAGATGCATCGGACGACAACGTGCCGCTTACCGGCCGCCGCTCGCCCTCGACAACCGCAGCCAACCCCCCAGCGAGCAAGATCGACCTATCGAAGCTCGGTTTCCTCCCCAAGAAGCGCGTGGACCTCATGTCGTCGCAGCAGGACAGGGATCCGAACCCCACCTTGCCTGGGTCGGGGCCGTCGTCTCCGTCAGCTACGACGCCCACGTCTGCGAACAGGTCACTTGTGGCGCAGATTCCCAAGACGCCGCCTGCCGAGGTGAGCCACCACACGCTGGGTGACAGTGATGATGATGATGACCTGGAGTATACTAAGTGAGTGTGAAAGATGAGCTAGCTGACGGCAGGAACCCGTTTGATGAGAAGTAGAGAGGGTTGTAGTGGTTGTGGATGTACATGCAGGTTGTCATTAGCGTCTGGGTCAGCACAGTGGGGTTGCGCAATGACTAGAGCAGTCTGGATGGTCTCTCGTAAAGAAGCGACGGGGGTCAACATGACCTTGAGGAAGACCTGGCCAGACAGGGGCTCATCTCTTCAAGCGACCATGTAGACTATTCTTGTCAGCCTTGGGTGTCGCCTAGCGGTCCTGCGACCGTCGCACTGAGTTTCGTGCGCATACTGTTCGATACTCTGTCATGGTCATCAATGGTAGTCATTACTAGTGTACAAATGCTATCTGTTGGAGTGTACATGCTACCACGGCGCGATATTGACATGCTGGACAGGATGTGCCACCAACTCGCGATACACGTCCTCCGGGATGTCCTTGACCAGCGCTACTGTGATCCCGATGACTGCACGAGCCTTCAATGGAGGGAAGGTGCGGAGAAGCTTCATCGGTCTACAGTTAGCTACAGCTATTTCGCTAGACTCACGACTTGGACGCCATCAAGTCCTCCCTGATCAGCAGGAGCTGAGCGATGATACACAGGATGTTGAGATGCACGCCGAACGCCAGGAGGAAGCTGATATCAGCGTGTCCAGACCACAACTCACTCCCACAAACGCAGCACCTCGTCTAGTGGCGGTGTGCATGCTCCAAGGGTGAGGACGGCTATGGTCAGTGAACTCTTCCTGCCCCGATGGTATCAGGCAAGGTTGTCACTCACATGGGAAGGCGTAGATCTGCCCAGTGAGGTGATTGTCCTTGAGAAAGTCGTACAGCTCCGCATCGACGATATGCAGACACTTGTCGAGGATCTGAGGTCAACCTCGGCCATACCTATCACGCACCTCAGTACCTCGTATTGCGCCTTCCGTGTTTGTACCGAGCACGAACTGCGGACACCCTCGCTCGACCAGCGCTGCGAAACAGGCGAACGCTTCCAGTTGGGATGGCATTACATACAGAAACGGTGCAGCCATTGCGTTCATGCCTTGGACGTAGGTGAATGACTGGGTGCCCGTCGTACCTATGGTCAGAACAAAAGAACTACCCACTTACATTGGCTCTTCCATGCGAACGCCTCAAGTAACCTGATAAGCTTCTCCTCCTGCACACAGCCTTGGTACTGCGAGTCGGTCCTGAATGTGCGGAAGGTGTCGTCTTTGACTGAGGTCAGCAGATATGACGCCTGACGACTCACTCTTCGCGCTCACGCTGCTGGGGCCCATAGCTACATAGCGCAGGTAGTCCTCTGCGCCGAGCTGCTCGACTTTCAGCATGAGCTTCCATATTCGTGGTCGTAGTGATGGCTTCCCAGGCTGCGTGTAAGCCTTCTAGCTGCAGTCCAAATGGCAAGGAGCAGTCAGTTGTCTCTGACCCCCGACGGTGCTAGATCAGCACGACCCGCCCCCTCGCCCCCTCGCTACATTCTGACCGCCACCTCGTTTGTATCTACTTCACCCCTGGTGCCAGCCAGTGACCTGAAGTGTGCGGTTCCTACTCACCACCTCTGGGATCCCCTCCGTCAGAATTATACGCCGTATACGCTTCAGCCCCTCCTGAATCTCGCTGGTCGATCGATGTCGTGAATGCAGGTGCGCGCCGTTGTGCGACAGCAGAGCCGCCAGTGAGTCGTACGTAGCCACAGACCCCGAGGCAGGCGCAGACCGCGTCGGCGCCATGGTCGCTGCAATACTCAGCACTCTGAGCCTCAAGCGTGACTGATGGTAAGCTTCTGGTGATGGCAATCAACGGTCGGCGAAGGTTGAAGACTGTGATGGCGGAAGTTTGTTTACGCCTTTACCACTGACCCACCTCCACCAAAGTTGCCTCCACACCATCCGTCTCGCGTCTCGAGCATTCTGTCCTCAGCCGCCCGGCCACATCGCCCCGTACGTACGCCGCCCGTGTGCATGCATGTGCTTGCTGACCCCAGCGACACTGCGATGGCTTGAGCACGCGATGCTCAGCGAGGAACTATCGACTGATATGGTGGGTGCTTGAGGTAGCAAGGGCAGGGCTGACGATCGCAGGACAGGATTACTCAGGTGTGTCGAGATGGGGGGCTAGTACTGACCTTGAGCTGCAAGATGCCATCTTAGACGTAAGTGGGCGTTGACATAGCAGCATGTTGCTGTGTTGCACTTACAGGCCGGGCATTTCGCATTGGCGGCCACAAGAGATCATACTGACGACAGCTTTTGACATTGACCTCCGACTCGATCAAGTATATCACCCACAACACGCAGTTCGAGCAGACCTCGGCAGCTATCCCGACGACTCTGAAGACGAACCGTGCCGACAGGAGAAAGGACTATCGAGGTGAGCACAATCGGCGACTGTTCAAGATCGCCAGTCCTGACCAGCAGCCAAGATCGAGAACTACGTCTCGGAGATCGTACAGCGTGCGAAGGATATCAATGTACTGATCTCGTCCTTGCCGAGCAAGGATGACATCGACCTTCGGGTAAGTCAGGAAGTTTGGTTGCGGCAATGGGAGATGTGCTATCACTTCTGTGGCTGATCTGCTCATATTTGAGATGACGGGACTACTAACGAAACTCAGGCAACACGGCTCTCAGAGCTGCAAATACAGCTGAACGCCGCCAACAAGGAGTACAAGGAGGCGCTTGAAGAGGCCGGTGAGTGTCAGTTATGGAAATTACGACTGACGAATAGAGGAACTGCTTGAGGAGCTTAAGGAGGTCATCCGCGTGACAGTAGGCGACGGGACAGAGCGCAACCTCGACGCAGCACTGCGGCAGATGAAGCTGCCGAACTACTAGACCACATCCTGTACTGCATAGATGCCATCACATTCTTTCTCAGTCCGATGAACAGAGCGCAGGAGCACGAGGTTCGGTGGGCGATAAGCGTGGTTTGCCTCGTAAGACTCGGACTCGACATGCAGATTGCAGATTGCGGGTGCTACAGCGGCTTTTAGCTGGTGACCTTGAGGCTCTGAACACATCATAATCTACTGCGGTCTGCTCGCTGACCTACGATGTGGGAGAGGACGTCAATGCCTATGCACGTATCCTCATTTTTGTATCGACCAAAGTGGGATCATTGATAGCACTTCGCTCGCTCAGATAAGGTATCGGGCATCTCCATCCTCGAACGTCATGTGCCACTTAGTTGCCGAGGTGTCCAGCTGCTGCTTGTAGTCAGCAACTCTTGCTTCCTTGCTTCTCTTGCCACTTGTCTCACTGCTTAATTCCTGCCATGCCCTTCGATTACAAGAGAGAGGAGATCCCAGAGCTGCCTGTGCCGCAGCGCGCTCTCGACGCCATCACGGCGGACGCCAACCTGCCCGTCTGCGAGACGTGTGCGACGCAGTATTCTGCTCCGAGAGATGACTGTAAGTATCTGCTCATTCGACCTTATTCACACGCTGTCATGACGCCAGATAGAGCCTTGCTGTCGGAGCAGCTGCCTGAGAGTCTCCTCTCTACTGAGCCTTATGTCGTCCACTGACGCCAGGCCCCGTCTGTGAAGATGACCGACAATGGGTCCCCGGCACGGGACAGAAGTGGACCACGGTGGCTGCTGCAACGCCAAGCAGGCGCAATGTCCTGCTCCACGACGGGCCACTGACCTACATCGCAACAGAGCCAGGTTTTGCCATCAGCCAAACACGTAGGGTGTCTGAGCATGTTCCATCTAATCCCAGCTATCATCTTCAGGACCAAGAGCGGCTCATTCATCTGGGACTGCAGTGCCATCCTTACACCGCAACTGGCAGCGTATCTCTCGACCGTGGACCTCAAGGCCATCGCTATCTCACATCCTCATGTGAGTGTGCTCATTACTGCGCCTGACTGCAGTTCTTCTCCACGTCCCTCACGTGGGCGAGGGCACTCGGCGTGTCACTGTATATCAACGAGGCGGACAAGGAGTGGTATCAGCGGGCAAAGGAGGTGAAGGATGAGATTGTGTGGTGGAGTGGAAGGGAGAAGCTAGCTGATGATGTGACGTTGATCCAGTGTGGGGGGTGAGCACAGAGCAAGCATGAGACCTCTGACAGAAGACACTTCCCCGGCTCGAGCGTGCTGCACTGGTCCGAGGGAGACGGCTACCTCCTCACTGCTGACACGATCATGGTGCAGCTGAACCAGAAGGCCTTCACGTTCATCTACAGCGCGCCGAACTTGGTGAGTAGCAGGTGTACCGGCTCTAGCCATGATATGTGATCACAGCGAGGCATCGGAGCCAGGCACACAATGGTTGCGAAATGAACTGACAACAGCTGCCACTCAACCCCTCAGACGTAGTGAACATCCTCAAGGCCCTGGAAGATGTCCAGTTCGGCTTCGCATCGAGCACATGGCCTCAGCGGGCTATTCGCACGAACGCAAAGCGGGAGCTGGCAGAGAGTGCAAGGAAGTTCCTGAGGAACATTGGGTGGGTGATCGAGGATGGTGAGCTGAGGGCGAAGCTTGAGGGTGCGGCGTATGTATGATAGGCCTTGTTGTATGTCATCGTCGTCTTATTCAATCACATTAACTTGATCTTCGCCCAGCAAATTAAGAGGTCAGCAGTCAGCTGTTACGCATCAGGAGCGTCGTCTGCGTTCCCCACTCTCAACAATCTCCTTCACCCTCCACACACCCCTCCTGACCCATTAGGCTATGCGTTTGCATTTCTGCGGCTCCTGCCGCCTTCTATTGCGGCCGCTTCCGCATGTCTACTAGCCGGCGGACAGTCGGTCGCCTCTCACTCAAACTGCTTGCTGGGCTGGGTCCGAGTCTTCGCACACTTAGTTGCCCTTCTTGGCAATGCGCTCAACCTCGGTAATAGCCTCCTCAAGAAGCGACTTCTTGAAGGCGGGCTTGGCGAGCTCGGCGGCAATGTTGGCCTCGACGGTCTTGACGAGGGCAATCTGCTCGGCCTCACGTGCCTGCTGCTCGTAGCGGACCCACGAGTCGAGGACGGCCTTGAGCTCGCTCTTCACGTCGGCCTCCTGCTGGAGGAGGAAGTTGGCGTGCTCGAGCTCGTTGGTCTCCTTGGCGACCGAGTAGAGCTGCTCAGTGAGGGGGACGACCTCCTTGATGGCGTCGAGGCCCTGGAGACGGGACGAGACGGTCGAGGTGTGCTCCTCGCGCGCGCCGTTGAGGATGCCGCGGATGCGGTTGATGTGGTCGTTGGCCCACTCGGAGTAGGGGCCAACGATGCTCTTGCTGATCGCGTAGAGGATGATGGCGAAGGCGGCGAGGAGGATAGACTCCTCGTTGACGACCTGGGGTTAGCAGCGGTCGGGGCAAGGTTGGAGAGCTGGGAGTGTTGAGGGGTGTTTTGGTCTGGCGAATGGAGAGCTGGTTGCTGCACCACCATGAGCTATCACCCATCGTCGTATCTGATGCGTATACTGCCGCATCCCCTCGACACGCGCGCGCAACACTCAGGCGAGCTTCTTCCTCTTTGCCAACCCTCCAGCTCAACACCCCTCAACAACCTCCAGAGTCTTGTTGACACTCACGTAGAGCTCGTTCGAGACAGCAGCGGCAGTCAGACCAGTGATACCGAGGACACCAGCGGTCTTGGTGAACAAGGACGACGAGGGCACCTTGTTGATGATCTCGGCGGCCTTCTCATCGGGCGTGGGCTCTGTATGTTAGTGGTTGTCACCGATAGTCCGCTCGGTCTCCCAGCTCGTCCCTGCTCTCCTCTCCACTCTCCCATTCTCCCTCTCCCTCCAAACCGCCTGTCCTCCCACTCTCCCTGCTTCAACTGCCACTCGTCCCTCGCCCCTCGTCTCGTCGTCCTACTCACGCGAAGCGTACGAGCGCACCGACCTGCCAGTTAGCACTTAGTCTACGTCGAAAACCCCCGAGAACAACTCACGAAAGCGCCATCGAGCGGGCAACCATGGGGCGGGCGGCGACAGCCCGGACCGAGCGGAGGGCGAGACGGGAGGCCATTTTGGTGGAGAGGAGGAGGGGAGGAGAGTGGTGAGGAGGAGGAGAGGTAGGATCGAGATCGAGGTGTTGGTTGTCGTCGGCGTAGGTCTGCGCGATGGCGATGGGGGTTGGTAGGAGGATCTCGGAGACAAGAGCCAACAGGACCGCAACGGGGGTGGTTACTCCGAAACGCCGCGGTGAGGCGGTGCCACGTGGCAAATGCATTATGATGTCCATGTATGTAGCTTGCAAGTAACGGACGTCGATAACAGCAACAGCAACAGCAACAGCGAGTGCAGGTGGTATCGCTGCTTGCATCAATTGCATCTAGAAAGCTAGACAGGTAGACAGAGGTCGGTCACAAGGAGGATCTGATCCCGGCGACATGTCCGACGACGAGAAGGACCTCTTTGGCGACGAGGTGAACGAGGAGGGCACTGCTCCGGCTTCGCCAACACAGGGGACGCCGCCTGCAGAGGAGGATGGGGGTGATGGGGGTGATCTGGTGAGTGTTGGGCAGTAGGATGGGTTGCTGACGCGTAGTTCGGGGACGACTCTCCACCCCCGGAGCCGAGGGAACGACGCAGTGCATCGTCGACCCCACCATCCTCACCCAACCCACTAGAGTATGCCGAGGATGAGGGCGAGATGGAGGAGACGAGCGAAATGTGGGCGAATGTGCCTGTGCCGCAGTGGCCGAGGTTGCAGCCTACAGACGGCAAGGTGTGGCATCTGAAGCTGCCTGCGTACGTGAACCTCGAGCCACGGCCATACGACGCAGAGTACTACCGCGCGACGCTGGAGGACACCGAGGAGGACCTGAAGGGCAATGCAGCGAAGGGCAAGATGATCGGCGTGCGGAATACGATCCGATGGCGATGGACAGGGAAGGAGGGGGAGGAGCCGAAGCGGGAGAGCAACGCGCGGATGCTGCGGTGGAGTGATGGCACTGTGTCGCTGCAGCTGGGTAACGAGATGTTTGACCTGGCACCGAGTTATGGGGCAAGCCTGAAGCGTGGCGAGGCGGAGAAGGAGAAGCGGGGCAACGAGACGACGTTCGTGTGCGTTGCGGCGCCGAACGAGCAGGTGCTGGTCACAGAGTCGGCTGTGGCAGGACAGCTGAATCTTATCCCTACGTCCATGGACTCGAAGACACATCGCGAGCTGGTGAAGCACGTGGGGCAGCAACACATCAAGCACTCGCGTATGAAGATTCTCGACGACGAGGAGGATCCCGAAAAGGTGGCAGAGCTGCTCGCACGTGCTGGGCCACAACGGCCAGTGGCGCCGGCTCGCTCGTCGAGGCCAACATCGCACCGCAGGTCCCAAGGTTCAGGGCTCGGCCGCACGAAGCGCGCGTTTAAGCGTGCCGACTCGTACGAGAGCGATGGAGGGTCCCCGATTGCCCGGCGCGGAGCAGGCGACTACGACGAGGATGACGGGTTCGTCGTGGCCGACTCGGACGAGGAGCTCGAGGCAGCAAGTCGGCGGAAGAAGAAGAAGACGAAGCGCGGGTACTCTGACGACTCGATGGACGAGACGGAGCTGGCAGATGCGCGGATCGAGGAGCTGGAGCGCGAGCGGAAGAGGGCAAAGAAGGACAAGGGGAAGTCGAGGGCACATTATTCGGACGACGATGACGACGAGGACGAAGAGGAAGGCGATGCCGAGGGCGAGCCGGACGAGGAGGAGGAGGAAGAGGCTGAGATGGACATGGATGTCGAGAGCGAGGAGGAGTAACACTTGCATATGATGGATTGTATGTGATACATGACATGCTCTAGTTTTCTATGTTGCCTTCTCTGCCTTCTCTGGCTCGGCGAACTTGACTTTCGTGCCTTTTGCCTCTCTTGCCTTCTCCGCTGCCTCTGCTTCAGCCTTCACTCGTGCTTTGTACGCCTTCACCCCGGCCTCAACCTCAGCCTGTACCTTCTCGTACGTTGCTCGTGTGAGCAGGGGGTCGTGCAGAACGGGCGGGAGGCTGCTGTCAGCGAAGCTATGCTGTGTCACTCACTCTATGGTCCCACAGTTGCGCACGACGTCTCCTTGACTGATGCCGTTCCGCCGAGGATCCGTGATCTCGTCGTCGTCCCTCTTCTTCTTCGTCGCGCTCTTCCCTGACTTGTCTTCGTTTTCAGCGCCAACAACAGGTGGCGGTGGCGGCGGTTGTTGCTGCACCTCTCCGGCATACTTGACGGGTGCTGAGAGCGCAAATAGGATCGACTGGATGGACTTTGCAGGCGACGGGGTGAAGAGGATAATCAGAGGGTAGAGCAGAATCCATACCAGAGTATGCAGGAAGCTCCCCATGCCCCACACTGGCTTGATGACCTCGTCCCTCGCCCACGGCATGATAACGCTCAGCGCCATGATATTGCTCTGGATCCCCACGTCACGCTTCTTTGGCTTCTCCTCCTCCTCTGGGTTCGGCACTGGTGTTTTGGCCGAGTATGCTGCGCTCGCCAGCGTATCCAGCACGAGCCGTAAGTGATCCTGCACCAGCAGCGTAGTCACACCCCGCCTCGCTGCCGCAGCGACCGCGCCCGTTTCCGGCGTATGCGGCTTGCCCTCCAGCCCCGCCTTGATGCCAGGCAGCGCAGCCGACCACGCAGGCGACACAAGCTCCACAATGCGGATGTTCCTCTCTGCCGGGGCCTTGAGCAGTGCAGGTAGTAAGGAGTGGACAAAGTGGAAGTGGTACTGTGCCGGGGTCCAGTCCGGCTGGCCCGTCGGCTTCCCACTGAGGACAGCGTCGCGTTCCCTCTCCAGTGTGACAGAGCGCGGCTCACACTCCCACCCTCCGCCCAGGACAATCGCGTCGACTCTCCTCCCTCCCTCACCGGCCGTTCCGTACGGCACAGTCGTCCACTTGCGCACGAAATCCTGTATGCCCGCTGGGGTCATGGGAAGTGGCTCGCAATGCAGCTGCGCTTGCTTGCTCGTGATGCCTAACCGGATCGTGTGCATAATCGTGAGGAGATCTTGCGGTATCGGAGACGCCACAGGAGGGAGGTAGAGCACCTGCGGCGGAGATGGGAGGTGCAGCAGGTGGTGAATCAGTGCGAGTGTCGTGGGTGTTGGCGGTGCCTACGGTTAGCATTTGTTGGCATAGCTTAGCCCACAGCAATCATAATGAGCTTGCCCGCCCATTCTCGCTCCCAAATACACTTCCTGCCGCCAGAGTAGATCTTCACGGCGTAGGCGGACGCTCCTGCTGCCACTGCCCAGCCAAGCGTCGAGGCGTCAACCTTGCCGAGGACATTGGACACTGTTCGGAGCACCATGGCGAACGGTTCGAGGTCGGATGCTGCCTGAAGCGAGGGCGCGAGAATGTGATGCGCTCGGGCTCTCTGCTGGTCCAAAGCAGCTCTCCGGTGCTCTTGTGCAGCTTCACAGGGGGTTTAGGAGCAGAGTAGTTGCTCAAAGACGTCGAGCAGACGACGAAATGAGTACGCGTCGAAATATCGTGTCACGCCTCAACCGGCCTCCACATGTCGTGCCTCACTGCGTTGCAACACATTCGCTTGCTGTCTTCTACATCTCCTCAACTGATTTTTGATACTCTTCATCTGTCTGCTACATCTCCTGCGCCTGGACAACCCCTCAGCTCACCGCCATGGCGAAGTCAGAGGCACTGACAGACTTCCAAGCACGCCGGCTTGATCGCAGGCTCGAGGATCTGGAGGTGAGTGTGTGCTCCACCGGAGACAGTCATTCTGCTAGTCCGCGTTTCTCGCTAGTCTCGTACCCAGCTGCTGGGTTTGCGGGTTGGAATTCATCGTCAGACCAGTGCTGTGGTCACTGGCTTGCTCGCTCCGCTCGCACGCCTGCTCGCACGCCGCTGACCGCAGCGCACCAACCCCACCGACCACCCTCCAGCCTCATTCCACCCACCCCCACCCCCCGCCAACTCCGCCGAGGCAGCAGCTCTTGCCGCCGCGAAGAAGAAGCAGACCCCGAACGTCCGGCGAGCGCTGTACGGGAAGAAGAGCCTGCGCGACTGGCTGGAGGAGCTGCCGTCGAACCCGACGCCGCCGTATGTCACTGCCGCTGCCCCGCCGCCGGCCACGCCTCCAAGGCGACTGTGCGCGTCGTGCGGGTACATCGGGGCGTATAGGTGTCCCCGGTGTGCGGAGTGGAGCTGCTCGGCGGAGTGTGTGGGTGTGCATGAGCGGGATGGCGGGTGTGGTGTGGCGGGATAGGGTGTCGGTTCTGGAGAAGCTAGGGAGGATTGTGAGGTGAGGAGCAGTCGACGAGAGCGCGGTAGAGCCGGCTATTCTCAGGAAAGCGAGCCAGCGCATCTTCAATCAGATTGTAGAGCTGCATCGAAGACACGTAGACGACAACCAGGTCCTTGCGCGCCGTACGATTGTGGAAGAAGCATGACGATCTGGGATGTCGCTCTACCACTCGATGGCTCTACTCCTGGATCGCCGATTTATCTGACTGTCTGAAATACACGGCAGCTCGACAACAACATGTCGACAAGCTCGGATCTCATCGGTTCGGTATTTAGACAGCTTCATATCGACAATCTGACAAGTCGACAGCTCCGCTCTGTGACTGCTCGACAACTCGACAGGTTGACGTCTCGCTGGCATGACATCTGGACAGCTGGACACCCCGACAGCTCGACCACACGACAACTCGGCGGCTTGACAATGGACCTCCATACGCTCGATACAGGCCACGCTGTGAGAATGGACTGATGAACAAGCCGCATAAGTCACCAAGAGCATGCACATCGTTGCCGTGGACACAGAAAGATCGACGTACCTTTATCTACATTATATGCATGATTGACCCCCTACAAACTGTCCAGGAAACTGGCATCCCTCGACAAGTCCACCTCCGGCTCGTCTTCCCCACCCCCCTCCCCCTCCTCACCCTTCCGCCGCTTCGGAACTGGCGTCGCCGCACCACCAGGCAACTCGCTCATCATCCTCTTTGCCTGCTTCCGTGCCCTCACCGACGACCCGGGGCTCTGACCATGCGTCGGTGTCTCCAACCCCAGCGGGAGGAGCGAGTGACCCCCCAGCGACGGCGTGGACCCCGGGCTCGAGAACGCGTGCATCAGCCCGCCCGGCGCTGACGCGAGCGCAACGATACTCTCCAGCCCGCGGTTCATAAAGTCGTCCCCCGAGAGCGAGAATGACTCGTCCTCTGCAGCCGCTGCTGCTGCCACCGCGGCGCTCGTCTCGTCCATCGTTGCAGGCTGGTGCGCGTCGACTGGACTAGCGAGGACATCGCGCACCTCCTCAGCCGTCATGCGCGGCACCATCGCTGCCTCTCGTGCGAGCTTGGCTTTCGGCTTCAGGTGCGAGAACGCCGTCGAGTTCATAATGTCAGGGAGATTAGGGAGGAGCTTGTCCTCCTCCGGCACCGGGGGGTTGTCGTACAGACCCGCCGCCCACTCCGGGAAGCGCTCTTGTACCTTCTCGTCGACGTGGAAGCGGAACAGTATGATGCCCCCGCTGGCGACGGGCAGGCCCTGCGCGTTCTTGGCCCGCAGGGTGGGGAGCGTGCTCTCGTCCCACAGCTCCTGCGGGAGGTGGAATGTCGGTGCAGGCTGTTTCGGCCGCCCTTTCCGGCGCATCTTGGAGTTCATGTCGTATGCATACGTGTCGAGGAGGGCGAGGAGGCCACGCACAGTCGACGAGAGCCAGAACTGGTCAACCACCTCGTGTGCCTCTGCTGCGCGCGCGCCACACGCCTTCTTGCGGTACGCGTACCACTCCTCCTCGGTGTAGGAGCGCTTCGGATCGGGCCGCTCGTTCGTCATCGCTGCAAAGTCGATAGTCAGGAGGGTGCGGTACAGCGCGCGCAGGCGACAGAGGTTGAGCGGGGATGTGTCGAACGCCGCTGCACGGCGAGCGACGAGGCTCTGCTGCCGCCTGTATTGGTTCTGCTTGCGGCGTGTGAGCTCGTCCTTGTGTATCTCGCCCCTGTCGCGCGCCAGCTGCTCCTCGTACCGCTTGCTCAGGCGGGTCCAGTACGTGTGTACTGCTCTGACCATCTGGTCCTCATCCACGTCTGGTTCCTCGGCCGCGAATCCCTCCGCCCACGCGAGCTTGACGTCCTGCACCACAGTGTCGAGGTACGGCCGCACGCGGGGTGAGCTCACGTCGCCTCGGAAGTCGGGGCGGAACTCGTCGATGCCGTGTATGCTTGTCTCGGGTGTGGGCGGTGTACTCGCTGGATCTGGCAGCTCGCGTGCGCCTTTGCACTCGAACCCGTTGACAGTGTACTCGACGCCTAGGCGCCGATTCGCCATCTTGTGCACCAGGTGCTCGAGCTTCATACTCCGCCGTTTCCGTCCCGTCGGCCTATCGTCGTCGCCGAAGGGCGTGCTGCTACCCCCGTCACGGAGGTGATCTGGGTCGTGTGTCGAATGCCTGGCGCTCCGTGCTCTCCTATGGCTCGCAGCACCATGGCTCGTGCTCACTAGCGCGTCATACCGTGCCTTGAGTGCATCATACTCCGACCGCGGGACGTAGCTGATCGCCAAGGACGGGTCGATCGTCGGCGGCCCTCGCCCGTGCATACTCTCGATCAGATTCTTCACCAGCTCCGACTGCCGCCTGTTGCTGTCGACCAGCAGCTTGAAGCTCGCCAGCAGGCCACTCAGCACTGCAGGTGCATTCATACCCTCAAGCAGCTGCGACGACGCAGCAGACAGCTGCTGCAGCTGCGCCATCGCCTTGTCCATGCTCTGGACTTGCACTTGCTGCGCGGGCACAAGCGTTGGGTGCGTAGGGTGATGCCCCAAGTCACTCCCGTCAGCAGACTGCAGTGTCTGTGGCGCAGACGACGACACCTCCGCCGCCGCCGCAGAGTCATCATGCGACCCGGAAATGGCAGCACGCAGCGCCTCGAGTGCCGCCTCCTCCTCGTTGTGGTCTGCGTGCCCCGACCCGTCGTGGACTAGCGGAAACGTCACATCGTCGCTCCCGTGGCCGAGCGGCAGGAACGAGGCGCCGTCCAGCGAGTGGACGTCGTTGCTCCCCGACGCCGAGGGGGGTTTCGACATGGAGATGGGCCTTGCTGAGCTTCCCTTTGAGCTTCAACCCAGCTGCACACCGGACTGTCGACGGGTGGACCTCGGCGGTGGAGGCTGCGCCGGAGATGTAAACAAGGTCAACGAGTGACAAGAAGAAGGCGTGCAAAGGGATCGGCAGCAGTGAGGTGGTGAGGGAGGTGCAGGCCTAATTCTCCGAAATGCCGTGCGTGGCAAAGCGATCTCGAGCTCGAGCAGCGGTCTGGGAGTTCTGAGAGTCGTTATCGTTGTCCATCTCTGAGGCCTTGTCTAAGCATTGTTGAGCAGTTGAGCATTGTCTAGCATTGTTGGAGGTATCATAGGCTACAGCAGGTAATATATGACGGCATCACTCGTAGAGCAGGTCGATGAACATCTCGGCGACCTTGCCAACGAGCATGGGGCCGACAGCGGTTTGTCCGAGGCCTGGGGTCAGCGTCAGCTGCGTTAAGAGTGTCAAGACCTACCGTAGAGGGCGACCATCTGGCCCGAGGTGTCCGGGTTCGCCTTCTCCTCCTTGAGCGTAGTGGCGATGTCGTCGAGCAGCTTGTCGACGGTGGCAGCTGTGAGGCGCTGCAGGTCAGCGTGGGAAAGAGCAATGCGGTCTGAGGCCGCCTCATGACTCACGGTAAAGGCCATGTGGAGTGCTGCTGGGTCGCCGAGGGCATTCAGGTGCCACCCCAGCTTGCTCAACCTGTCTCCGATAGCGTAGATGTTCACAGTGTCCGAGCCAAAAGCGACGACAGAGAGCAGCGGGTCGCCGATTAACCTGATGTCCTCTGGGAAGCGTGCGCGGAGCTGCTCCTTGAAGTACTGTGCTGCGGTAAGGATCTCCTTCGCCGACTGGGTGTAGCCGCTGATGTCAGCGGACTCGGAAGGCAGATTTGGCTGAGAGCAGAGAAAACGACTCACTCAATACCATAGTGGTTGACCACTGCCCATGCACCGGCGATGATAGATCCAGGTCTGGCATTAGCCTTCAACACCAATCACTACCCACCTTGAGCCCGCCATCGAGGGACTGGCATACACACCACCAGCCCAGTCCGTCATGACGTAGTACTGGTACTTCCGCAGCTCCTTCGTGCGGTACATGATGATCGAGGAGCCTGCTGTCAGCCTAGTCAAAGCGACAGACTCACCCTTGGGGCAGAACGCATACTTGTGCGTGTCACAGCTGATGGCAGTGACACCCGGCACCTGGAAGTCGAACAGGGGCAGGTTCTTTCCGAACCCAGCGCGCTGAGCGAACGTGATGATGAACGAGCCGAGGCAGCAGTCGACGTGGCAGCCGATGTTGTAGCGCTTTGCGAGAGCAGCGAGCTCGGGAATGGGGTCCTGGTGTGAGCGTGTCTCACCTGCGCTTGCATTTGCAAGCTCATAGTATAGTGAATGTAGAACTCGATACTCACGACGATACCATCTGGGAAGTTGGGCGCTGATCCGACGACCATGATGGTGTTCGGGTTGCTACTGTCAGCTAGCCCTAAATTGCTTGAACTTACATATACCGCTTCATCTGCTTGACGTCGGCCTGGCGCGTGCGCGGGTTGACGGGAACGACATGCAGCTTGATCTTGAAGTACTGGGCTGCTTTCCAGAACGCGGCGTGTGCCGAGGCGGGGATGACCCTGGGGTCAGCGTGTCCCAAGGTGTTGGGCAGAGCTGAACAGATGGCACTAGCGAGTTGGTTTACTCACATCTCCGGCTCCTTGATTCGCTTCACTGCGCGCGCCCAGTCGCGGTGTGTCTTCACCGACATGATGATCGACTCGGTGCCGCCGGACGTGGCTTCTGTAAGCACCAACACCATTGCTGTAGACCTACTTGTACCTCCACCACCCTCGCCGTGGAAGAGCTTCAGCACCATCGCCACGAGATCCGACTCCATCTTGCGCACGCCGGGGAACACATCAGGGTGGAGGGGGTTGGAGACGATGAACTTGGACATGGCCTCGTTGATGACTACGTTGAGGTCCTCGCCGCCCTGGGGTCAGCTGCTACCCACGCTCTGGATTTTCCTCATCCTCATGGCCCCCCTCTCCGACACGTTCATATGTTTGAGACGCCTCTCATATCTCCAAAGCACCTGCCTTTCAACTTCTTCAACTCTGACCAGAGCTGTTTTCTGCTTTGCCCCATTATCTGCTTCGCCTGATCTCTCCACTCTTGTGGGATTCCATTGGAATTCAGCCCACTCACATGGTACACAGCACCAGACACCCGTCCGGACTCCAGATCTCCTCGGTCCAGCTTCTGGAGGTTCGCCCACTGGTCTCGCAACCATTCCAAGTCGTGCCCGTGCTCGGGGATGGACCGGCTGTCTGCGAGCTCGACACCTTCGGGGTACACCTCGGGTGCAATCTTCTTCTTCAGATCGACACGGGTCTTCGCCAGCTCCTTGCTAACCTCGGCGCGAGCCGACGGGAGGCTGAGCATAATGCGAACGACGAGCTGGGGTTAGCATAGCACAGCGCTTCGACTGGGTGTGGGCCATCACATGTTGTGATTACCACCGAGATGACATCGCTCTGCAGATCGGACTGCCGTCGTCGCTACCGAGCGCCCCGACCGACTTTCACTCACATTCCTGATCGCCGTGTAGAGCTGCGTACCCGTCCCAATGATCCCATACGCATACACATGGCGATAGGCCCCCAGCAACGCCTTGAGCAGAATCAGCAGCCGCACCAGCGACCCAATCCTGCCCGCCCGCTGCGCAAACAGCAGCGCCCGCGGGCCGGGCTTCGCTCGATATGCCAGCTGCGACCAGTTTGGCATCGCCGCTGGATGTGCTATGAGTTGCGAGTCAAGAATAGAGATAGAGAGCAGAGTGGACTGGTGGCGTCCGTCTGCATTTATAGTCAAAGACCGAACATTGAGCAAGATGACGTCTCCTGCGCGTGGATTTCGACGGCGTGCGGAAATGGCCGTGTCCGGTGTAGCCGGTGATTCTGATTACAAAGGAGTATTAGAAAATCAATAGGAGATCTAAGGACATATACAATATCGATTACAGCGGGTCTTATAATGCCTGCTGATTGCGGAGACCCCGCAGAATCCACGCACAGATGAGATTGCGATTGTTGTTGACTAACCGCTCCACGCAGAGGTAAGACAGCCACAAATTCCATATCCTCGTGTTCGAGCATCGACTGCTCTCGTGGACGCGACAGAGCGGTGAACGATGCCCGAGCTGCCAGGTGGGTGGGTTTGGGAGTGGTGTGCTCACGATCAGAGGTCGAGCGGGCGCGGAGGTTGATCGAAGAGACATGTACGGGGTGTGTGATCGACGAGGTGGAGACGACGGAGGATACGATCGTGTATGCGGGGAGTGATCATGTCGAGTTTGTGGGTCTATGGGAGGTTGCAATGCTGATGGTAGGCGAAGGAAGTCAAGGGCCGCACTGTGCTGGGATGCGAGCGCAAGGGCAAGCAGTGGGTCTAGTGGGGGTTATCTGACTGATATAGGTTCTGGATCACGTTGTCCGGCGAGGGGAGGTTTCCTGTAATGCACTTTGGGATGACTGGTATGGTTCAGGTGAGTCGTTATAATGAACCCCCTGACCTCAGCTCCGAGGGCAAGAGCCAACATGGTACAGGCGCAAGATCAAGCTCGGCGAGACGGCTGACTCCTGGCCGCCGAAGTACTGGAAGTTGTGAGTGCGAGTCGGGCGACGAAGGGCTAGGACTGGAGGACTGGGAGCATACAGAATCATCCACCTCACCTCTTTTACTGCTGTTTCCGACTTGGATTTTGTCGACCCTCGCTAACCCACAGCATCATGACCCTCTCAGCACCAGGCAAAGAGCCCCAAAAGTTGGCGTTCATCGACCCCCGACGACTAGCACGTCTCCGCCTCGTTCCCGACCCAGTACTCTCCCATTCTCCGCTGTCAGAGCTCGGCTTCGACCCAGTACTCAGCCACCCCACACTCGACGAGTTCAAGGCCCTGATAGAGAACAAGAAGGGCACGGTCAAAGGCCTGATCATGGACCAGTCGTTCAGTGCCGGTGTGGGAAACTGGGTGGCCGATGAGTCAGTGTCAGTATATGTTCACTGCTGACGCCCAGGGTGCTATACCAGTCTCGCATTCATCCGATGTGCCCAGTGCCCGCCCTGACGGAGGATGAGCTTCAATTACTCCATCACAAGCTCCGAGAGATCCCCCTGATCGCCGTGAAGGTCAACGCCGACAGCCACCAGTTCCCCGAGGACTGGCTGTTCAGGTGGAGGTGGGGTAAGGGCAAGAAGAAGGTCAGGGGGAAGAAGAAGATCGTGGAGCAGGGTGATGGGCTGAAGGAGGAGGCGGATATCAAGCCGGCCAGGAGAGATTATCTAGCCTTGGTAAGTGCGCGACCGATTTCTAAATTGGTCGCTGTAGCGATACGGAACTACAGTGACACTCTGAGCACGTTTTCTGGCAGTCTGGTATTATCTGGGTGATCACGGCCTCTTGCGGTGGTCACGAAGAGCTCAACTGACCCACAGCCCGACGGCCGCCCCGCAACAATCTCCTTCGTCACAGTCGGCGGACGCACATCAGCGATCGTCGAGGAGCTGCAGAAGATGCCCAATGGCGTCACGATCAAGCCAAAGGCAAAGCGGGGAGGGAAGAAGCAAGCCGATGCAGTGAGGTGGCTCAGGGTTACCAGCTGACGCCAGGATGAGGAGAGCGATCTGAGCGAGGTGGAAGAAGTCGAGGTGAAGCCGAGGCAGCCGGCACGGAGACCACGGGCCAGTGCAACTGCTAAAGCAAAGTACAAGGAGGACTCTGTGCGTTTGTCGTACGCTCACGCTAACCTACAGAGCGAGCTCAGTGACCCCAGTGAGGAGGAAGAGGAGGTCGAGGTCAAGCCGAGGCGGCGACCTAATGTCCAGGTCAAAGTCGAGGTGGAGGCAGAGCCTGCTGCGAAGCGTCGCAAGCGATAGCAGTCGCGGAGCTCGATAGCATGCAGTCGCGGAGCCCATTAGCATGCGATGTCCTGTAGATGTGATCCTAGACATGTACAGTATGGGTAGCTCACACTCGCCATACGCTAAGCATGGGCTCGCCGTTCTGTGACGCACAGTATCCCCCAAATGAAACAAGGCTCCAAACACGAAGACTGCGTTGCGAGTCACAAGCCCACATGCATGACCAAGGCAGCTCATTTACCCCGCACCACAACACTCTCCAGCTCCGTAATCTCCCTCAACCTCGCAACATGCGCCACACACACCTCCTGCAGCGTCCGTGCCATATGCTCCTCCAGGTCCGCGACTGCGTCTCCCTCGCGCGTGGTGTCTGCGAATAAGTGGTATTTGTAGCAGTCTGTATCCGTCTCCGGCTTGTTCTCTGGCACAACGATGGCGAGGTCGAGATGCTCCATGACTGAGTCTGCTGTCAGTGTTGCCATGAGTCCCAGAGGTAGAGCCGCACCGTACATGTCCACAGCGATATCCCTGACCCATGTGACTAGGGCTTCCTTCTCCGCCTGGGAGACGAGGTCGCTGCCTACGATCTGGGCTGTCAAGTGGTATGCGGCGGTGTAAAGCGCCTCTTTGGGTGGATGGGTGATCTCCCGGCTCTGAATCCTCGCGAGGAGGGGTGGGAAGTGCGCCGAGGAGGTCATGAAGCTGGGATACGGGCCCATCAGGGGTACGTGGGGGCGGTCGGGTGAGGGTGTACCGTTGGGCTGTGGTGTGGTCATGTTGCTGGGGTGCTCTGCGTACTGGCTTCGGTCGAGTGCAGAATGTTGACTCTGAGCTTGAGTCGAGTGATTCTGTCGCGTGTGTGAGGTTGGCTGTGATCACGTCGTGAACCTGCAATGAGAGAACCTCCTATCGTCAAGCAGCAATCGTCAGGCCAGCTAGGCCAGCGTTCGTCAAGCCAGCAATAGTGAATGGCGATCAAGGCTGTTCGTGATCAGCTGACGATGCTTGTGGATGTAGTGTTCGGCTTCAGCAAACTATCCAGCCTGAAAACTCTGCAGTCTAGACTAGTGAGTAGTTGTCGTAGCGTACGCTTCAGCCATGGTGATGCCCTGTGTTTATATCAGTGCAGAACAAAGCAGGGTCAGTCGATCAGACATCAGATAGGAGGATATCCACATGGCGGTCGATGTTACACCATGCCACCCCACACCGTCAGTACACACATGCGCACATGATGTGTGATGCCCAACATCCCTCAAGAGGAATCAGATACAGTGGCTCAGCAGCAATGACAAGTCCTCATTGGCCTCTGATCAGCACTTGTTAGTACACACAAGTCAGACCGGACGAACTGATGCCATGGTGCGAGCGATACAATAGCTGTGCAACCCTGCCCTTACCCCTACTGCTGCTTCTTCTTGCTGTCGACGTCGGCGCGCTTGATGTACGGTCCGATGTCTCCCACGTCTGTCTGTTTGTACACGTGTCTGAGCTTCTCGTAGATGACTGGGAGTCAGCAAGCCCTCAGCGTACCTGTTGTCCTGTCCAATACTCACGGCACTCCCAGTACTCGTCCAGGGCACCGTAGCCAATGATGATGTTCGTGATGATCCACTTGAGTGCCACGGGGAACGGCGTCGAGTGCTTGTAGCACAAGAAGGTCATGTACAGGGGTTCGGCGAAGAGGTGCTGTCGTTAGCGAGGAACTGGCACCTAGCCCAGCTTGATCGGTCTTCACTCGCTGCCACAGGGACAGGCTGCAGTGCTGCAGCAGAAATAGGCTCGACCTGCTGCAGCTGGCACAAACTTCTCAATTCTACTTACGAAGAAACCAGCCAGATACAACGAGAACTTCAAGAACGCCGGCCCAGCATAGTGCGCCACCTTGGCCCTCATCCAGTCCGCCCCCGCATCCCTCCCCCACGCAGTGTAGAACAGCACCCCCAGCGCCACGAGGGCGGGCACCGCAAACGGGAAGGCAGGCGGGCGCTTGTAGTAGTCGACCACGGGCTTGTCGGGCTGCTATCAGTACTTGTTATCCACTGCCACGCACGATGGCAAACTTTGCCCTCGCCTGGGCGCGCCAGTGCCACAGAAGAGGCCGCGCATCGAACATGCTCGTAAGCGGCGGGTTGATGGGCAGCTTGATGATCTTCTCCTCGCGCGTAGGCGGCGGGCGCAGCGCAACCTGCACAAACTTGCCCTCCGAGTCGATCAGCTGGATGTACAGGTCGCCCAGGTGGCCCTGCTCCTTGGTGCGTTGTTTGACGATCGCTACTGTCAGAGCTGCAGGGGCCGCCACATACCGGTCAGGGCATCAGGCTGGTGGTTGAGGATGTTGATCGCCTCGAACCTGGGGTCAGCTGTGGAGCTGGTGCGAGCTCACATGTCCGTCTCCGGACCTGCACGCATCGACATGGTGAGTGCTTTTTTGGTTGGGAAAGAAAGAAAGTGTTCGAGACAACGCTGCAGATACCTATAGTCCCAGATACCAGATCGACGGGATCTCGGCGTCGATGGTGGCTTGTACACAGGCCAAGCGGGGTATAGTCTCCCACGGTGGGGGCCCGGCTGCACCGGGTCAGAGCAGTCGAGAGCCGGGTTGGGTTTCTGGACTACTTTTTGCACTAGCCATTGACTATGCAGCGGGAAGGGGAGCATGTTGCTATTCTCAGATCAGTGCATATGAGTGTTGGCAGGAGTTGTCTGCGGGTGTATGCATTGGCCAGCTTGCCGCTGGGGGAGCGCAATGTCGGGGCGCCGGCGGGGTCTGCACAAACCCGCCATCGCAACAGTAAACGGAACGGCTTCTGGCCGCGTTCATATTGCAATGCCGTTGCCAGAGTCTCAGCCGCGCAACCGGCGCATACAGAGCGTGGCGATGAGCTCGTTGTCTGGCCCCGAAGATGGTGTACTGACTCTGTAGGAAGAGATGAGTGATAGCTAGGATGCGGCCGGCTAGCTCAGTCAGGTGCGGCCGTAAAGCTCTCTCCGCTCCCAACGTCGTCTTACAGTCTAGACTCCAATCTGGGATAGTACAAAGGAGGAGGAGCCGGCAGACCAGTGCTGTCTCGTGAATCAAATCTATGCAGACGCACTCGTCCTGTACAACAGACTGTAAGAAGAGTTCTGGGCACTTCTGTGATGGTCGGCGGCTAGATGCGGCTGCCTCTTGTTCTGAAGGTGGGTGGGATTTTGAAATGCACATCGCTCTATTCCCTAGACAATCGGTAGCATTGGAGCTACAATATGGGCTTGACTAATCCTCTTGCTGTTGAGTGTCGCTGTCCCAGCTATGTGGCAGATCGCTGTAACTGCCGTGGTGGATGTCGATAACGAGTGTAGTGCCACTCGACACTGGCCTGTCGCAATTGCCATGGACTCGGTCTTCTCAGCTCATAGCGAAGTGCGCGTGCCACTGTTTTTGCAGATTCGCCTTCAACAATGCGGTACTATGGGCTCGAGCAGAAGAGGCACCTCCAGGATCGGGAACGCCTGTGCTTGCGGGCAGTCGTGAGACCTATTCGTGGCAGTGGTGGGGTCTGGATATGTCCATCGTTCGGTGTCTCGTCACTCGAGGTGAGGGAGCGCGCCAAATACGAGAGGTATGGGTCTGATGTCGTATTCTGGATTCTGTTGTGTGTTCGGCTGCCATCTGGTCTGGACAGTGAGAGTGCGTTCATGTTGGCCGGGGTGGTGCAGGTGCATGTCCACTCCTCTCCTCTTATGAACCTCCTCGACCCGCGACCCAGCTGCCTACAATATCGCCCACTTCCACCATACATGACACACAACGGCCCATCGACGGATCCGGCATGCTGTACGTCAATTCCATGCTGAAGCACCGATATCAATGTTGCATGTTTCAGGTTGCTCTCATAACTCAATGGGTATGGCGATGCTGTACAGCAAGATCGACGGCCCCGACCACCAAATGTCCGTGTCCGTCCACTCGGTACAGCTTTCTAACGCTGCTGTGTTGCACGAGCGACGCCTCTTTTCCAACACATTGTAGATGAAAAGCAAACCCCCCAAAATGACGAGCAGCCGCCCATAGAGCCTACCGTGCTCCCATGCACGCCGTGCTCCTATGCATATGCTCTTGCGAGGGTACCTTGAGTTCAACGACCTCTGCAGCACAAACAAATCGGGGTTCACGAAGCACCGCAGACATTCCATGGAATTGACCGACCGAAACATGAATCTAGGAACGACCGGAAAGTTGAATCTGTAACTACCTCTCTTCAACGGCATCCATGTCCGCCGCCCTCTGCACCGCTCGAGCTCTTCGAGCGTCTGCGCCTCGTCGCTGCCTCTATGGGACTGCACAGCGCTACCTGAGCACCCGTGTGACGGGTACACGACCATTACGAGTCCTTGCTGTCGAGTCGTCTGCCGACGATGCGTGCGCTGCGGTGGTCACGTCTGATCGGGAGATCCTCGCAAACGTCGTGTGCAAGCAGCATGATATCAACGCCAAATTTGGGGGGATACATCCTATCAAGGCGCAGGAGAAGCACATGGTTGATGTGGTGAGTGCATGAGTGGAAGAGACATTATGCAGACCAGTGGGCGGGGAGGCTGAGACGTCGGGTCCAGCAAGCACATGATGCCTCTAGCTATTAGTTTTCCGTCTGTTGTATTGTCCATTGATGCCCGTGCTTCGTTGCGCTTACACCAGCCCCAAGCAATCGCACAAGCACTGGCCGCCTCAAAGCTTAAGCTCGACGACCTCGACGCCGTCGCCTACACCCGAGGACCAGGCATGAACGGCTGCTTGTCTGTCGGGTCTACCGCTGCGAAGACTGTAGCCGCAGTGGCCGGCAAGCCACTTGTCGGCGTGCACCACATGCAAGCACATGCGCTCACACCACTGCTCACAGAGGAGACACCTCCTGGGTTCCCCTTCTTGACTCTCCTGGTGTCTGGTGGGCATACACAGCTGGTCCTGGCCGAGTCAATGGACAAGTACTCTATCCTCGCGACGTCGATGGACAGTGCCATCGGGTGGGTCTGCCTCGTTGGGTATCCCATTCCCAGCAAGACTCAGCTGACACCAGCGACGCCTTTGACAAGGCCGCACGCCTCCTCCACCTCCCACCGTCAAGCACAGCAGGACTCGGCCCCGTGCTCGAGGAGTATGCTGCGGCCGAGCTCCTCCCGCCATATGGAAACGAGGAGGAGATGGCATTCCGCCTGCCTCTGACACGGAACAGGGAAAAGGACATACTGGCATTCAGCTTTGCGGGTCTGCTCTCGGCTATGGAGCGGAAGCTGAAGACCCTGTCACCGCGATTCAGGCATGACCCGCCTCCTCTCGCCCTCCAGCGAGCTATGAGCCGAGCATTCCAGGCCGCACTGGTGGGCCATGTCGTCGACAAGACTCGCAAGATCATCGAGTCTTTGGACTTTCCTGTCCAAGGTCTTGTCGTGTCCGGAGGTGTAGGGAGCAACAAGTACCTGCGAGCTCAGTGGGTGATTGTATGAGAGCAACCTGACTCCAGATTGCGGCAGATGCTCGATGCCACCCCATCTCCGATCCCTCTGTTCTACCCGCCAATAGCTCTGTGTACAGGTTGGTTTCTCTCCCATGGTCTACAACTGACCCCAGACAACGCCGCCATGATAGCATGGGTGGCTATCCTGCGCCTCCAGAACGGACTGGTTGGCGAGGGCTACGACCTGCCCATACGCAAGAAGTGGTCACTCGAGGACCTGTACGACGATGTGCCTGAGTCCGCCTACCGCGTATAAACACACCTCGTCTTCTGCTCTCCTCTCATCATCCATAGCATCTCATTGTACATCTGGCCCCCAAGGCCATCATCAGCATCATCACCACTGCACTATGCATCCCAACTCCATATGCATCCCTCCCCAACGCCCATCGATCGCTGTAATGCATCAGACACTCCTTATTCACCCACCCCCCTCCCTCTGACATCACATTTTTGCTCCCGGATTTTCGCCGCCCACACACCGACTTTCTCTCCCTCCCCTGCTCCCTCCCCTTCCTTCCCTGGCTCGGGCTCCTCGCCTACCTGCAAGACACCACAACAATCCGCCAGGAGGTGCCTTTCGACATCTTTCTACGTTCCACTCTCCTTCAGTCCAGTCCAGTTCATAGACATACACTCGTTCAAAACTCCAGTGTCAACAGCATAATGGAGAGCCGCAACCTCGACCACAGGCGTTCCAACTTCAAGGGCCGCACGCAGTTCTCTGCGCAGGAGGTGGGTTGGGTTGTGGACGCGCCTGCTTTCGGTGTCGCATCGTGTACGGTGTAACGGGAGTTGGAGATGCGGTCTGCTCGCAATGTTCTAAAAGTACTTGTACTGACTGCAGCTCCGCCGCCGCCGTGAGGAGGCCCAGGTGGAGATCCGAAAGCAAAAGGTACGTCGAGCAAGGTCATGCGAGCAGCAGCAGGAGTTTGTTTACCATTGGTGCGAAATCCTTGCCACCAGACCCTGCTAAGCTCCGCGTATGACTGTCCACCACTGAGCACTACTCACACCACAGCGCGAGGAGTCTATCGCCAAGCGCCGCAACTTCCAGCCCCCTGCCGATGACGGACTGGACTCTGACGACGATGTCGAGGAGTTTGGAGACAGCCTCCCGCAGATGCTGCAGGCGATCTACAGCAACGGCGAGGAGGTGCAGCTTGATGCCACCACCAAGTTCCGCAAGCTGCTGTCGAAGGAGAAGAACCCGCCGATCGACAGGGTGATCGAGTGTGGTGTTGTTCCGCGGTTTGTCGAGTTCCTCAAGTCGTCGAACACTATGCTCCAGGTGGGTTTGAGCTTCCACAGGACTGTGCTAACCCCAACAGTTTGAGGCCGCTTGGGCTCTCACCAACATCGCCTCCGGCACCTCGCAGCACACCCAGGTCGTCATTGAGAACGGCGCGGTCCCTCTCTTCATCCAGCTCCTGTCCTCCCCTGTCCTTGACGTTCGCGAGCAGGCGTGAGTATCTGAACGTCGGAGGAGCTTAGCTGACTTGACAGCGTCTGGGCGCTCGGAAACATCGCCGGTGACTCTCCGAAGTGCCGCGACCACGTCCTTAGCCAGGGTGCTCTCCAGCCGTTGTTGAACCTCCTCAACGAGAACCACAAGCTGTCGATGCTCCGCAACGCGACCTGGACCCTGTCCAACTTCTGTCGTGGCAAGTCTCCCCAGCCCGACTGGGACCTCATCTCGCCCGCGCTGCCTGTGCTGTCGAAGCTCATCTACTCCCTTGACGACGAGGTCCTCATCGACGCGTGCTGGGCCATCAGCTACCTGTCTGATGGTGTCAACGAGAAGATCCAGGCTGTCATCGACAGCGGTGTCTGCCGCCGCCTGGTGGACCTCCTCCTGCACCCCTCGACTGCCGTGCAGACCCCTGCCCTCCGCTCCGTCGGCAACATTGTCACTGGTGACGACTTCCAGACCCAGGTCATCATCTCGTCTGGTGCCCTGCCTGCTCTCCTGAGCCTGCTGTCGTCGCCCAAGGACGGTATCCGCAAGGAGGCATGCTGGACCATCTCCAACATCACCGCCGGTTCCCCCCACCAGATCCAGGCCATCATCGACGCCAACATCATCCCTCCCCTCATCAACATTCTCAAGAACGCCGACTTCAAGACGAAGAAGGAGGCATGTTGGGCAATCTCGAACGCCACCTCGGGTGGTCTCTCTGAGCCAAACCAGATCCGTTACCTTGTCAGCCAGGGCTGCATTGGTCCCATGTGCGACCTCCTGCGCTCGGTCGACAACAAGATAATCCAGGTTGCTCTTGACGGTCTCGAGAACATCCTGAAGGTTGGCGAGATGGACAAGGAGCAGAAGGGTCCCGGTGCTGTCAACGAGTATGCCCAGTACATCGAGGAGGCTGGTGGCATGATCGCTATCCACAACCTGCAGCACCACGAGAACCTCGAGATCTACAAGAAGTGCTTCTACATCATGGACAGTGAGTCAAACATTGATCCACATTAAACAGTTGCTGACGACGACAGAGTTCTTCCCTGACGACGAGGAGGAGGAGGCCGACGCTGCTGTCCCGGCTGTCGACTCCACTGGACAGTACGCCTTCCAGTCCAACGTCGCTGCTCCCCAGGGCGGCTTCAACTTCGGTGGCCAGTAAACCTGTCACTACATCAAAACCCCCCATATACCCATTTCTCTCCATCTTGCTTCTCTGGTTCCGCTAAGCATTGGCGGCGCGCGTGGGTGCGCCGCTGTAGAAGATTATCGCCGCATCGCCAACATATCCGTACATTGTGTCTGCTCATCAATACTCGTAACGATCCGGCATAGCACCGAGGGCAACTGCATTCAGCCCCTCGACGTCAACGTATCACCACCATCATCCACACTCTCACCACCTACACCACACCAACTGGTTCCGCCATCGCCCGTTTTCGCACGCAGCCGACTGCATGTATCAGGAGATATGGATGCAGCTAGTGTTTGTAGTGCCCATACGCCGTGTCCGAGGACACTGGCCCATGCATCGAGGTCGACATGTAGAGTGGTCGAGGCATTTCATGACCTAGGGAGAAGCAGCAGTTGAAGCGGCACATCGAATTGCCGAGATTAGATACGGCGGAGGCCGAAGTACGGGCACATGACGTCGGAGTGAATCATGGGAAGTGATTGTTGCGATGAAGCTACTGTAGCGTCGCCAAGCAAGCTGTATGCAGCGTTGTACATATACTACAGCAGTGCAGCGAGCACACAGACTACAGCAGACAGCACAGCAAACAGCAAACAGCACAGCAAAGATGACAACCCTCCCAGACGTGTCCGAGACGCTCTCGATCCTGGACCTGCGGCGCGAGGCGGCGACTGCCAAGGGGTGAGTGGGCGAGGAGGCTGTTGACATGTGTCGCTTGCAACTTGTCTACTGCAGCAGCATAGAGCAGATTGAAAGCATTGGGCATGGGCGTGATGGACCGGCCAACCTCATCATGTACAGTAGTGGCGGACGTCCCAGCCGACGCGCTCGAACTGAGTTCAACCAGTCTCGAGCAGGGCACCTACAGACGTCGCAGCTGAACGGTACCAGGCTCCTTGATCTCCTGGCCAGACTTTCAAGCCAGGCATAGTAGACAGCTGGGTACCAGAAGATAGCTGGGCACGAGCAGACAACTTGCACGAGCAGACAATTGGGCACAGCACACTGTCGAGTGGATTGGAACTCTGTTGCACAGTGGAGAGTATATCCCATCGACTGTGCTATCTCTTTATCCTGTCTCTCGGTGCACTTCCTCTTAGTTGACCTTGACCTTACAAGCCACCCTTTTGTTCCACCTCCTCTCTGCACCTCCCCCATCAAGGCTCTCTCTGACACCAGACCCATTCCCAGGCGAGGCAAGTACGGCAACGACATCCTCGGCCCGCAGAACCCCTCCCGGCAGAAGCAGGAGCCAGACCACATCCGCCCCCCGCCGACAGACCACGGGAAGCTCGGCAACCTGAAATGGTCGTTCGCCGACTCGCACATGCGCCTCGAGGAGGGCGGGTGGGCGCGCGAGACGACGGTGCGGGAGTTACCCGCGTCAAAGGAGCTCGCGGGGGTGAATATGCGGCTGGGGCCGGGGGTGTACAGGGAGCTGCATTGGCATAATGAGAGCGAGTGGGCTTATATTCTTGAGGTGAGTTGGGCAATGGCGCGAGTGGGGTGTATGGCAGGAGCGCTGGGTGTACATGAAGGGGCGGAGTGATGAGTGGAAGCGGCAGGCGGGCTGGAGGTTGCCGTGGGGTTGGGAAGACGCCATGTGAAGGCTGTGTAATAGGCGACGTTGAGGTGCAGCAGAGGAAGAGGCACTGAACAGCATATCAGAGGTTAGCAAGGACACTCTGTCGATATGGTGACACTTCGGAGAGAGAGGAGTAGGGGCTCTGCAACTTGGTGAAAGCATACCAGGCTGAGGATATGCTCGAGCCGAGGATGGGGACACGACAAGCTTATCACGAGCAAGGCAATTAAGCGTGAGCATTCGCTAACAGCAGGGTGAGGCTCGCATTACTGTACTGGACACGGAGGGTGGCTCATTCATCGACGACCTGAGCAAGGGAGACCTGTGGTACTTCCCCTCTGGGTTCCCACATGGCATCCAAGGTTAGTGAACAAGGGGTAGGGTGTGGTATATGACAGTTATGGGTGGGGCAATATCTCGTACACGTCACGAGCAAAGACCACCTGCTCTGAGGGCATGCGCAAGGACGAAGTAGCTCGAGCTCCGCATAAGCGCTATCTGATGACACCATGTCCTACAGCCTAACAGATATGGATCGGTACCAAAGAGCACCGGCACTCCAGCTATCGTATTGCGCCAGCGCTGACGCCAGGTCTCGGTGACCGCGGGGTCGAATTCCTCCTCATCTTCGACGACGGCAACTTCTCCGAGGACGACACCTTCCTCCTCACCGACTACTTTGCGCGCACCCCCTCCTGGATCCTGGCGCACAACTTCCGCGTGAGCGAGGAGGTGTTCTCCACCCTTTCTCAGAGGGAGAAGTACATCTTCCAAGGCTCCGACCCGGGCAGCCTCTCCGACGCGCGCAAGTCCGTCACCCCCTCGCGGCTCAACTTCTCCCACCGGATGCTGAAGCAGAAGCCGCTCAAGTTCCCCGGCGGCGAGGTGCGTATCGCTGACACGCGCAACTTCCCCATCTCGAAGCGCACTGCCGCAGCGCACGTCATCGTGCACGAGGGCTGCCTGCGCGAGATGCACTGGCACCCGAATGCGGACGAGTGGTTCTTCGTGATCAAGGGATGGTGCCGTGTTACTGTGTTCCATGCGAATGGATCGGCGAGGACGTTCAACTACGTGGCTGGGGACGTGGGCGTGTTCCCGAGGAACAATGCGCACTACGTCGAGAACATCGGGGAGGGAGATCTCGAGTTTCTGGAGATGTTCCGTGCTGAGCGGTTCGAGGACTTTAGCGTCGAGCAGTGGCTCGCCGAGGTGCCAAGGCTGGAGGTGGCGGAGCACCTGAATCTCAAGGGCAAGGCGGCCGATGCGTTCTTCAGAGAGCTGAGCAAGGACAAGGTGCCGGTTAAGGGGAGCGAGGGGAAGGAGAGGAGGAGGTCGATGTAGAGGGTGTGGTCAGGGCAGCCTGGAGAGGTATGTAAGGACAAGAAGCGTTGTAATATGATACAGTACATGTACTCAGCAGTACAGAAGCTCGAATGACATCGTCCCTGACTACGCTACTTTTGTGCTACCAGTGACTCGTCATTTCACCTGCGAGCTGTCGACGATATACCATAATGCTGCGACCGACGCCGAGAGAAGAGCTACCTCATAACCATGCTTGTCGACCATGCCTTGCTCTCCATTCATATTCTCCGTAGTCTCGGGTCGCGACTTCAGAGGAGTGCTTGCCGTAGTCGTCTCTTCATCGCAGACCGGTCTCATAGTCGGAGTTGGGTCCATGCTCGCAACTGTAGTGGTGGGGGAACTGTTTTCTCTTGTCGGAGACCGGTCTGGTTGGTCTGGTTGCGCCGGTGTTGTCAATTTGCTGCTTGGCCTGGCCGAACGACGTTTCTTCCTACATCTTGGCTTTGGGTAGGGGGGAAGGCGGATGCTGTATACGATGTCCGTATCGAGAGGCGCTCTCTGCTCTTCATCAAGATTGGCCCACGCGTCAAGATAGGGCTCATAAAACTGTTCGAGCACGCCTTTGAGAAATTGCGCCACAAGCGCGTCGGGCGGGGGGTGATCATGATGATCTCGCGCCTATGGTTCAGTACCCTCTGCATTCCCTGGGTGACTTACCAGGCGGATAACTTTGAGTGCCAACTGGTCTGCGCACTCCCTCCACTCTTCGATGCTGGTGGGTCTCCCACCGTCGGGATAGTAGCCAGCGTCTCGGCATCGCAGCATCCTGATTTACAATGAGCTTCCACTGCTGATCTGGCTCACCCTTGAATGGCCTTATCGGCAGCGGCAAGCATGTATGTGTTTGAGTCAATCGGTAGACCTCTGGCCCACAACCGACTGGCCTCCTGTGCTGCAGCGAGAAGAATGAAGTAGTCCTCTGGACCCGGGGTGAAAGGACCCATCCCGAACGACTGGTCTTTGTAGTCCTGCCGAGGGAAGTGAGAGTTGCAACGACCAGATATCGGAGCGTCAAATGAACCTTCGCATTGAGAGCTGGGAGTGGCTTCAGACATGGCGATCCAAGGAAGTGCGTCACACTACGCCAACAGATGGCAGAGCAGGTTGTATTAAGATGAGTCGGTCATAATAGTCAGAAGCTGACGGCGAGAGATATGTTATTGCTGTACAGTATGTAAGAAAAGGCAAAGGTAGAGGAAGTGATGTCTCAGCTTCTCATGCCGGGTACATATGTATGTGTTATCTCGGATGAGGGTGGCAATGCGTCATTTGTCTTAACACTGTCATGTACACGCCAAAGCAGCTACATTTCTGTGTACACCACTGTGACATTGTGCACAAAGCTGCAGACAAGCAGAGTCGTGATGCGCACATGCCGAGTCGACATCTGAGCAGTCGGCTGTGTTCAGCATTCCGCTGTGTTTACATAGTTGATGCCTTCGCGTAAGCAACCATTGCATCAAAAGTAGGCAAAAGGGCGCTTTTCCTTCCACAACTGATCACTCCTACCTATTGCCTGGCGTTTCGAAACATGACTGCCCTTCTCCTCGAGTGGCGTTGGTAGCACTCCCCGTGACTTGGGCCTAGGCTTTAAAGACGCAGACAGCCTAAGTCAGTCCAACATTGATGATGATACGCCGGGCAGTACCGCAAAAAGCCGGGGTGCTGGGCAGAGACTTCAATACAAGGTCATGTCGCTGAATGATCGGCGTCTCGTAATTCTCTTAAAGGTGATCAACTCCTGCACTTTGCCTTTTGGGCGGCTGCCATCTCTGGCAAGCAGGTCTCCTTTTTGTCGTTTGGCGAAGATTGCCTCGGACTTCGTCGAATGGAACCCTGCAACGTTTCATAGTTGGTAATTCCATCCAGTCTTCGTCGCCCTCTGCGAGGTCTTCAAAATCAGAGAAGCATCGTGACAGTTCAGGCACCCGGCTTCATGATAACATCCCATGTCCATTCTCTCTTTCAAGGAGTCCCCGGCGTTGTGGGCTCCGGAGAGTGTTGTCTCGTCATCCACCCACTTTGCCTCGCGTATAATGTAGCGAGCGAGCCTTGCAGCTGTAGTGACGGTGCTTCATGATGCCCTTGGTGAAATGGGCAAGTAGTGCAGCGTCTGCGGGATCATCGAGATTGTCCGACTGTGGGACCAACGTCTAGCTGGCGAAGCACAGCTCCTGATCTGAGGGGCTGTCAAACTGCATCTTTGGATGACTTCCAGGCGAGACCTCGAGCAGCAATGCGGCACTGGGCACACGCCACGATACAAGCCGAAGCCCTCTGCAAGAACTCTCTTCTGCCTCCTCAAATACCTCTCAGACGACAGAGGGAAGTATGTGACTTCCTCGCGGCAACGACTTCGAGACCAGGAGAGTCATGACTCTGCCACTGGTTTCACGATCGTTCACGCATTGTCGGGTGAAGGTGCGACGACCTGCCTGAGAACATTGCATGACAATGAGGTGAGTCTCTGAAACACGAACTCCAGAGTCTCCAATGCCAGTCCGAATACTTGGCGAACGCCTGCCACGTCCTTCAACAGTTCGGCACCCATTTCCCTAGCCTCCTGGGTCGCCCCTGCAAGTACTGAGGAAGGACAAAGCCTACCCATTACGTTGGGCACGACCGATATACTGCAACGTCAACGTCCGGGTTGACACATCGCGCCATGTCCTTCCTAAATGCCACAGTTGCGTGGGCGTCCGAACGTTGACGTCCAAGTGGACACAAGACGCCATGTCGTTCTCTGGTGCCACTGTTGTTAATCCGGGGAGGCACGGCAATCGGGTAACCGAGCTCAGAGAGCTATAAGGTCGCCGACGACTTTCTTTCCAATGCGCGGACAGCTTTGCCATAGATCTCAATCTGCTAGACGCTGCTATGGTGACCGGCGCGTTATGAGACCGCAGGAGCCTTTTTTCAGATCGCCACACTGAGCAACGGCAACGCTTTTCTTGGCACAAGGCTCCAACCCGCGCCCCGATCGACGATACGACTTCACGACCACACGGTAAGCAACGCGACCACCGTCCCGAGAGGCACAGCATCAAGGAACCATCTGCCATTCTGGGGACCGCAGTCCACGGACGCAGCATCATGCGAAGTCCGTGTCGAGAGATATAGTGGTCGATCATCTGCTGAGAGCATCGGCCGAACTGGACCCAGTATGCCACTTTAGGTTGAGCAGTCGAGGTGATTCATATCAACCAGCGCAGAAAGCGTCGCCGTGTGGCGGGTTCGAACTTCGAATCGGAGATGCACATCGTTGTGGATATCTGTGGGCGATATTGTCGTGTTAACGAGTTGGCGAGAATGTCGTGTGATGCCCGTTCATGCAGGCGAAAATGCCCTCTTGACCTGCTGCGCCCTAATGGGCCTACAAGTTCCAGCACACTGTACCTGCCTGTGACTGTACCTGTGGCACGGCGCTCCTTAGGTCATGTTCCTAGACACGACATGACCTCAGAAACGCAAAACCAGGAAGGAGTCTTTCGCTGTGAGATGCAGATTTATAGCCTGCATGTGCTGATCGGATGTGACAACCAGCAGCTGGCCACTATTGTGGCGGTCGTTCGGCAGACGTTTTGTCAACTGACGCTTCTCTTGTCTAACCCCGAACACTTCAGGTGATCCAGTACCGCACGAGTGTGCTATGTGGTGTCTTAGTATAAAGATTGGGGTGAACAACTGAAAAGTGCTACCTTATCGGAATGGTGTAACGATGGTCCATCGGGCTTGCGTGTGAGTCTGCCCTGCGAGGTAGCAAGCGTTGTCTTGCTGCGCCAAAATTGGCAGACGTTCCTCGAACTTGAAGTCAGGCGATGAGGAAACTGTTTGAATGGCATTCTTACAAGTCGAGCGCTCTCGAATGCCTCCAGAATCGTGTTGTTCTCGTTATTCCGTTGACCTCGTATCTGCAGAATCCACAGTACAAATGGGGACTGCTACCAGTTGAGTATAGCCCATCGCGACCGCTCCGCACCAGCAAGTTGACGCGGGTCTCGGGCAGACAAGGAGCGTGTCCTGCACCACGCAAAATGGCAGCAGAAGGAAACATCACAGCACAACAAAATAGCTCACAGTAGCACAGATTGCTGAGCAGCATGACACTTTGCTCTGCAAAACGCTGCCCAGCAGAACAGGAGCAGCACAAAGCGGCCTGGTGATGCTTGTGACAGGAGATCCACACTCCTGTACAACTCTGCCGGTGGTCAGACTTCAAAAAAGGATAAGGAGCAGCAGTGATTAAACTTCTATATCCAACTTACTGATTTCCCATTCCAAGTAACAGCTGCACCTCCTCATGACGGGGCTCCTGATGTTCATGATATTGACCAAGCAGTACGATACATGGTAACCGGAATGTCCAGCATCTCGCTCACAATCCCGACTGGATGTGAGCTACGGCGGTGCCTCATCAGTACACATCATACAAGTGCAGCGAGATACTGTACATCAACCTCGTAGATATCGCTCCTCGACTGCAATGCCACATACACCCATGACAGTCATTGCGCTCACTGCTCAGCGACTGCACCACCATCACGCAAGTCCATAGCCACACGCCGCCACTCGTTCCACTACAGTGCCTGCCTCCCCTCATCCTGCACCCCCGATCCGAGCCTCCCGCCGCCATCCCGCACCCTTACCGAAAGGCACAGCAGGCACAGCGCGCGCGACGCGCACGAGCTCGCGAGCGTCAGCGAGGGAGCGAGCGAGTGTCGCGTCGGACTGCAAAGCACTTCAACATGCAGTAGCAGAGCTGGCCGTACATGTAGCGCGCATGACACTCAGGCAGCAGAGATAAAGGGTTATATGGAGTCACATCGGAATTGTTAATCGGGATAGCAATCTAGCTGACTAGCTCGGAGCTTCCACTACCTGCCCAGTAGAGCTTCAGCCCAAAAGGCAAGTCTCGATTGCTCTGCAGAATCAGCTACACCTTGATCGGCAGCAGTGGCCAGTAGCTTATGGTGGTAATCTGCCGATCATCTGACGTGGCTGCTAGGCCCATGGCAACCCATCGAACACAACCTTTCTAACACGACATCGCGAACACTCCCCTCCCCCTCCTGGACCCAGTTGCAGTGCAAACTAGAGCAAACTGTCTCCTATCTGGAACACCCTTCACTAATCGACATCACCAAGCGAGTCCGGATCGCAATACCGTAGTGGTTGTGATATATCCCACACGCCCACACATCTGCACTCCAAAAGTCCAGACTGTCGTGTCTCAGTCCGAGCTGTGCAGGGTGGTCCCAGGGCCACCGGCATGGCGCTGAATAGTGTCAATTCAAGATAGCCAGAGTGTCTGATTTGCCAAACACAGCGCAGCCGTCGTATTCAGAGCTAGCATACGAATTCGATTCACTGCTGATCCGACACATGCGCTTAGCTGTATTTGTTATCAATCTTGATGTCAAAGCAACCTTGCAGGTGTCTGCTCATGTCTGATTTGGCTGCCGGCTGGATGTACTCACCAAGAGTCACCCTCAATGCTCTATCCCCCTTGCTTGGCTGTCATTACTCCCTGCTCCCTATTCTTGCCCTCCTGCATGATCCGTTCTAGTTACTCTTGCTCTCCCTCTGCCCCCCTGGTCCCACAATCTCTGAGTGCATCAGATTGCATACAGGGTGCAAAAAGACCAAAAGACAGGGTCTGATCCGAACAGATAGCGTACAACTGGCCGTGTTCGATGTCCTATATATCTGCCCCCCCATATAACACGGTGAGTCTACCACAGAGTCCACCACCATAGACGCCATACGCCACTCCCTGCTCCCTGCTCCCTGTCGTTTTCCCTCCCTGGCCCGTTCTCCTGGACAGCTAGCGCAGAGTCCAATTCATCCACCATCGTCTCCTCGTCTGTCTCATCTGTCCATACACAGCGCTCCAACACAGATAGCGACTTGCTCGACGACTGACGACTGTCAACAACTGTCAACAACCACTCCAACAACTGTCGACTGATCATCACCTACTCCCCCCGCTATATCCCTCGCCGCGTCGCGTACTCGGACCCGTCGACCCTACTAGCACCACGCACGCTCGATCGCCCCCGCCTCCGCCCCACTTTTGTTTACAGCGGCAGTGTTGGACATCAGCATCCATCAGCGACTTCGAGCATCCATTGTGGAGCAGCAAGTGACCTGGTCCCAGTCCCAGCTTCCCAGAGCGCCAGACACGTAGACTCTGTGCCTGCGAGCGAGCGAGTGTGGATATTGACACTGCACTATTGCCACTCTTGGTCTGCACTGTTACACAGCCAAACTAGCCCACACGACCACTTCGACATCGACCTCTAGTGCATATTCTCTGTGCATTTCGCATCAAGGCCTCTGTCGTCCGGTACACAAACACAACTCCACACTACTCCATTGCACAGATCGCACCGGGACAGGAGCGACTGGCGACTGGCACCACAGGGCGAGGACCGTGCGACCGACCGATCTGTCCGAGCGACTCTAGGATCAGTACACAATAACAACCAGGACTACTCAGAGGTCACGTAGAGTGTGCATTCAACATGGCTGGTGGGTGTAGTGCTGCACATGAGTGATCTGGTGCTGACACAGGTCATTCGCTCGGCATTGACTTGTTGTACCTTCCATTTTAACTGTCCTTGTGCTCCTCGATTGTTGACATATCAATGGCATCCTAACCCCTCACTTTCCTGGCCTACATCATTGCCCTCTGCCCTCCCACTGTGCCATGGACGTCCCCCTTACAGCCATATACACTGTGTGAGTCGACGTCGAGGTCCGGACTGCGTCTCGTGCTGACCCCAGCTTCACATCCCCCAACCATGCGCCGATGCCAAACCACCTCCCGACGCTGATTGTCACTCCGCATGGTGAGCAGTACTCCAGGCTAGCTTCTAAGGCATTCTCTTACACCAGGCCAACCACACCAGATCCTCTACACCTATCTGTGAGTCTGCACACCTACTCTCATAGGACTTGCTGACCCCAGACACACAGAGGAGGTTCGTTCGCACTCCGCACTCACTCTTCTCGTCGCCTGTCCCCACTGACAGCAGAACCGCGTCAACTACCTCCTCACGCCCTCTCCCCAGGGCGACCTCTGCGTCGCGAAACTCTTCCCCCCACCACGCACAGGCGCAACGTCCAACTCGTCCCTCCCGACCATGCCGGGCCAACGGCATAACGTCGTGCGCTGTGAGGCCTCGCGCGACCTCCGGTGGACGATCGAGAACACGGGCGTCCAGCACCCGACGTACAAGATCGTAAACCAGGACGACACGCCGTTGTACCAGATCTCAAAGCCGAACCCGCATGCCGAGTGGTGGACAATGTTCTACTTCAAGTACGCAGGGCACCAGATCCCGCCCCGGCGTGTCGAGTTTGGCAAGATTGCAAAGAACCCGCCCGAGAAGGGTGGTGGGACGCGGATCACGATCACGGGAAAGACAGAGGACGAGAAGCAGGTGTGGCAGACGCTGGGGGTGGGGAATGAGGACTGTGTCGAGTGGGTCGTGGCGTGTGCTTGTTTGAATCTGCTAGAGTGAGTAGTGTGCCGGGTTTGACGTATCACACGGATCAGTGTCGGCGAGAAGGATCGGTCCTGGATCCGTGTTGAGGAGGAGGAGAAAAAACGCTTCCTTCGAAGAACTCAAGCTCAAACTCGAAAAGATTTGCTTTTCTTGCATTGAGACGCGGAAAGCAAACGTTGAGCGATCGTGGAGTGACGCAGTGCATCTTATGTTGCATACCGAACAGGATGTTGGCTCTGCGGTCGTCGAGAGCACATCTTCCGAGGTGCATTGTGCTTGGGACTGAAGGGTTTGCTCCTCGATGATTGGGCTTGTCCTTCGTTGACAGACCTCGATGTCTGCATCCCATGTGGGAAAGCGAGCTGTCTTCCTCGGATAGCAGTGTACTCTCTGGCCTCAGCTTGCTGATCCACTCGCTTGCTAGGATTTGCCATTTCTTTGAAGTTGGTGCCAACGGAAATGACCAGTCACCGCCCTTCTTCTCCTGCTGCATCCTAGTCAGCTCTTGTGTCACGGCGGCGTTGTGCAGGCAGCCAAATAAGGCAGCGACCATTCCTCGTGATTCCAGGGATCGCGGTGAGGCAAGCTACATTGCCCACTTGCTCTTCTTCCAGTCACCCACTCGTCGTTAATCATCTGTTTCCCTGTTTCATTATATGTCCTTCTACTTCCGCCTGCCCCGACATCGCTGACAGCAGCGACCAAATCCTCCAAGCCGCAGAACGCAAGCACTCCGGCGCCGGCCCGGCATCGACCGCCCCCTCCCCCGCAGTCAGCCGCGTCGCCATCCCGCCCCGCGGCTACCCTCCCGCTGGAGTCCCCAACGGGCGCGGCATCGCCTCTACTGGTCCCGGGATCGCCTCGACAGTCCCTTCGCAGGGGTACCGCTCCCCTCCGCCGCAGCAGGGCCGTGCGCCGATGCCACCGGGAGGTGGGGGCCACCACCCGAACATGCGTGGAGGGCCGCCCCGTGGTGCGCCGCCGATGCAGCAGCAGGGTGGGAGGCGCTTCTGACAATCAAAGAAGTAGGGGGAGTTGGCGTAGGGGGTGTCTGGCGTGAGAGGGCAGCCGCGTGGGGGTGAGATGGGGGTGGCTTGTGATGGATGGCAGGCGATGCGTGGGATGCTCAGGTGTTGATTTGGGCGGCCGAAAAGTCTGGGTCACCGGTGTTATGACTAGCATGGGGGTGACGTGCATGAAGGGGACAGCGATGGTCAGGCCTGAGCTAGCCCTCACGATCATCTGAGGATCACTCTGTCAACGCTCAGGCCCCTGTCATCCTGTTCTAAGCAACACCTATCTTCCCCTATCGTAGTCTTGACCACCCACCTCTTACAGCAGCCACCTCACCTCGCCTCATCATCTGCCACTTTCTTCGCGCTCCACCCTGTTCGCTCAACGATCGTCAAGCTCCATTTACAGTAATCGTCTTGTGGCTACAGCAACTCCTCTCTGGCGCTTCACCTGGCCTCGGTCATCCCCAAAACTTCACTCTCCCACACCCATCCCTACCCCTCCCCTCGCAGTGTTGAACACTTCATGAACACTCTACTACCTGCTGGACATGTGGGTCTTGGCTCGACTTCATCGATTAGTCCCAGGCGGACAAGGGCCGCGACCTCCCCGCGACCTCCCCTTCCCAACTTTCTCGGCATGGACAATGACTCTTTGGGCATAGGATACCGCCATATATACCTGTGATATGCAGATATCCGCTAGCTACCGTACTAACATGTGGGGAGATAGTGAGGAGGGCAATGCGGGAGGTGCGAGAAGGTGTTGCGGTGCAGGGCATTATCAGAACTCGAGGCGCCCCCTGAGACACTCAGAGCGATACGAATACACGACTGTCAGCCATACACAAGGATGTGCGGGAGGCCCTCGCCTTCGTGCCAGAGGAGCAACGAAGCTCCTTGACAATGCAACTTAATCATCTACTGCGAACGTCGCCACGTACGGCTTTCCTCTGGCTTGGGATTATGGCATTTTATTTTGACAGTCTACGCGCGTGATCACAGAAGATACATTCACAGTAGCTCCACATTTCATGAAAGCCTTCGGGCAGCTCATACGGTGCACAGTGATCTTTGGCGCTATGATGGCTTCGAGCACAATCACCGATGTGGAAATGTCTTTGGAGGAGGCGGCTCATCAAGCACAGAGAATATGTAATGAGGCCCCGTTTAACTGAGCTCGACTGCGCAGCACGCACGATTCCACAGAGAATGTAATTCCATTCATCACCAAGCCCAAGAGTAATAGAAAGTACAGATGCTTCTTCTGCGGCGCTTTCGAAAAGGCGCTGATCTCGACCCCTGCTCATCAAAACAAGCTGCCGCTATCCTGACGGCAGGGGTGACAGCCGCACAGTAGGACCCCCGGGGACAATGGCGCTCCGACTTGCCTCGATAGCAACTGAGAGGCGCGAGCTTTGCCTTCGAGCCCTCTTGATCGAGAGGGCTGGGCACCGCCTCCGTCTGTGTCGTGCCAGTCGCATTGAAGGGGTTGTCACGGCGTATGGCCAATGTTGTCATGCCTGGACTTACGCATCGCGCGAGTTCATCACCACGGCGTTGAAGTCGTCCCCGACGCCAAACTCGTCCGCGAGACGCTTCACGTCGCTCATGTCCACGCGGTGGTTGTACGTCCCGTGGTGGGAGATCTGGGAGGTGACGTCTGTCATGGTGGTGAACTTGCGGTCGGCGGGGGAGAGGGGGGTGCGGAGGCGTTCTGTAACCTGGTGTGAGCGACAGGCCCATCGCTTCATCGAAGTAACGGGATAATCGTTACACGCCCGCTTTCTCTCGACTGCCACAGAAGCGGTGTGCTGCGGAAAGTGGCCATCCCTCTCGGTCCATGGAGGGGAACCTTCTGGTCCACCCGGAGGAGGCTCAGATCATCAGCCGCCAACTTCGATCCCCTCTTCCTTCTCGTGATCTGAGATCTGCGACGATCCAATTCAGTTGGACCATTCACTGGCTCTTCCCATGCTATCCAGTCTTCACACCCTTACATCCTTCCTCCCTCTTCTCGCCGCATCTCGGCATACACTTCCCCCTCGGCCACACCTCACCAACCTGCCACCACCACCAGCCCTGACTCACCTTTTTTTGAAAGCTCGGAATATCACCCCAGCTCTCGCTCTTGATTGCAGCCATGTACCGGTCCACGGCCTTGCCCCCGCCCTCGAGGCACATGAGCGCCGGCTTGCCAGCGAGGACGAACCCGGCGAGCCGGTACCTCGGCGCGTAGGTCACCATGTCCTTCCGCTTCTCCCGGGTGGATAAGCTCGGCAGCCAGAACCACACGCGTTCAAGCGGTCCGTCGTCATCATCCACCTCAGCCACAGCGGTCTCCGTAACCTCCTCAGCCGCCAGTGCAGCAGCTGTAGAGCGCACGTACTCAATCGCGGTCATGAGTGTCTCCGTCAGGTCAGGAGCCGGTGGCACGTCCGCCAGGCCGGTCGAGAGGGTCTCATATGCCGAGCGGTTCAAAAACGACGGCTGCCGTGCCACAATGTGCAGTTCCGGCGCGAACGATATGCACAGACTGATGCGGCTGTCCGAGTCCTCGAGCGATACGTTGACCACCGCGTCGAGAGTAGAAGTGCTCGCCTGGCCGACTCCCGACCCCACCTCTGCGGCCTGGAGGGCTGCTTCGGCTGCCGGAGACAGGTCAAGCTCCCCCTCCAGGGGGTACATCGCCGCTAGGAACTGGAGGGCGCTGAGCGCTTCCTCCCAGGTGGTCATGGGCTTGTGTATGAGACGTCAAAAGAAAGTTGAGTAGTCGAACAGCAGGTAAGCGCGGTGGAGGTGGGCGGTGGGGCAGAGTGGCTCCGTGCGGGGTAAGTGTGGAGGTGGTCGATGCTCAGCTATCTTTGTTGTTGTCCTCATGTGAACTATCGCGGCACTTTGCAGGAGGTATTCGAGCGCAATCCATGCCCATATTCTGGCCGAAGACCGGCATCACGCGCGAGCATGGCGTAGCTGTTGGGCAAAGAGTGGGCGATAGTCTGTGTGTCGTGCAGGTGGTCGAGAGCTGGGTGGGTTGATCTCAAATCAAGAGACCGCTAACGCCAAGCCGTTGACATCGCTCACGCTGGAGCAATTGCAACGTCACAAAGAGGTGAACAGCAATGACGGTTCACCCTTTGATGGCGCGCCGCTGCTAGAACCACTTGCTACTGTGTCTCATGTCGCATCGCCGACTTCAGAGGAGGTCTCCCCATATGGCCTGACTGTATGGACAAACGACTTTCTCCCGGTCTCAAACTCTGCAGCAGCAGATACAGTGCTCTACACGCCATATACGTCCCACCTAGCAAAGCTGACGTTGGGCGACCGGCCCGCGTATCAGAGCGAGGCGCTAGCGAAACAAAACGGCTATACTGCTTTCCGGGGCAGCGAGGGGCAACACGGCTCGGAGCCGGTAGACCTTGCTGCGGTGCTCCAATATGTGAGGCCCTGTAGTGACTTGCTGACGGCAGCTGAGCTGTGCTGGACAATTGCAAGATTTGATCGTCAACGGCAAGGTATCGGGTGACGCGCAATCGATGCAGCGTGCCAGGCTCCCAAAGGCTGTGACCCTGTTCTTCTCAGCCGTCCTCCTATCTTTTGCCTGCAGCATGATGTCGCTGGTATACCTCCCGCCTGGCAAGCATCCAAAGATTGTGATTGAGCTGAGACAACGGATCCGGCCGATGGACAATCACCTCGCTCAACCAGACAATTCTAGCACCAGTGATAGTGCAACCCGGCGCCTACCCCAATCCGAGGTTGCTCCTTCGACATGGTCGGAATCCCTTCTCGCTCTCCTTCCGAGGTATGTGCTGGTGTATTTCCTGTATTATGTGCCTTCCCACACAACTCTTTTGCGCCATCTGGTCACTGCATGTCGGACCCTTGCCACGCGTCATCCGTGGACAACCAGCATATGGCGGAGGAGCGCTGTTTGTACGTATGGGATCTCAAGCTCGAGTCTGACAACAGTGCGCCAACTTTCAGAGCGTTGTCATGATATGGCTTCCTACATGCCGCTGTCTCGACCCCGCCATCTGGCATCTGCCGGATATTACCACTATGATCAAATGAGATCGGTAAGCAAGAAATCGAGCTTACTCTGATAGCAGATTGATGGGTGGCTCGGCATAATGCTGGCATACTGGCTTACCTTCGACCGGCGTGTTCCCTACATTGTTGCTCATCTCCCCAACGCTGCCGTGCTGGCAGATCCGTTCATCTCAGCCCTCCGATGGCTGAATGCATGGCCTGTGGGACTCAAGCTCAACACCCCTCTCAGCGAGTTCATGTCGTCGTTCTTTATCCGGCTGCTGTCAGGCTGGCGAGGTGGGCAATGTGGCATTTCTGTGTCGACTGACAAACAGACCGAGCCGTCGTCATGACTGACAGCATGGCCGGACCGACTATCAGAGCCTTGAGCAATCTGTCCTTTCTGGGTATCTCGTTCATGTTGGCGGCAGTGGCCGACCTCACGCAGTTGGCTACATTGCACCTACGTCTCTGCCACCTTGTGACCGCCAGTGTGACCCGTTGGGTGCTTGTCGGACTAGGAAGACTGTGGGATTTGTTCCGGGGTAAGCCATTGCACTGGACTTGGAGAACGCTGACGACCAGGTCGGCGCTGGAATGTACTGCGCAAGCGAGTGGACTCGCACAACTACGACGTGGACACTCTATTTCTGGGCACACTGTTGTTCACGGTGGTCGCGTTCCTCGCTCCAACTGTGATAGCATATGCCGCGCTGTTCGCACTGGTAAGGCATTGCCAGGTCTTGGCGCTCATACAGATCAACCTCGCTATCACCAGTGCACTGCGGATTCTGTCCTTATCAGTCGCAGCCATCAACAACGCTCCGGTGTATGAGCTGACCGAGCGTATATTCAGACCGCAGAATGTCCCAGGTTTGTTCTCGATTGGGAATGGCTGACATCAGGTGGCATCGTATTTGACATACTTCCCCGTAAAAGCGAGGCCGATGAGCGAGTGATCCTTGAGCTGAAAGTGAGAGCAACGGTGATCAAGCTGACAAGCAGAGCACACCGCGCAGCTTTGGAGACATCCTTGGTCAATGGGCCCGGTCCACACTGCACAGCGCAAGTACGTAGAGCATGGTCCATCGTACTACAATTCCACGATTATAAATGCCATATTGCAAGTCGTCTTGCGGTCGATCCTTGTCGCCTTGACCCCGTTGTCTACATGGCCACAGCCAACCCCAGCAAGACGAGAACGATCCAGCTTGCCGCACCGACGCGCTTCATCGTCTCTGCCTCGTTGGTCTTCGCCCCGCTCTTCCCCGAGGGACTAGCCATGCTCGACCCTCCATCCTGGCAGCTGCCCCGCACGTTGCTGTATGACGAGTTGGCGGCTCCGAATGCGCCTACACAGGCGAGCCATGGCCGCCGGTCCGACGTGCAAAGGCCGAGCTCAGAGTATAGTTGTCCGGAAACGATGGTGCAGCATGTCTGAGTGACGAAGGCGTTCGACGCCGAGCAATTGCGGGGTCCAGTTGGCATCGTGTGTAGTGTGCTTCCCCCTGGCGTTGACCTTGTTAATGCCCGTAGAGCTCTTGTACGCCGTAAAGAATGGAGAGGCTGTGACTGTTGCTGCCAGGAGGCTGGGGTATTATGCACGAGCGCCTTGCAATGTGCTGAGAGGAGCGACGAGTTCTGGCAGTATGAGGGCGAGATATGACTCCATCTTTCTTGCACTCGGCTTAAGACTTTCCACAATCCGGACACAATATCTGCCAAGGCATGCAGGTACCATACCGGGTCGCAGGTTCATGAATCGGGCCACGCAGGCACACACGTCCAGCGGTCAACATTGCACAGCACTAGGATGCGCGCGTTCAAGCTAGCGGAGGGTTGTCTTGCCTTTCTACGCGGGTAGTGTCAAAAAGCCAAATATAGCCACCGAACAAGACATCCATTGAACGCACCATTCCATTTCCTGCGGACCGAGGTTGCTAGCGCCATGTACGTGCAGCCTGGGCCGATATCTGCCTTTGTGCTTGTGGTCATATTCCAGCTGGTTGAACGGATTCATGGAAACGTGAACATTGAAGCGGATGTGGAAGCGAGCAACTGGAGCGGAATGACAGCCAAGAACGTTGGATGCTGCTTCATGATGAAGCGGTTCGACGGTCATGCACCGTCGGCCATCAGCTTGACCCATCTCGAGCAATGATGCAAAGCATGCATGCAGTCGCTGTTATAAGGATCTATATATCACCAAACCATGACAATATCCATCTACCTCCTCCGGAACCATCCACGCCTCCAACCCAAGTAAAGGAATGCAAGAATGAGTGCAACTCCCACAACCACACCGACGACGATACCGGCGATTGCGCCACCCGACAGGCCGTGACCGCACTCGATGGCTGCGTCGCATGGCTTTCCTGAAGGGATCTTGTACGTGCCTGCCTGGACATGGACGTAGTACGGATCCGAGGCATTTGTCACAAGCTGAATGTCAGAGCTGTCGTGGAAGCAACACAGGAGATCTATACTCACCTGGTAGGCAGCTATGGCTGGGATATTGGCATTGTAGTCCAGCGCAACCTCGTTCTGCACCCAGTCGTCACGCCAGTCCCAGTACAGGTCGCTTGGGCGCGGTCCGCCGACCATGGCACCGTACAGGACGTAACGGTTCTCTGGCGGCGATGTGCGGACGTTGTTGATGTCGTTGCCGCCCGATGCTGCCGCGCTGTGCGGGTTCTTGGGAGAGTTGGGGTGTATTCCGACCATGTAGACGGCTGCTATCAGTGAACTGACTCTCCTGCTGTACATACCGTTAGCTGGGTTCTTGCCAAACGCATAGTCGATCTGGCCCTGAGCAAACTTGATGTACGAATTGCGTTTGTCGTCCGAGCTGGCAAGAGGAGCGTATCGCAGCATGAGGGTCGCCGCCGCAAGCGCGGGATTGAGGCTCGCCTCGTCGGAGTCGCCCTTGTAAAAGAGAAGACCGCCTTTGGTCATGTATGCGTTCTTTGCCTTGCCGTTGACGATGGCGTCGAAGTACTGCTCAGCTTGGTTCTGCCACCCCGTGACATTGGGGTCGAGCCCTGCGCCAGCAGCAAGACCAGGGCGCGCCATCGCGAGCTCGGCAAAGAGCACATACGCAGCGGGGGCACGAGCATCCCAGTTCCACACCGTCTGTCCCGTGCTGAGCGCATACTCTTTGTAGTAGGACACCGCATCGGCATAGTAATGAGACTCGTTCGTCGCGGCAGCAAGAGCAAGTGCCGCGACACACAGGTCGTCTCCCCAACCGCTTGACGCGTAAGCTTGTCCGGCCGTCGGCGAGCTCTTGGCGAAAGTTTGGTTGTCGTTCGACTTGGCCGTATCGTACAGCGAGATGGCGTGCTTCAGCAGCCTCTGTGAGTACCTCTCATCCTGCAGCGGTGCTGGAGAGTACGCCGAGTCCGAGGTGTTCCACTGCTGCCCGGCGTATGCTATTGCGCCTAGTGCGAACGCCGCTGAAGTAGAGCCCCAAGCGTCAGTCCCGGGAGCACTCGAGTTGACCTGGAAGACTGGTCGTGGCTCGGGAATGTTCTGATCTCCGCCCCTGGTGCGTTAGTCACCACTCCCATCTCTTCAAAACCCTCTCTACGTACCAGTACGAGTTGTCCACATCATCGGCAGCCACCTGCACGATGAGCACGTCGTCCTTCGGATGTGCCTGCGATCAGCCGACTGCCTTCTCCATCACCGACCTTCATCATGTAGTCGTAGCCCCATCGCAAAGTGCCGTCGAGGTATGCCGTCTGCTGTGCCGCCTCGTACCCTGGGCCATACGACATGGCACCCCATGACAATGCGAACAGCGTAAAGCCCAGCGGGTAGATGTGCTTGATGTACTGCATTGTCAGCCACCATTCTCAGATCACCCCTCACGTCTCCTGCATCGAACCATCCACCTGTCAAGTCCATCCCGGCCTCCTCTCCATCGTCGAGACAGCTGTTGTTCCTCCACTCCACACGGTTCCCGTACGTCCCCTTGCTCAAATCACCACTCCGTTGCGCATCGTAGAAGTATAGCCCGTTGCCGAGCACTGCCTTCCATTGCGGGTTCGGCGAGTCGGTCGACGCTTGTGTCCCCTGCGATGCCGGCGGGGGCGAGTATGTCGGCGACGGAGTGAGCTGCGCGCGTGCGCTGTCAACAGCCAGCGCCATAAGCGCCGCGCGAGCAGCAAAGCCAAGCATCCTTGCTGGCTGGGATGTGTTGAGACGATTGTTCAGAAGAAGAAAGCCAAACGATTTCAAGCTCTACGTCTGCTAAGCCGCATGTATACAAATCGGGTTCAGGCACTGCTCACTGCGGGATGACGTTCAGCCCCGGTGCGACACTCGGCGGGGCAATGTTGTCGATCAGCAAAAGCACAGGAAAAGGCTACGCCGGGTAGCGGAGGGATGCGCAGCCTGCACGCGTCGATAGGCTACTAAAATCCGCTGTTAGCAGACAGAATTAGAATGCAGAGACGAGTTAGACATCAATGGCAAAGGCGGCTGTGCAAGCCGCTGGTCGACGTCGACGCAGGCCATCGCTAGCTCACCTACCTTAGCAAGCTTAGCATGGTACATTGCGAAAAACGAGCGTTGACTGCGGCGGCGCATGTGTCTCGGTCGGTGAGTCGCAGGGTTGTTTGTGCTGCAGTGCCTGGCCCCGGCGGTGCGATAGCGCCATGAGCCTAGCCCCTCGGCGCACGCTGTCCACTGTCAATGGCTGAAACTGGCCGCCGTGTGCTTTCATGTCTCGTGGCACCGCGATGGTCAGGACATCTCATACATGACATGCTGTCAGTAGTCAAACACCTCCCTGTCATTAGCACTGACGCGACGCGCACCCACATCCCGCCGTACTCCACGACGCGAAACAAGCCATCGTCGCTGATTGCGAGGCTGTGCCCGACTCTGCATCATCAGCCTCAATGCACATTGACAGCTCACGCGCTGCGCCAGTCACCGCCCAGATCAGACGCAGTCAACTGGCGGTCGTTCCACTCTTTGACCTCTGATTCTGGGACGCCGCGAAAGAGGACCTGTCGTCAGCGGGCTGTGTATGATGTTGACTTACGAAGATTCTAATGAACACGTCCGGCTCGGGGCAGAGAGTGAGCTCACTGGAGGGCTCGAGCTGCTTCTTGTTCAGAATCCTGGTGTCAACCACTATGTCCGTCGCATGAGACACACCGGTACGCCTGTCGTCAGTCAGGAAGGCCTGTGTGACACTCACGATATGGCTATGCCTCCACACACTCGGCAGCCATCCTGTGATCATCGAGCTGCGGCTCTCAGGCGGCAAACCGAGGTGCGCGAGCACGCGGTCAATGTGGGGCAGGAAGTGGTCGCGGGGGAGGCACCAACCGTTGCACGGACGGATGTCGGGGTAGGCTGTGGTGAGTGTAGGCGGTGCGAGGTGGCTTACTCGGGTTGAGGGGGCCTTCTGGGTCGACCTGGGGTTTGGGGCGAGGGCACTTCGTTGGCCTGGTGTGAGGCAGATGGACATATGATCTCGTATCGACTCACAAAAGTTCGAAGAACAGGCCTCCCGCCTCGACACCAGACACGAGGTCTTGCACCACTCCTCCAGGGTTGACACGCAGGAACCAGCGCATGGTCGTCCTCCCTCCTTCGTCGTGCAGAGTTGTAGGTGGGTATGCAGCGGTCACTGACCACCCTTTGACTGATGCTATGACTTCCAACTGGTGTCAACGTTTGTCGAGGTTTCCAGTAGGAGACATGGCTGACCCTCGTTTCACTCACACTCTTATCCTCTGACGAGTATACGTCGATGTTGGACCGCATACTGCGCGGGCGGAAGAGCAGCCGCACTACCCCTACATCGTGTACGACCACTGACGAGATCAGCTCAAGCTACCTGGGCTTTTACTCTTCGTTAACTCCTCGTTCGGACCGAGCTGCCTGCCTCGGAAGGTGTGGTTCTCGCCCTAGATAATCTATCAGCTCCAATCACCTCTCGCGGACGTTCTTATGCCTTGAGAACAACGAAGCAACGCTGCAGATGCCACAAGTCAAAAGCCTCCCAACTGAGCTACCGAACTCCACATCAGACCACTTGACCTCCATAACAACATCTGACGGGGTAAAGCGTTCCCCACAGAAGCCCAAGTCACTCACAGACACCTCCAGTAATCCAACGTATTCTGATATCAGCTCCCTTCGTGATGACGCTCAACAATACCCACTCCCAGCTCCAGGACCCTTGCCTAACTCGCTGGCATCAGTCACGCATTACTCCCACGCACCCAGTCATGGCTGCAGTCGTCGCGGCTGACTTCCCAGCCGTGGTCTCACACGCCACATCGTACGTCCCGGTAGTGATCTTGGCTGCTGTCAAATGTGTCGTCCTTTTACTCACGCTCCTCCTTCTTCGGTGCTGCCTTCTTGTCTTTCCCTCCACCACCACCTCCACCCTGCTGTCAGCCGCGGTGATCGGCACCATGCTGCTGACAGGCTCACTTCCTTCTCGTATACGTGCACGCCGAGGGTTATGATGTGCTTGTGCGCGCATGCGTAGTGGTAGCTTGTGTCGTCGGCTCTGGGGTCAGCTAAGTCGACCGCGTATCGATTTGGATGCCATCCTGAACCCCGGTATGCACTCGAGGCACTGAGGCCACTTGCTAAGCTGCTGTGAACATTGAGCGCCAGGCGCGAACGATAGGATCTGAACAATTAGGCATCATATCGAACACTTTCATGTCCATAAGGAGTGCCACTTAGCACTCTCTGACCTGGACCGGAGCTTCTCCATTGATCCGTCAATGCTTTCAGCCAGGCCACTCTTCGATGAGGCAAGTGTTGAGACGATGCCACAACCCCTATGCCACCCTTTGGGGAGGCGATGGGTGAGGCAGATAGCACAGCCACATCACGATACTAGTGGTGCTTTCCTCGGCCTACTCACAGGTAAACAGCGCCGTCGCCATTCCATCCGGCCCATGCGAGGTCAGCCGCCGCGCAGGAGAGGCGGACACCGTGTGTCGAGGGAATGGCAAAGGCTGAGACTGCGAGGGCTACCGCTTTCTGATGTCAGCAAAACCTTGGGACAAAAGATGGGAACTAGGTGGAGCACGAGGCTCGGGTTGCGAATGTCTTCATGCGTAGCCGCCACCGCCACAGCCAGAGGAATGATGTCCCCACAGCGTGGCGACGACATGCACCGAGATGCACAACGCAGGCGACGTAAAGTCGCAACACTCACCTCCAGAGACGGCGGCAGCTCAGCGTACATCTGAGCACCATTGCAATCCAGGATAATCGTACGCGGTGGGGTTGTCATCGCTGCCGGGTTTTACTTCGATACTAGACCTGGCTGCCTGGAAGGGGGCTAGGACCACAGAAGTCTGGCACTGAGAGAGAGAACATGAACGCAATACACCGGGGAGCAAACTGACAGCATGTTGTGACCAGAGCGTGTGTTTTGCTTGTCAGTGTTTGTGTGTTGTTTGTGCGATGTCTGTGTGATGTGCTGGTCAGTGCGGGTGCAGGAATGCTCCGGATCACTTGTTGCAGTTTCACAGTTAGGAGCACGGATCTTCGCGATGCAGGCCATAACCAACTCATCTCCTGCCAGACCATTCATGAACGAAGATCGCCAGCACTAGCATGTATACGATGCTGAAGCCCTGCGGTAGCAGCGGCGGTCGAGGAGTGGACACGGTGATGGAAGGACATGAAGACCACCGCTGGTATTCGACGGAGACAGCGCCGCCACATGTGATTTCTCAGCCCGTTTGAAGCGAGCACGGTTCTGCCCAATGCCTCTATAAATGCGATATACACCAGTATCGTCACACCAGGAAGTGTGTTGCCCACTCAATGCCCTCAAGTTACCACCCACGATGTTGTGGTAGTCATAAAAGCGCGCCCGGTGCCCCAACGTGATCCTTATCTCGGTGACCATACCGAGAGGCACGAAGCCCACTAGCCGCGAGCAGATCTCGTCCACCCCCTACAGCATTTCCATTCACCACCCAACGTCCGCTCCACGGAATTCTGGTGCCCGTGCCAGTTGCATTCCAATAGATCACCATCTAGTAACGCACCTGTGCCTGTGCCAAACTCAATGACATGAGCCTGCCGACACATTCCGCGCCGATCGTCCACCAGCTCCACAAACTCGAAACATCCTGTACCTCGCGCCTCGTGGCGTCGTTATCTCTAGGCACAGGATCGACAAGGTACCAACTTACGAGCTCTGAATGTTCACTGCTGGATCTGCTGAGGGAGGATAAGTCGCAGAGCGTGTGATGCTTTGCAGTTTGGGTATCCCTTCTTGGTTCTACGGCTGGAGGAGGGCAGTCGGGCAGTCAGACATATGGGTCGTCAGCTATCATCGAAGCGAGGCGGTTCAAGGTGGCAGCCAGTACTTTCCTAGGCATGCAATTGTAGTGTTTGTAACGCTCGAAAGAATGTGCCGACCTGACTGACAGTCATGGTTTACAGACGATCTGGGGACTTGGCTGCTCAGCTTCTGTGGCTCGAGAAACCGTTGCCGGTATGTAGCTCCTGTAGCTCGGGGAATCTCAGATGAGCGTTTTGAAGAGTCGCAATATTGTCACAGATCTCAATCGTGCTTCTGCTGCAAAGAGGTTAGGACTGTCACAAGACTGCGCGGCCTAGGTTGCAGTGAACTGGAGTGATAGTCCAGCAGCGGAGAACGCCCCATCGACAGTGCTGCGAATTCGGACATGTGTTGTAGCTCGCGTTGGGCTTCACCATTCGCTGCTGCGGCATCTGCGATGCGTGTTCGAGCTGTTCGACAAGTTGCTTTCAACATTCTGCAGTTGGACAATGCGAGTGAGATTTTCAGGCGTAGCTTCGACGTAGCACGTTCGGCGTCAAGGACATATGCTGTGACCTGTTCCGTATAACTAGTACCCCGTCGTGCACCAGTCATGTGAAGGTCGTATCCAACGACGATAGAGTACCACCGGCAATGTGAGTACATCGAGTCGGATCGGACATCGGCGGAGCTGTGAGACCCAGACAGCTGCGTTTGCATAGCCGTGTCCTTTTTGTGAGTACTCGGCGCAGTCTTATAGTCCAATTCGCGACTCATGGAGAGCTAGGGGTAGACATGAGAGCTAGGGAGGATAGGAGAGCTAGGGTTAGATATGAGAGCTAGTGGTAGATATGAGAGCTAGGGATAGATATGTATGTGAGCCAGGGGTAGAGAGCCAGAGCTTTGCAGCAATGACTCTCGCACAGGTTCCTTCTGTCATTACGAGTGGATCCAGCCTACACGAGGTGCGCCGTATATCTACGCCATTCATAAAGTCACCGCCAGCGGATATATAAGAAAAGAGCCAGCTATGAACCTGCGCCACATCTGGCCAGATTATCGAGAAAGAGGAAAGGAAATGATTACAGCCGCCGAGGGGCGGATGGGAGCTATGCAGAACTGAGGCGCCCGAGAACAAGAGATATAGACCGGAAGGGGGGAGTGGACCGAAGGGGCGAAGTGATATACCAGGAGAGGTCGAGTGTTGGACGAATGGGGTGGGGGTGGGTAATGTTGACCGTGCTTCGACCTGACAAGGGAGGTCATGAATGCGGCTGCTGAGAGTCGACCGGACCGCCGTGAGGAGGTTACAGAGAATTGATGACCGCCAGTGCTGTTGAGGCTCGTTGATATGTTGTACTGTGAATTACTGCTTGCAGGTGGCTGACCAGGACTTATGATGTTGGCAAAGGTAGATCGAGTGACGACGCCCTTGCCTACTCCGGAGTGACGACGCCCTTGCCTACTCCGCAGTGACCGCCTTGCTGTCCGACTGCTCGGCGGCCCGCTCTGCAGCTTCGGCCAGCGACGCCGCCGGATCACGGCCATCCCCAGGAGCGCCCGGGTACGGGTAGGCAAAACCCGCCGCCTGGCCATCCTCTGCCGTCTGCGGGCGCGACCTCGCCTCGTGCTGCGGCGAGCCCAGCAGCGCACTGATCGCGAGCGAGGACCTCCGCTCAGCGGCGGGAGGCAGCCACATTGGATCTTCGCCTCCGGGGGCTGGTGCTTGCGCTGTCGCTGACTGTCCTTGAGCAGAGCCCGACGTGCCCGGCGCGCGGGGCGGCTCACCAGCTGATGGAGGGGGTGGTGCTTGTGCCTGTGCGTCCCCCTCCGTGCCCGTGCGGGGATGCTTGCGATCTCCTCCGGCATCGTCGCCTGCGCGACGCTTGTTTCGCCCATCGTATCCGGGGTACGGGTAGGCGTTACCTGTGCCTGGGGCGTTGTACTGGAATGGCGAGTCGCTGCTGTTGCTGTTGCCGCCTCCCTGGGGGCCGTTGTAGCTGCCTGCGTAGTTGCCTGCTGAGCCTGGGGGTGGGGGTCCACCTGCCGATCCGGGGGGCGCAGGCTGGTTAGCAAACGTACCGGCCTGCTGCTGCGCGGGGGACTGTTGCCCGTAGTACCCCGGCTGGCCACCCTGCTGCCCCGAGGGGTAGTGGTAGCTGCCTGACGAGCCGGGGGGTGGGGGGCCGTAGTGGTTCCCATCGTGGGGGTAGTGCTGCTGCTGCCCGTCGGGGCCTACAGACGCAGCTGGGTTCTGGGGGTACATGTTCGGGTCGGCCTGTGCGTAGCCCGAGTGCGGTGTGCCGGGGGACTGCCACTGGCCCGGCGGGGGCACGTTGCCTGCATTCGGGTAGGGGTACATCGGCGAGTGGGGCGGGGGGCCATGCGCAGAGGATGGAGGCTCCGAGTCTGCATAGTGACCTGGAGGTGCTGCTTCGCGGCCATTAGAAGAGACAGGGCGGTACGGGTAGGGGACCTGGGACTCGTCAGAGCTAGAGGTGCCAGGGGCTCCTCCGGCGGTCGTTGGGCGACCATGTGCGGAGCCAGGAGGGGGCTGGGCGTAATAGTCGCCATGAGGAGGGGGAGGGGGGTAGCTGCCAGCTGAGGACGGGGGGCGGCGGCTGGGTCCAGCGTCCTCGGGGTAGCCGGCTGAGCCAGCAGTCCCGGGAGGCGGGTGGTCGACACCTGGCTGGCCCGGGTATGGGTAGTCCATCCAGCCTCCGCCTGCAGTGCGAGGGCGGCCATCATGGGGCGGCGGGGCACCCCAAGGCTGCTGGTGGTGGTAGCCTGGGGCAGCGCCGGGGGGGTAGGGGGCAGCAGCGTTTGGTGGTGGCACAGCGGCGGCAGCAGCAGCGGCCGCAGCTTGGTTGGCTTTGCTGCGCTCGCCTCGTGGGCGCTCAACTGCATTCTTGGGGACCTCGACGACCTCTCCACGACGGCGCTGCTCCCTGTTGGCACGTTGGGAGAGCGCAGCGTGGACTGAGGCAAGGGAGGCGAGCATGGCTTCGTTCAGCTGGGTCTGGTCGGCATGCACAGTGGCAGCATGTTGGCGCAAGTTGTCGAGGCGAGAGAACGCCTTGCCACAGTGGCAGGGGAAGGGGCGCTCGCCAGTGTGTTTCCTGGGGTCAGCGAAGTTCGAAGGGGTTTGCCATCGTTATCGAATAACGCGCGACAACGAGCATCACGAGATGGGCAGTACCCCTGGGGGCATTGACCTCATGCCTAGAGGCGTGACAGCAAGACTGATCACCATACGTTGGGAACGAGGCATCAACTTCATCTCTGAAGCGATGACAGCAGAACCCAGAATTGTGCCTCTCCCATCGCTATTGGCGTGGTGTATGACATCGGCTGAAGAGCAGACATCATCATACAACAGGGCAATTCTGTCGAGGCATCGGATAGCATAGTGAGGAGTGCACTCATCCATAACTTGTCAAGCACGCCTCAGCAGGACAGCTGATGTTATGTAGGACAAGGACAGCAATGCCATTGTAGGATGACAAGCGCCTCTGTAAATGAGAGACACAAAAGAGATGTGATGGTTTGCCAACCAGGATTCGATGCCTGAGGAATTCGCAACCACTCTGTAGTAGAGATGTGCTTCTGCATGACAATGGATGCCTCTGCAGAACAGATATGACCTCTGTAGGACAGATAATGCCAGTGCAGCACGCCACTGTGGGATGAAAGATGCCGCTGAAGGACAGATAATGCCTCTGTGGGACAGGAATGCCTCTGTAGGACATGTCATGCCCCCGAGGACAGATCACGCTCTTGCAGGACAGGTGTTGCCTCTGTAAGTCAAGCCAAGTGTTGTCTTGTAGGACGGTGAGGCCCTGTGGGACATCTGATGCCTCTGTAGGATAGAGACACGAACGAAAAAACACCAGCATGCGCTATCTGAAGCTTGAAGCATGAGATGCTTTGCAGCCTCTCTGGTTGGACAGAAGATGACTCTGAAGCCAAAGACACGAGAGAGACACAACCACTCTCCTTTCCACGCTCGAAGCATGAGATGCTTCGCAACTTGACTCACCTCACATGCCTCGCCAGGTGCTCGCTGCGAGTAAACACCTTGTCACAGTCGCCAAACCCCCTGCAGCGGAACATCTTGCCTCCCGAGATGCCGACGGGCACGATCGGCGCCCCCTCGGGGGTGTACGAGTCGGCCGACGTCGCGCTCACTGGCGCCGGCACAGGCGCGCTCGTAGGGGGAGCACCACTGCGACTGTTCGCCGTCGATGGCGGACTGGGGAAATTCGGGTCCTGCGTTTGACCAGACATGTTGTAGGGTTGCTGGGGCTGAGGGGGGTATGCGACGGGTGCAGAGTTGGGCTGCGGGGGGTATCCGTGAGAGGACCCGGGGGCAGCGTCCATGTCTTGCTGTGGGTAGGGGGATGTGTTGGGCCTGCTGACGCTGGCACCAGCAGAGGAAAAGGGGAGACGCTCGGGTTCGGGTGTGAGGGGAGCGCGAGGGAAGGGGAGGGGAGCGCCGTGGTGAGACGAACCTGGGCGAGGGTAGTGGGTGGTGTGGTCGTCCTGGGGGTATGTCAGGTGCGGGTGGGACGAGCGTGTGATAGTGGGCGCCGTTGTCGTCAAGGACATGCAGCGGCCAGACGGGACGTGATTAGGCTAGCCTTGCTAGAGGCAGAGGCGCGTCCGAGGGAGTATGGTGGCTGTGGAGATGTCAGCAAAGTTGGGAAGTGGATATTGAAGGAGGTGAGGTACGAGGATTCGAGGTACAGGCGATGAGTGAAGTAAAAGGCACTGCACGCAGGTCCGGACGATCAGTAGTGGCTGATAGGAAAAGGGGGCTAGATGCAGTACAAGTACCGCATCTGGCATGCCATGCAAGAGTGCGAAAAGTGTGCTTGAGTGTGCATTGGCCGCTTGCAATGATGGATGGGTAGGGTGTGGATGATGATGTGGGACACCGGAGTAACAGCGCTCAACATCCCACATTCAAAGCCACCATGTGCTACTCCAACCTTGCCAGTACAGCAGACATTGCGCTTTGCATGCAGTGCTTCACTGCTCTGCCTCAGGCGCAAAGTATGCGTGCGAGAAGCAGCAGAAGCTCTGAGCTTGCTCCAAGAAAGCAGCAGAAGCGCAATAAGCCACGAGAGCGCATGTGGGCCAGAGCAGCTATCATCCCCAATGTGAAGCAGACCACTCACCTCAAGCACCGATGCGAACCCACTCTACAACCAAGCTCAGTGCCAGTGGTCGTGATGATAGCAACTAGACACTGCTGGATAATATCAGCACTGAGACAAACAGATGGTAAACTGGGCCGACGAGGAATGCGCGAGAATACATTCGGAAGACCGTGGCATATGCAAAACCACCTGCGAGTGAGGCAACCCTCTTGGCCACCCCCACCTAGCACCTCTTCTTAGCAATCACTGCTGCAGCTTTGTTGAGCAAAGCATATGCAGTGCATCGCAGAGCAAGCACCATGCATGATCGCAGACACGGATGGATGCCAAAGCATCAGTATCGAGGCATTTGCATGCGCCCCGATAACCACTAGAACAGGCCCCAGGTCCCCCCTCGCGAGTGATGGTTGTAGGGAGAGATAGCCACTTACCAGGTACGAGACCGATGGGGGGTTGCGGGGCAAGCGAGCTCTTTCGGCGAGCAACCCAATGCAATGCAATGCAATGCAATGCTTATGCGTGTTCGAGGGTGTCGTGCGGATTGAGCGTGCGTGCGTGCCAGTATCGTGTCTGATGACAGATGAATGTGGATGTAAGATTGCAAGAAAGCAGATGCAGGTGCAGGTGCAGCTGCGATGCGTGCAACTCGGCTTTGCTGGATGGATGCACCAGATGCTCCTTGCTCGTTGAATCTGTCTGTCCGCGCAGCAAATGGGATGAAGGGTGAGGGGGGGTGAACGAGGGGGAGGTTCGGAAGAGGGAGGGAGGAAAGCAGCACAGGGGCAGGAGGGAAGGTGGCCTTTTGCCGAACGGGTGAGGGGTGAGGGGTGAGGGGTGAGGACGAGGGAAGGTGAGGTAGGGTGAGGGACGGACTACTGGGATGTGTGGTACCTGGTGGCTACGGGGTGTTTTCGCAAAAAACGATGCCTGTCTACAGAATGACGCAACGAGGGTTGATTTGATGTTGATGCTCTTCTGCAGCACTTGATCACCTCTCGATGCTGATGCTGATTCTTAGCGAGCAGGAATGGATATCAGGTGTTGCTGAGGGTGGTGATGCGATAGAATGTGGTGGTGGATATGTACAGTGAAAAGAAAAGAGAGATATGAATAGGATGTTGTTGGGTCGACCACTGAAGCAGAGCCGCCTGCTGTTGGCAGCTGTGGTGGCGTGCGGGGTGGGTTGGGGTCTCGGTTAGCCTGTGATCAAGAGGCACGGCAAACTCGAGCAAGGAGCAGAGGCAGAGGCAGAGGGCAAGAGGGACAAGGGAACGGAGAGCGCGGAGAGACGACGACGGATGAGTGAGAGGGATGAGGGTTGGTTGGGAGCATCTTTAGCAAGTGCATCAGGTGCAGCCATGCAGCCAATTCTCAGGTACCGCCCGCCCAATCTGCCCGCAACCAGCAAGCAACCATGCCAACTGTCTCTGTCAACTGTCTCTGTCGCTATGCTTGCCACCATGCATGCATATGTCGCTCGCTCGCGTTTCTTTGTTTGTCGCATGTCGCAACGCTCGCTCGCTTTCGTCTCTCCGACTAGCCGAGACACGACGTCCCCAACTTTTTTTTCTTCTTTCTCTTGCCTCTTCTCTGGCTATACATCTCTGCTGCTTCGGTATCTCTCCTCTCGCATAGTTTGTCCGTTGCCAGCACTCTCTCCCCCATCTCTCAGTTTCCATCGGCATCTCTCCGCGACTGGGCGTTGGCGTCGTCCCTTCTCTCCCTCGAGATTGGGTCATCCCGCCCATTCAAGTGATCTTCTCGGGTTCCTCCACTGCGAGTCTCTGCACCTCTGGTCAGTCATCGTTGCTCGGCTTTTTGCCTCATGCCTCCGTGCCGTGACCATGTGAGGGATCTACGAGTAGTATAACAGCTTCTGGTGCTCTTGCTCTTTGCGTTGCTCATGCTGCTCCCAGAGCACATGCTGCATCTCCGCTCTTGCTGCACAGAGTCAGAATACTAGGGATCATCGTAAGGGTCTTCTGCAGTTCGGCCTACTCTCACACCACATAGCAGGCAATACGGCCGTCAACTCAACTCTTCTACCACTCTGCGCTCGCTCGCCGCCCCCGACCCCGCCCGCGCTGCTGTCGTCGTTGCTCACTTGTTCTCCGCAGAGTACTCTCGCCTCTCTCTCATGCTTTCAGCTCATACAATGTCGCATGTCGCAGCTGCTCATCCTATTTCTCGCCAACGTCTAGAGCAGAGCGGGCAGCGGCCAGGCCGTGCCTTAGTATAGGGTCATTGTGAGGAGATTCAAACCCTTTGCCCAGGGATGATGGGTTGCGCGTTTTCTCACAGTTGGAGTGTTTGGGCACGGAAGCAATTCGCGGACATTTTGCGACTTCCACTGGAAGTTGTACTGCCAACTGGAAGGAGGGCAACATCGCTCTACCTACCCTTCCACAACACAAGAGAATGAATAGATATCTAGCTGCAAGATTCTGCAGCAAGTTGACAAGCTGAAGTGAGGACGATGCTTCGTGTCGATACATACAGTCGAGTGCGCTGTGTATTATCCTAGGAGGTAATTTACCACACACCGAGTCCGACAGAATCGGGAGTCACCTCAACCTGCTCGAGCAACTCCTTCTCCACACGAATACGTGCTAGTAGTAGTGCTAAAAGCCGAGACGGCAGGGTAGCCCTTACTAGGTTCCCTCCGGGGCGCCGAGGAGCTGGATTCAATTGCATTTGAGACTAGTGGTAGTGCGATGACTTCGGGCATGTGCTATTTGGCTGAGCTGGTGGGTTGAGCATGCTACCCGTATGGGCCTCGTAGAGTGTGTGTGTAGGGAGCTCTTTCGAGCTAGCACCCCTCCCCCTCCAGAGTATCGTTCCGGTGCTAGACTCATGCCGTCGGAGCCCAACATGATGACCAGAGGGAACATAGTGCTACTCTTGCCGCGGCTGTAGGTTGACGAGATGGTGCCAGCATCAGTTTCGGGCGTTTGTGGCGATTTGCTGTCGTCTCGGCATTGCGTCTGGGTCCTAGTTGTCCTCTCGGCATTGGCATTGGGTTTCTAGTTGTCCCAAGATTAAAATGAGAGCAGGGGTAATAGCATCAAAAGTCGGAGTCCTGGCTGGCAGGAGGATGCAGCAAATGCCGGTGTTCAGACATGCTGTGATCTGCACGACCAACCGACAAGCTCACTTGCTGCACTTCTGTGCGTTGGTGTAACCAAAAACACAGCTTTGGTCGATCCGACAGGTGCAGATCACTCAACACGCGCTTGGCCAGATATAATCAGCTGTGTATGGTGAGGCGACAGGGGAGGGGAGGGGTTGCAGTACATGATGATCATTTCCGCGTGAGTTAGGCACTGCGGCTGAGGAATGTCAAGCACCGACTTGTGTGTTGGATATTACTAGCGGCCACATTCCTACTAATCAGGCAGCGTGACTAGCCCGTCCATTGATCTTGCAATGAAACAAGAACAACGCCCTCTTGCTCGAACTATCTGCCGCAGCTACGACGTAGGTCTGATAGCTGTAAGCTTACTCTGAGCTTGAGCTGTACACGTTGACGAGAGTGCGTAATCCCAGTCCAGGTCGTCCACTTTCGGCGCTCTCGAGAACGCGAAACTCTACACGTCCACCGGACAAACCACTGCACAACCGGCAGCCTTGTTGTCGACTGTGGGGATGTAGAGGTCAATGAGACTCTAGAGATCTAGGACGGAGTCTCAAGCAAGTACAGAGCGTTGGGCATCTCGGGCAAGCAACAGCTGTGCGGCAAGCAGTCACAAGACATCCTGCTAGATTCCAGGCAAACTAGACACACCTGCGCTTCAAAACACGCCTAGCAAGGAACCCGTCGGGCCTGGACGGATGTGCCACACGCTACGGATGTGCCACTTGTCGTTGTGCACTCCTCGCTTTGTCTGAGTTCTGGAAACACCACGCTCAACGCACGTACGTAACGTCGTGAACGTGTACAGAATCGTGTGAATGAGTACCACAATTGAGCCGAATCGCTGGGCCAGCGTCTGTTGAGCTCTATGGTCTGCCGTAATAATGTGCCTGGCATTTTACGATACTCACCAGCACAACCACAACCGAGGCATTTGACCGACTGATAGTCACTAGCCGCCTTCACTTACAGCACACGGGTGCGTCTTCCAGCAAGCCATGAAGCATCCTGTATCCCCCTCACGACTATGTTTGACGAAGTCTATGTGTGAGCCCGTCGGAAGAGCAACATCCAACCGAGGCACGGCTAATCGCACCCAGATAGACTTCCGCTAGCGAGCCAGTCGGGACCTGTACCTACCCCGTTCCGATTCTGGGTGGTCACCAAGCGTGCTAGCCTGACCCAGCAGTTCACAGAAAGCGGGCGGGAGGAGCCGCTAGGCATACGACAATACCAGCTACTAATGAGACTAAGAGAACAGCAAGGAAAAAGGTCGGAAAAGCACTGAACTACTGGAGCGGGACGACGCCGACGACTATATCCGCGGCTTAGGACGTGTGTTCGATGCGATGGTAGTCTTGTGCATGTGCGTATAGTGGTGGGCACGGTGGGCACGTTAGATGGGACACAAGCTCTGACTTTCCGAGGCGGCGCTCGTGTGCACGTCCGCATCGTCTCGCCGCCTTGTTCGCGAGTCGCAGTTGGCGTGGTGTAGTCTGCTGCTTCGGGAATGACCAGTTCGGCCAAAGTTATGGAATCTGGAATATTGCGGGAAGGAGTCGGCAGCTCTAGGCGAAGGGCACAAGATCGCACGAACGAGTTGAGCAAGGATACTTTGAGCCAGACGTGCCGACGACAGCGAGAGACACATGAGTTTTCCATGTAGGTAGTCTGAGCGGTGTGGTGAGGAGATGAGGTTGGCGATGTGGTGCAAGCTTTTCTAACATGTTGGTGCTCGCAAATCCTACACTATGCTCTTGGCTAGGCCGGGATCTCGAACAACCGTGCACTGCTGATACTCGTTAGCCGCGGCTGAGTGTCCGTCCCCACACCTGGCACTCGCAGCACCAAATGTGGATCAGGGGGATGATCTACAGTGCCTGCTCAGCGGGGCATGATGATCTGCAGTGCCTATGGTGTTCGGGCAATAATCAACTCACCAGGCCAGGTACAACCGCGGCCGCGCCAGTGGACGTGGGCAGGTGCACATTGTTGTCGCGTTGTCGCGGCATATCGTTCGGCGCGATCACGTGGCGAGAGAGCGACGATAGCTGGACACTCGTGCACTCAGTGTTCAGGATATGCAGAGTACACAAAGTACGTTATACTGAACTTGAATGGCAGTTTGTGGTTCTGTCTGACTGTGGCACGTTGCTTAGCTATACCACAATGCTATATCACGATGCCACGGTAGCAGCGTAGTAATGATGGCGCCCTTGGGTGTGACGGCTCGATCAATTATCGCCTGAAAGACGGTTTTCGTAAGCCTCGGATGATGTGTTGTTGATGTCGATGGTCACAGCTCTGAAGCCCAAGTGGAGCACTCATTGTGCATACAACAATACATCTATCCATGCAGTACGATGTGATCAGTGGCGGCGACAAGTGCGGGTGCTTCTTGAATCCCTGTGCCACTCCTCAGCCTGCCGTGCAAGCGCAAGCCCACCCCAACTAATCCTCACGATGCCTCTTGCGAGCCTCACCACTGCGAGTCAGCACAACCCCAAACCCAACACTCACTCCTGGTTCGCGGCGCGCTTGCCTCCCCGCTTCGCGTCGTCGAGGAACTTCTCCACACCGAACGGGTCGACAGACCCATCCAGACTGACAATGACGTCCTTCTCGAACTGCACAGGGCCAGTGCGCACCTCGTTCGTGTCCGCACCCTCGAAGCCCTTGGTCGCCTTGCCGAGCTGGAAGCGATCCTTAGACAGCTCCTCGGCGATACCCTCCTCTGTGCCTCCTCCGAACGCCTCGTCGTTGACATTGTTACCCCGAGGACGGTAGATCGCCGCAGCCGCCTGCGAACCAGTGAACAGCGGCTTGTCGTATGCGGTATTGCTGTCGTCCGCGCCGAAGCCTGTTGACAACGACTCGCGGTTGAATAGTCGTGAGTCGAGCATCGACTCTTTTGACTGTGTCGGCTTGGCGAGACCGAGCGCGATCTTCTCCGAGATGTCGCGGTTCTGCTCCCTTGCCAAAATCTTCGCACGCATCTCGTTGCCCATATTGGACATGCGGAGCTCCTTCTCGCGCTCCCTGCGCTTCTCCTCACGCACTGCCTCGCGCTCGCGGATGGCCTCATCGTCCTCGTCGCTGTCCTCCGCCTCGGATCCAGAGTCAGAGTCGCTAGCATACCCTCCAAGGCCAACACCAGCAGCTGCAGGAGTCGTACTCCGTGGCTCTGCGGACCCAGAGGCACGGGAAATGCCGCTGCGCTCCTCGCGGGCCTTCTGAGCGAGCAGGCGCAAGTTCTCCTCCTTCTGTGTCTTCTCCTTCTGAGCCAGGAGCTGCTGCATCTGCGCACGGGCGCGCACCTCCTCGCGCGCATGCCGGTCGGCGACGTACAGTGCCTCGGAGAACTTGGCAAAGTTGTCGTTGATCGACATGTCCTGCAGCCCTCGTCCGTCGGCGGCAAGGCGCTTGTCGAGCGGAACAGTGTATCCCTTGTTGTTCTTCCAGTTCGAGATGCTAGGCGGGATCATCCACTCCTTCTGTTCCTCCGCAGTGACAGCACGCGGCGGCGAGTGCATGACTGGCGGGGGAGGCTCTGCAGGGCCACGCGGAATCTTCTTGTGCTTGAACCGGGCTGGCTCTAATGGGTCCTCCTGCACCTCGGTCATCTTGATGATACGCTGCTTGCTCTGATCTGCGCCTTGGTTGGCGGGTGTATACCGAATGTACGTAGCATCGCCGTTCACCTTTGGCACATGCTTTGGTTGCGCGGCCTTGATCTTGCCATGCGTGATCCGCTCGAGGGCCAGCCGTGTCCTCTCTGTCGTGTCATTGACCTCGTCCTCCGATGGGCGCATCATAGCCCTGTCCTCCTCTGTCATGTCTGCACGGTTGGCAAGCGGAACGAGGTCCTTGAAGCTCGACTGCACTCGGGTCCCTGCTGCGCGGCCCTGGTGCGCGATCGCATCGTATCGCACCGTCCCATCGGCATCGACCTGCAGCGCGACTGTTGTCCCAGGAGCAGACTTCTTCTTGCGCCCCATCTCCAGTGGGTACTGCGCTACATGGCACTCCGGGTACGCTCCGCCGCCTCCAAAGTCGGCCTCAGCCTTGGGCTTCCATCCCTTGCGCTTGCCATACGGAGGGATGTTGACCTGTACCGTGGCGACTGGAGCTGGGCTCTCCTCTGCCTCCTCCACGGGCGTGTGAATGGGGCGCGGCAGTGCGCTGCAAGGTTAGCATACCTGTCCTCATTGCTTGTCAATCCTACCCACCGAGCGAGAGCTGCCATGGTATTGCTGTTTGATGCTACAAAAGTCAGGCTGCACGTCTGACTTCAACGCGGTTGAGTGGCAACAAGGTGGGTGAGCGGAAAATCGGAGAACGGCAGTGTGGCGGTTATCAGAGATCTACCTGGCGACTGCTCAGATCGTCTTTCGACTCTTTCACGGAGTGCAACTTGCAACGTTATCCACGCGCTGAATGCATATGTCTGGCAGCAGCATATCCTAGCAGCTCAGATGCTTCGATGCTGATAAACATTCGAGTACAAGATCGGAACGCATGCACGCAAAATACTGATGATTGAAGAAGTAAAAGGTGACAGCTATTAGGGTGACTAGCCTTGAGATCGCGTCTGTTGCCACCCACACGCAGATCACGCAGAAACACGCCTCCGTTCAAAATGTCTATGTATCACAAGCCATTCAGTAGCCTCAGCCATGTCGGTGCATCTCGTAGCAATCGTAGCAACATGATGCAGTTCAGTCGCGCGATCATCACAGCGATCTGACTGTTCCACACCCACTTTGACGGGATACTCACCGCCCTGGCATCGTTCATTACGATCATGAAACCGCGGTACAGGGACGTGGAAGCCGCAGTAGCTTAGCCGAGTCGGGCAGACAGACTATTGTGACCATCAATCACTAGCCTCCGCACTCTTTCAAGTCTACATCTCATCACTTGGACGCTTCGACACTTCCACAAAGCATTGCATACGCGGCCAGGCGACCCAGGACGCACTCATCCTGGCCCTCTCTCGCCCAGCATGCTTCCCTTCCTCACGGCCATCGTGCCGCTCCTCCTGCTGTCCGCCGCTCCCTCGTTAGCGCGGACGCCTGCCCCGCGATCCTACGACACGCATACGTACTACTCGCTCGAGCTGCCAGAGCACTTCTCGGAGGCTGTAGCTGGCGATGCTGCTGCGGCTCTGGGTGTCGAGCTCGTCGAGCCGTTAGGGGAGCTGGCTGGGCACTGGCTCGTGCGTCGGTCTGGAGGGATCAGCCGCCGCAGTGCTGTGACGTCCGACCCTGTGATGGCGCGGTGGTCTGAGATGCGGCGAGCAAAGCGAACGCGATCTCTCGGACACCCGGTCCGCGATGTGCAGCTGCTTGAGCCTAGGCATCGCGTGAAGCGTGTTCTTGATCCGCAGACTGCTGCCCTTGCGCGGCGAGACGACACGCAGCTGCTGATACTCCAAAATGAGCTTGGCCTGCACGACCCGCTGCTAGACCAACAATGGCATCTCGTCAACAGGGAAGACAGCCGCTGGGACCTTAACGTCACGCAGTTGTGGAGGAGCGGAGTCACTGGGAAGGGTGTCAAGGTCGCAGTCATTGACGATGGCCTTGACATGGCTCATCCCGATCTGAAGCCGAACTATTACCCGGAGGGAAGCTGGGACTACAACGACAACAACCCGACCCCCTCGCCAAAGCTCAGCGACGACCAACATGGTACACGGTGTGCAGGCGAGATTGCAGCTGCGACCAACGATGCGTGTGGTGTTGGGGTTGCGTACGAGGCAAAGGTTGCTGGTCTTCGTATTTTGTCAGGCCCGATCACCGACGCGGACGAGGCAGGGTCACTCAACTACAACTACCAAGATACGCAGATCTACTCGTGTTCCTGGGGTCCTCCGGACAACGGAGAGACTATGGAGGCGCCGGACGGCCTGATCCTGAAGGCGATGGTCAACGGCGTGCAGAAGGGACGTGGTGGGAAGGGGTCGCTGTATGTGTTTGCTGCTGGCAATGGCGGAGGTGCAGGTGACCAGTGCAACTTCGACGGTTACACCAATTCGATCTTCAGCATCACAGTGGGGGCTATTGACCACCAGGGCAATCACCCTTACTATTCTGAGCGTTGCTCTGCTATGATGATTGTCGCGCCTTCATCAGGAGCGGGACAGTCTATAGTAAGTAAGCCCCCTCAGTACCCAACTAACAACAGCACACGACCGATGTCAAGGACTCGTGCACAGCAGGCCACGGCGGGACGTCTGCAGCTGCGCCGCTGATGGCTGGCATCCTCGCCCTCGCACTGCAAGTGCGCGACGACCTGTCCTGGCGCGACGTGCAGTACCTCGCCATTAACACTGCCGAAGTCATCAACCTCGAGGACCCTGACTGGGACACTACAGCAACTGGCCGGAAGTACAGCTACACGTTTGGCTATGGAAAGATCAACGCGGGACTGTTTGTAGAGGCAGCGCGCACGTGGAAGCTGGTCAAGCCTCAAGCCTGGTTCGACTCTCCTCAGATCTTCCTGCCGTACACCGAAGCTCCTCCTGTCGTCGAGGAGCCAGTACCGAGCCCTGTGGCCTCGGTGGGCGACGTGCAACCTCGCCAGATCGCAGTCGAGCCTGCTGTCGAGGACGACCCAAGCAAGCCCGTACCTGAGCAAATGAGCGCCGGGTCATTCCTGATCGAAGGTGGTGTCTCCAGCACCTTTGAGGTGACGAAGGAGATGCTTGACAAGGAGAACTTCGAGACCCTGGAGCATGTCACTGTCCGTGTGTGGATCGACCATGCCCGCCGTGGCGACGTGGAGGTCAAGCTGGAGAGTCCGAATGGCATCGAAAGTTTCCTCGCCGGACGCAGGCCCAAGGACGTAGCTTCGACTGGCTTCAATGGCTGGAAGTTCATGACGCTGAAGCACTGGTGGGTTTCCTACAGAGGTATCGAGCTGACCACGCAGGGGCGAGAACCCTATCGGCACATGGAAGCTCACCGTCCGGGACCAGGGCAAGGCAGGACGCACTGGTCGCTTCAATGCCTGGGCCCTGCAGCTGTGGGGAGAGTGCATCGACCCTAGCAAGGCTGTCCCGTGGTACCCCGCTGAGCTGGGCCACCCCGATGAGGAGCTCATGGGGTCATGGAACTACACCACGACGACAGCGGTCAAGATCAAGCCGACAGTCATGCTGCCTGGCGACCACGCCGAGGTGACAGGCAGCCCGGATGGTGCCACGACTACAGTCGCTGCGCCGTTAACATCCGCCACGGATGGCAGTGCAGAGTACCAAGAGGGCTCTGATGCCGCAGTCGATCAAGGCATCTTCGACGGCATCGACTCGCTGCGATCCCACTCTGCGTGGCTGGCTGGAGCATTCCTGATTGTGCTCATCGCCGCGCTCGCTGGTGGGGGCTACTTCCTCTACCGCTCTAGGCGGCGCGCCAAGGCTCTCGAGCTCGGAGGCGACCGTGGCGGCTACGCGCCTGTCGGTGGCGATGAGGAGGTCGCTCTCAACCCTATCCGCAGGCGGCCCGAGGAGAGCAAGGAGCTGTATGATGCGTTTGGCGACGGCCCAAGCGACAGCGAGGACGAGGCCGACGAGCGCACGGCTCTGAAATATCACGAGTCATTCCTCGATGACGATGAGGAGCCGCAAGCGTCAGGATCACGCTCAGGAGAGCCGAGTGGGACACAGACACCGCCGGATAAGCCGCCCTCGTACCGCGACTCGGAGGACTTGCAGCGGCCTGACGTGTCTGCCGCTGGCTCGCCGGCGGAGCTGATAGGCGAGAGCAGTGCATCGGCTGGGAGCTGGCAGGACGCGGCGGATGACATGAGGCGAGAGTAGGAGCGCATACATGCTAGAGTGGGGCGTGGGTCATTGTTGCACATGCATTGTTTGTACAAAGAGCCATGGGTATGGGTCACCCACAGGCTTCCAGCTCCTCAACGCTGTACTCGGTAGAGGAACGTGTAGTTGCTGAATGATCAGGCTTGCTGTCTGCAGACTCCTTTGGACTGTCACCGCGTGGGCCATCCATCTTGTTCCGTGTAGGTTCCAGATGCCCTTCATCGCGTGAGCACTTATCCTCAACGAGGTCTTGAAGCACCCCCCAGCCAGAGACCCGTTCAGCACCTCTCCACAAGGTGTGACCAGAAACTGTTTCGCTCGCGACGCTCTTCGCCTTACCGCCCTTCTTCACGTCCTCAGTCTGCGCAACGACCGGCTTCTCTCTCTCGTGGAATGGAATCTTCCCACCCTTCCTGCGCTTTCCCTTGGGCACCAGGCCGTCTTCACTCTCGGCAGCGAACAGGGGCAAGCTCCTCCCAGCTCCGCAGACCAGACAAGTCCGATAGATCGTGTCCTTGCGCCGCCGCACTCGTGCTGTAAGACCCGGTACGAGCACCGTGTTGCAGACGCATAGTGTGCGCTTCACAGACGGGTCACTGCTGTCAGCGCTGACTGCGCGCACTCCCTGCAGAACTGCAGTGCCCTTCCACTCACAGCTTGACCTGATTGTGAACGGTCCACTTGTTGAACGCTTTGACCTCGTTCCGCGCAACGCGCGCAAAGTCCGCATCCCTGCTCGGTCCTGCTTCGACCTCGAGTGCTCGCCGTTTCCCTTTGTTGTGCGCGATGACCGGCGATGGAAAGTGGCCCACAGTAGAGGCAGGAGGCAGGCCAGAGCTGGAGCTGGCAGCTGCTGTCGACTTCGACCCCAGCTGTTGCAGGAAGACGCTGGCTTGGAGTGCAAAGTTTGCGCGCTCCATGTGATCTCGATTCGGGAGCGCGGGCGGCCCCTCTGCGCGCGCTTTCTTGGGAGCCATAGCAATGTAGTCAAAGGTGAGCTTGGAGATGGAATCTCTAGAAAGCCAGAAACATGTCCAGAGGAACCAAACCATGGTGCCTGATCTGTTTATTTATTCCCCTGCTATGTGACTGTGCCTGCTGACCCCCTGTGAGCTCCATAACACAATGCTATCTATCACACTCTCTGACCCTTCATATCTAGCTTGTCTGACAGCTAGAGGATGGTGGCTCCAAGGCAAAGCTTCGGGAGTGAGTACGCCGTGATTACAGGAGCAGTAAGCGATCCGAGAACGCGCATCGAGTGTTGTGAGACGGTGTGCTCGACATCTGCCTGGGACGCGTCGAAAGTGGAGGTTCAGCACGCGACTTCATTGTCTGATTGCTGGTCTCTGGCGGCCTGTGCTGTACCACACAACCTCTTCAGACCGCTGACATGCAGCCGGAGCCGCCTTGGACCCGATCCTGCTATCTGACAGCGACGAGGAATCACGCGTCCGGAAACCCAAGCCAAGTGTCAGCAAGGGCAAGAGGGCAGCCATACCTGATGATGAGAGCTCGTCCTCCGACGAAGGCAATCTGGGAAAGGCGCTGGAGAAGCACAGAGCCCGGACAGCTTCGGCGTCGCCTGGTGTGTAGTCACTGCGCCCTAGTGACGAATGCTGACCCCAGCCAAACCCAAGAGCACACCACTGAAGGGTGAGTGAGATCTGGGATGGGACGGTGTGTCTGTGTTGCTGACGAGCAGCTGCGTGCCAGGCGAATGGTATGACATGCGTAAGCTTAACTGACGATAGGACGAACGCTGTCGAAGCGCAAGCTGCCAGCATCACAGGCTGTAGCAGGACCATCACGACTGCGATTGCTGTCTGTCGAGCCTACAGGAGATACCACAGACGACAGCGACCATGCGAGGTACAAGCCCAAGCCGCGGCGGCTGTTCCCTCCGCCATCGCCGAAGAGTAGCAGCAGTACGGGACTCCCAAAGGTACCGGGCCCCGTAGACCCCGAGAAGCTTGCAGCTCGTTTCCCGCAACCTGATAAGGGCAAGAGCAGGGCACGACGAAGTCCGTCACATATACCGGTCGTGGAGATACCTTACCGGATCAAACGTGTATCAAAGGTTGAACGCGACACCGAGTACACACGGAGCATGAAGACGGAACGCCCGCCCATCAGGATCCGCAAGTACGCGAAACGCACATCTCCACCACCGCCAGAAGATGAATCAGAACAACCGCTAGGGTCATGGCAGAATCCAGCACCACTCGTCTTGAGGAAGCGTGTCCTCGAGGATCCAGACTCTGAAAGCCCGAGAATGCCAGGCAGGTCTTATGCCCGAAAGTCGATGAGGGGCCGAGCTCCCGTCAGGACACCGTCGGCAGCACCTGACGACACTGCAGAGGGCACACTGGACCATGAAGCCAATCTGGAGAATGGCTCGAGAACATCACAAGCGCCTTCACGAAGCCCAGCAACAGATGCGCCCGTTTTCCCGACCCCCCTTACCCCTTCTCAGCATCGCGCCAAGCCTTCATGGGCTACTGCAAACGATAATGACGGTCCCACACAGAGCAAGCTGATGTTGAAGCCGAGCACTACATCGCATCGAACTGCAGTCGTTTCTGAATCAGCGAGGAAGAGGGATCAAATTTCGAGTCCAACAGCAAAGGCACCGACCAATGCCCTCCATACGCTGCGACAACGTGCAAAACATGCGGAAGACGATAAGCCTGCAAATGGGTCACCTGCGGCTACCCTCGTGAACGGCCCTGGGTTGCAGGCGGATCACGCCAATATCGCAAACGGTTCTCCCGCTGCGGAAGCATCACATACCGAACGAACGAACACACCAGAGGAATCGAAAGATGCAGAGGCGGAACGGGATGGCAGTGTCGGAATTGTGGACGATGCCATTCAGGCAGAACCACCAGAGGACATCTCTGTCAAGGTTCAGAGCGACTCGAAGACGATCAAACCGCCAAAGCAAACATCACTACAACCTGCATCTGCGGATGACAGCGTTCTGATCGATCTGACCGTTGATAGCGATCGCGAGGGTAGTGTCGTGTCCCTTGGCCCTGCAGAGAGTTCCTCCATTCCAGGAGGCAAACTGGTGAATAAGATACTGGACAAGGCTCGAAACCTCCGCACACGATCATCATCCGTCCCCTCCAAGCAAACCCGATCACCTAGCCGATTGGGCTTCGAGAATGAACACGAACCTGACGCATACGACGAGCTCGATCTGCTTCCTAGCGCCGAGATCGATATGGAATACGAGCCGCCTGAAGTGCGGCTATCCCGCTCCGAGTGGCAAGAAGCCCTGGATGTCATTGCGACAGAGGTCAGCGAGGATAAGTTTACTGGGCGTGATATGCTGTCCAAGAGCGAGCTCACAGTCCCTGCTGATTGCGTTGCACCCGTGAGACGGCATTTGGACACTACATTCATCGACAAACTACACAGCTTCACCGAAACTACCAACAAGTCAGAACTGCAATGTGCAATATTTGAGGCGTACATTGAGATGTGCACTGCGAACGACGAGCCGTCAGCCCCGGGAATCAAGGTTCGCAACGACGCTCGGACTGGTCCGCCTGCGTTCGAGTTTGAGTACTCGAACGACATGCTCTACACAGCAGCGGTACCTGATCCGGAGACTAGCGTCGGCTGCTCGTGCGAAGGTCCATGCGACCCCAACTCGAAGACGTGCATGTGCCTAGCGAGGCAGGAGTTGTATCTGTACGGTGTTCAGACTGGGTTTGCATACAACAAGTTCGTGAAGCGTGGAAGAGCAGCATGCTGATGCCAGGGATGGCACTGTCAAACAGTTTGACTGTCCTATCTGGGAGTGCGGGCCGCATTGCGGGTGTCCGCCGGAGTGCATGAACCGGGTGAGTATCATGTCATGAGTGCTGGATCGCGGGCTGATACAGACAGGTGATCCAGCGCGGCCGCTCCAAGGACGTGAAGTTAGAGATCTTCAAGACCAAGAGGAAGGGCTGGGGCGTGAGGACGAAATCGTTCATCCCTCAAGGCCGCTTCATCGGTGTCTACTCTGGTGAACTGATTACTGAGGCCGAAACGGAGGCTCGTGGTAGGTTGTATGATCGTATCGGACGAACATACCTCTTCGACCTTGACGGGTATCACATCGCAAACCCCCCTGATGGCCTCGAGTTCATCGATCCTCGGATGTACGAGCTTGCCCAGGCTGCGAAGGCTAGAGCAGAGAGGGCCCGCTTGAAGGATGGAGGTGACGAGTTTTGCTATTCTGCGTACTCTGGTGAGTGAGAAGCATTTTCCAAGCTGATCGCAGTCGATGCGTTTCATTTTGGTGTAAGTTGCTTGTCCTACCTTTGTGTTCAGGGCTGATGTGATTTTCGGCGATATTCCGCCTTTTACTCACGATATACAGAATGTGAGTTGACCCATTCTATCTGCTCTGACGACAGTTCACACGCTATTTCAACCACTCCTGCGACCCGAATCTGGTCACTGTGCAAGCATACGTGAAGGACTACCACCCAGAACGGCCACTGTAAGCGCCCAACCATGGCAAACCTGACGCCAGGCTGATCATCGTCGCACGTCGGAACATCAATGCTGGCGAAGAGCTCTGTATCTCGTACAAGGGCGTGCCTGTGGGTGTGGCGTGAGGGCTGGCTGACGTGCAGGATCCTGCTGAAGTACCGATGACGCTCGGCCCGTTGAGAACGCCAATCAAGAGGGCGAAACAGACCAAGAAGACGGCGACAATCCGTAGTCCTGGAGTACTGACCCGGACGGCGGAGCAGGAGTGCTTTTGGTGAGTATTGTTGCTCAGTGGAAGCCGGAGAATAAGATTGACAGCAGCGGCGCCTACAACTGCAACGGGTCGATGTTCTCAAACCAGTCTTGAATCGGGGTCCACATCAACCAGCGACCCATCATCAACATCTGGCTCCTCTCATGATGATAAGGATGCCACATCTGTACAATCATCATACATCCACAAGCAAAAGATGTGTGGAAGTGCAACAAGTGCTGCGAAAAATCGCTTAATTGGTCCCCACTTTAAGCTGTTCTCACCCAACATCTTCATGGTGTGTTCAATCTTCGCATGGCGTACACATCGAGCAGGGTGCTTGTCGATTTCGAGAACCGATTCATCGCTGTTATCCATATGTGATTTCAAGCAACTGCAAGGCCAAAGTTTGAAGAGAGTGTGGTGTGGATGTAAAGTGCGACTTCGGCCACATGGTAACCACGTGGCCGGCAATGTCGGAAGATTGCAGCACTTGAAGTATAAGATTGACCAAGCCAGATATGTTACGAATGCTCTTCTGCTACTGCATGAGCCGTCAGAACATCGACACATGTTGTACACTGCCCTTCCTGCCCATGAAAATCATCATGAACCCTTCCACGCTCCAGAATGCTACAGCGCCTCACCACCGCCAAGATACTTGACCAATCTGCTGTGCTGGCGGACATATGAGTCATCCAGGATGCTGTCCTCTGGGTTCAGGCTGCGGTCAACGTTTCACTCCCCGGCCTAATTCACTAGAACGACAGTAACGGGTGGCCCGTGTGGTTCCGCCTGCAGAAGATACGCCCGGCATAATCGCCCCTGGCACGGGGGAGGCCGTGCGCCGCCTCGAGTTTCCGCGAGATAGGACACACCCGCGGAGCGGGGTCCTCTCCCTCGTCCTCCTCGTCCTCCTCGTTGGGACCGGGCGCATTGCCAAGCACGCCGAAGCGGGCGACAAAGTCGTTCTCGTTGGCAAAGTGCTCGACGTGGGCGAACGGCTGGTCTGTGCCCTCTGCGTCTGTGGCTGGGCGGTTGAAGTGGTTCGCGGCGGAAGCGAAGGTGTAGATCTCGAGCTTGGCGAGGAGGGAGTGTGGGATGTCGCTGAGGAGTTGGTCCTGGCGTCAGAGATGGCCCAGGAGGGTGAGTGCTGGGGAGGGGAGATTGCATGGTCAAAGGGCAAGACAACCAAATATCTGATGGTATTCTATCCAGAGCTGGGATAGTGAAGCAAGGTGTCGACTGCAAGCAATTGACTGGTGCAGGTACTCACAACCCACGACGACGCGATGATACCACCCTGACTATGCGCAATGATCACCACCCTCTCCTTCGACGGGTCGAGGATGGCTTTGCGGACAGGCTGGAGTCAGCTGGTTCCCCTTCCATACCCACGTTGTAGCCCCTGCGGATGTCGCTCGTGATGTAAAGCAGGTCCCTCTGGATAATGCACTCGATGAGGTCGAAGAGCAGCCCATAGCTCCTGTTCAGCACGGCCGTGATAGGGCGGTGGAAGAGGTCGTGCAGGTGTGTGACTATGTGTTGTGCCGCCGTTCCCGTCGTAGCCACGCCATTGACACTGTGCGATGTCAGCGAGTACGAAGCGGAACTCACAAGAACCACGCCTCCTTGTGCGCACTGGCGATTGTAGTACGGCCCTTTGAGTGACGAACCTTCGCCCCCTGTAGCCAGTTCGCTACCTTGCAAAACGCGAGGAGGAGGAGCAGACCAGCAACGAAGGGCGGGAGACCAGTCACCGCGCTGGACACGAGCACGGCCGTGACCACCAGGCTGGTAAGGAGGAACGCGACTTGCGCAACCACACCGATTGGGCTGATGTCCCTGCCCTTCTTGAGGGGTAGGAACATCCACGGGATGAGACTGGCATGCCGGATCACGAAACGCAGGTCGCGGAGGAGGAGGCGCCACGGCGCGGCGCGGAAGAGGAGGGGGTAGGAGTCCGGGCAGGGGTGGGAGACGACGTCCCACCCGACAACGGGGGAGCCGTTGACTTCTCCATTGGGGTCGTTGGTAGGGCTGGTGCTTGTCGCGGTGGCTGGGCCAGTTCGTAACTCTGGAGGAGCGCCGGGCTGCAAAGGGGTCTGAGCAGTGGCGTCTGCGGCCTTGCTTGACTCTGTTGAGCCGTAGTGCGTTGACGACATCGGGATTGAGCGGGTTCGTGGACGTCCTGCTGTGTGCAAGGTGCAAGTTGTAGCGACAGGCCGGGAGCGACGGTAGTTCAAGGTATTGCAGGAGATGTGGTTGAGGTTGTGTGTCGTTATTGTTGTCGTGAGTGTCGTCGCGATCGTCGTTGTGGTCGTCGTCGTGGTCGTGGTCGTAGTAGTGTTGTCGTCGTGGTCGTAGTTGTATCAGTCGTGAGTGTGTAGAAGCAGAAGTTGCATCATGTGTGACAGAGCAGCGACTGGTGACACAAACGTGGTGGCAAGCTGCGCTGCAGTGCGTGCTGGGCGCTAAGACGAAGCTAGACAACCGTGTTATCAGCCACTGACATATGATCGACACTCAGGCACGGTTACTCACGGGTCGGTGTCTTGTCTGTCGTGGTAGCCGTGTTGTCGTGCCTCGAATGTACATAGTCGGCACCGGCAGCACCTTCTGATCTTTTATCTCGTTGAGATAAGTGCGTACACCTGGAGCCTGTGACGAAAGGCGAGGTCGGTCAGTCTGATGCGTGGTGGGCTGGCTGATGAATGAGTGAGACTTAGAGTGTTGAGGTGACTGACTGACTGGCCTGACTGGCCTGACATCGACTGCCCGGACCCTGTGATGGCTATTGGGCATCGCAGAGAGCGCAACTGCTGAGAGAGCTTCTTAGATGTGACAGCTATGGCTCCCTCTCAGCAGTGAAGTGCTGAACTGTGAGTAAAGTTCAGCCCCAATGCAGAGCTGACAAGAGCTCAGAGCTGCGACAGACTCGATCAGAGACCCCATATTTCTTCCTCTCTTTTTGGACTGATTCTCGCGTACAGTATTACCTTGTCATACCAGCTCATACTTCATCGAATGAACATGGCGGACATCACCTACTCGGGCGCGTATGCTTACAACTCTCATTTTGCTTTCTCAGAGATGTCATACGTAGACACGACACGGTCATGCAGTCCTCGCGACATTGCTCATCTGTTCTCTATCGCCGGGTGCTTACAGTACAGTATCGCCCGGACAAGCTGCAAATATCGTCTGTCGGGCTCTTGCTCGTGCAGTTCGATCACTGCTTCGACGGATGTCTACACATGGTATTGGAACGATACGCAATCTTTCAGTACACCACTCACCTGCCACTGATAACATAATTGATGGACTGACACCTATAGTTAGAATACATGGGGTGCTCTGCAGATCAGACTTCGAAGGAAATTGTCGCCTTTCATACCATAAGTCTCACCATAGCCTCTTAAGAGTGTTGAAATTGATACACAGCTTCACACTGTACTGTGCTGAGGCTCGAGCCTACTTTGAATCACTTTAATGACCACATCTTGCCTCTGATTGTCTACCGCCACCAACTCCAGCGCAGATGTTGTCTCTCGTGGCCGCAGACAAATTGAAGTCCTCCTTTGGCATCTCAATGCCACGATGTCTCTCTCATTCCCGTCGTTAGACAACCTCCCAATCCCGACGCCCCACAACGAGTGCAGCTACCAAACCACTATCGCGAGGCCGACAGTGAAGTTCTCAGCATTGAGTGATACGTTCTGCAGATCAATGCACTAACCTGTCGTCTGCACAACGCTCTCAGAAAACATGGAGCAGGGTTCCACTGCAGAGGCACGATTGGCACAGTAGCTCTTTGACAGCCCATGCTGTGGTATTCATTGTCCAAGCTTCGCGCCTCGCACATGCTGCTCTTCCGGTTCAACCACGTTAAGCAGGTTGGTGCGTCATATGAATGTAGTCTGTGTCGTCGCCTCATATGGCGTCGAGTATTGCTTACCTATCAATCACGTCGCGTTCTCTTGTCGCCGCGCCACAACCTTGGCATGCGCTGCGGCGCCACATAATCGCACAGCCCATCAAACACTCATCGATCGATCGAGACCACCAGACACTGAGTCGTGCAGTCACAGCTCGCCCTATGCGTCCCAGTCGCGTTGCGCTGGGCTCAACAGTCGCGACTTTGTCCTCGCCAGGCAGCTATTTCGTCGGCTGTGCGGCACTACCGAGATTGGTCGATTTCGATGTAAGCGACTGCAGCGATCGTCACTGTGAGGTTGTTCATCTCATGTACGTACAGGTAGTCAGAATTCGGTGGTCAGCATGTACAACTACTTGCGCACTGCACCGTCCACAAGTGTGGTACTCAAGGCTTGATCTCCTTGGCGTCTTCTACAGTGCAGTAGGCAGGCGCGTTCTCTCCACCACTGGAGCGGCCGAAAGCCGCGCACTCGCCTCGCACTGCGTAGCGAGCTCTCGTTGAGTCAGAAGAGTCTATTAGTCAACTTCAGCCATCAACTTGTCGCCCTTTGTCCCAGCTTATCAGCATTGCTCCGCACTACGTGCTGGGTTCAGCCAGCACTCTCGCTCACTCCCCGAAATCGCGTGCTGAGCATGGTCTGTGATCATTCATGCTCTAGCTCAGCACTGCGTGCTGATGTTACACTCGTGCGCTCGCTCCGCACTACTGCGTGCTGATCTCATCTAGCAATGACTCGCGCGACTTCTTAGCCGCCCTGTGCGCTGATCGCTGATCGCTGTCGCTCGAGGGGCCATACACTGCGTGCTGAGCCGCGTCAATACTCACTCGCGCAGTCACTGCCTGAGCCCGGGCAGCGCTCCCACTCCCTTGCTGAGCACTGTGTGTTCAACTCGGTCAGCTGTCACTCGCGCACTGCCCTGCACTGCGACCTGTGCTCTTGCTGGGTCAGCACAGTCAACACTCATGCCCCCGCGGAGCGGTCAATGTCGATCTTCAATCAGTGGTCTGTCGTCGTCAGTATCTACGGCACTCCTTGTCCCAGCTCTGGGCATTGCTACACCACTACGCTGAGCTTCGCCAGCAGTCAATCGCCCACTCGCCCCAGCACTGCGTGCTCAGTCAGCGACTCCTCGTGCACTTGCAACTCCTCGTGCACTTGCAACTCGTCGTGCACTCGCTCTGCACTGTGTGCTGAGCTCTAACGGCACACACGCTCTGTACTGTGTGCTGAGCTAGCTCTCATGGCACACACGCTCTGCACTGCGTGTCAAGCTCCAGTCGCGCCCTGGCCTGCACAGCGTGCTGAAATGAAGTCGCGCACTCGCTCAGCACTGTGGGCTCAGCTCAAGTGACTCACTTGTTCAGCACTGCGTGCAGAGCTCAACTCAACACCCCCCTGCACTGCATGCTGAGCTTAACTCGCGCACTCGCCCACCCCCACACATTGCAACTGAGCATGCACTACCCCACCCAAAGCTGTAGCTCGCAGCATGCAAACGTAGTGCAAACATTGAAGATGAATTTCAGTGCTGTGCTCGCAGTACTCGCAGTACTCGCTGCGCTCGTACTGCTCGGGAGGAACTCGATGCATGCTTGTAATACTAGCTGCAGCAATACAAAGGGAAAAGGGGAGAGAGAGAGAGGGCACAGAGCATGCGAATGATTATTGTCCGTTGTCGTTGTCGTGGCGCGGGGTAACTCGCGCCACTGCCTCGTGTCGTCGTCCAACACACTAGAAAGACCACTGATGATAGGTAGGGTGTGTCCACATCGTGAATGCAAAGAGAGACGCATCTACACCACGCTGTACAAGTCCATCGCCTCGCTTGCGCTTAGAAGAGGGCGAGGGCACCGACGACAGCACCGGCGAGGAGAGCGCCCGAGACGCCGAGCGCCGAGGCCGACGAGTTCTTGTTGCCACCTGCGGCGGCAGCAGCGTCACCCGAGGTCTGGGGCTTGGCGTCGCCGCTGGCAGCAGCACCGGACGCACCCGCCGCAGCGCCCGAGTTGGCCGCGGCGCCGCCGGACTGGCTGGCGTCCTGCGAGGGGAGGGCGGTGGGCTTGGAGGGGACGGCAGTGGGGGTGGTGGGGTTGGCGACCGAGGTCGAGCTGAGACCCGTGACGGCAACCTGGGAGCCCGACTTGAGGACGGTGGGGGCAGCAGTGACCATGAGGTTGTGGAAGTCGACGCCGTTCGAGATGGTCGAGTAGGTGTGGCAGTTGGAGGTCTTGGGGTAGAAGGCGGGGAGGGAGGGGGTGACGGTCTGGCCGACGGTAAACTTGCCGCTGTTGCCGGCCGAGTCGGACCACGAGCCAGTGTAGCGCTGGCGGAAGGTCGAGGTGACGCCGTTCGAGACGTAGAGGCCGGGGGGAGCAGCGGGCTCACCGTCGCACTCGGAGAACGAGTTGTTCGACTTGTAGAAGCCCTCGATGGCCATGACCCAGGCGCAGCCCATAATGTCGAGCTCGTGCTCGCACTGGAGGGCGGCGGTCACGCCGTTGGCGGCATCCTCGGCAGTGCAGATACGGAGACAGAACTGGTCGTACGAGACAAACGACATCCACTCCTCGTAGAAGATGTCCGAGCCGGTCGCGACGTCGGTGGTGACGTTGCCGCCGATGGGGTTTCCGAGGTTCTTCTCGCCGTGGGGGTCGAGCTCGCCTCCGGTGTCGCCGTAGGGGATGTTGACCTTTGTGCCGTCCCAGAAGCCGTGCACCTGGACGTACAGGGGGGTCTTGATGAAGTGGGCGGCGGTGATGGCGCCGTCGGGGATGAGGCTGGCGTCAGCCGAGGTCTAGGAGGGGCGAGTTATGCATGGGGAAAGCATAGGAGCACTAGAGTGGTGACCAGAGTAGCAGCATGCATGCTGGGGGGTTGCGCAAATGCTTGTGCTTGTGCTTGTGCTTAAGCTTGGTGCTGCTTGGTGCTGGTGCGGGTGCTGGTGCCAAGAACGCGCGTGCACAGTCAGGGCGGGATCTGAATGATGGGTCGAAAGCAGTGCCTCTGGGCGAATTCGCCAGCACTGGCACTGGCACTGGCCACCAAAGCACCCGCACCCGCCTCAACCCCCCACAGCACCACCAAGCATACCACCCCACCCAAAACGCATTGCTTGCTAGTAAAGCATGCAAACGTAGTGCAAACATAGATGATGAAGTTCAGTGCTGTGCTCGCAGTACTCGCAGTACTCGCTGCGCTCGTACTGCTCGTAATGCTCGTACTGCTCACTCACCGTGCATCGTTCCTTGGCTTGGTGCACCACGCAACCACAATAGGCTCGACGTTGCCAATGACCGAGTCGGGTCCGGGCTCAGGAGGACCGTAGATGCAGAAGTCGTCGACACCGTTCAGCGAGAGCAGACGGGACATCGAGGTCTGGTTGACCTGTGCACCGATGGGGTAGAACGCAGGCTTGTCGGGGTTGGTAGCGCCGTTGGGGAACGTCGCGGTGACCTGGGCCGAGGCGCCCGAGGCGAGGAGGGCGGGGAGGATGGCTGCCCACATGGTTTTGGAGAGGAGCAGAAGTGAGGAAGAGGAAAGATGAAGGATGAAGAGGTGGTGTGTAGAAAGAAGAAAGGAGGTAGGTAGGTGAGAAAGAGAAAGAGAAAGCGATGGCAACGAGTGTTGGTGTAGCGGCAGTGACTAGTAGCAGTGAATGCTGTGCCTAGTGCTAGTCCTATATGGGAGGTGAGGGGTGGGAGTAGGGGAAAGCTAATACGATATGGCTGGCTGGCTGGGAGGGCGCGGAAGGGGCTTGGGCAGAGGAGGCACTGGCAGGGGCTTGTGCTGCAGTATGCGCTATGGGCTATGCGGTGTACCCGATGTTGTGTATGTGTAAACTGTAGCGCGTAGGCTTAGTTTTCTGATGTTTCGAAAGCCAAGGAGCTGAGCTCTGAGACGGCTGAGCCAGCAGGGGAGGGAGATTGTTGGTTGGTTGGCTACTGATGCTGAATGGGAGAATGGGTCGGTCGCACAAGACACAAGACATGCATCTGCCCAACTGTACCTAACTCGGCCAGGCAAGGGACAGGGCCCTACGAGGGACGAGACGAGGGACGACCATTTAGCTTTGACCGCGTATGTTGCATAGGTTGTGCAGAGAACAGCTTCGCTTGCAGCAGCAGCGGCAGCTAGCTCCGCCCGCTTAGCGACCAGATGATGCAGGTGAGGACGACACACCCGCCGCACTGACACAGCTGTCACAGCAGTAACACATCCATCAACACAGTGACACAGACAGACGCGTCGCGATCACACCGTCGTTCTGTCCCCTCCTGCCTGCATCTGCATCTGCATCTGCATTTGAATCTGCAGGCATGCATCCTACCATCTGTATTCCTCTCTCCTCTCCAGGGCTCTTGCCAGCCTTCGCAGCTCGCAGCCTCTTCGGCCACAAAGGCTTGCTTGGCTTGGCTTTCGACTACCCGAGTCGAGGTTCCCAGGAGAGTCCTGAGAGTCCCATCGCATGAGAACAATGTCAGGGGTCAGGGATGGTGGGTGGCACGTTCCCCGGGCCAAGACCTCGCATGGTGTCCGAAATCCCCTTATAGCTGTGCGCGGCGTACAGCACGGGCTGGCAAGGGAGGGAGTGACTCTTGCATCATGCGAAACTGTCTATGGTGTATGCGTAGCTATGATGCTGGTCACTCTCTGGGTGGTAGCCATTCTCAGTACTAGTGGGAGTGGAGTGGACATGTGGGACACTCACATATACCTACCAGTCTTCTGCGCAGTCGACCACGCAGATAGTAGTCATTGACATCAGATGTCTATGTTAGACTGCGGACTGATGGCAGTCGCGCATCGCGCATTCTCGGCATCACGAGCCAAGATGCGCTGCGAAGTACGAAGTGTTTGTACAAGCCAAGATATCCTCGCTTGCGGTCGCTTCTACGTCGGTGTAGTGCAGACCCATAGACGAGGTATGCCAGGCTCAGAGGCGGTGTATGCGCAGTCCTCACGGGCCCTGGGGATAGTCATGTCCCCGGTCCAATACAATGCCACAGTGCACAATGGCAATGCATACAAAGGAGTATTGCCAGTATTGGCCATCAGGATATCAGGTATGCAGGACAATTGCACTACCAATGCATTAGACATGGCATGTACTACTGTATTTGATACTTGGTGTTATCCTGACTCCTGGAGTATGGCGGTAGTCTGGGCTCGGGAGGTGGATTGAAGGGGTAGGGGTGAAGGAATTGAAGGAAGGTAGGGTCGCACTGGCGGGAATGCTTGGTTGTTCGGGAGTGCGCGAGTGCGTATGGTTGGTTGTGTAATTGTGTGTGTTTGTGCGTTCTGGTGTGTCTGTTTCATGTCCCGACGAGTGGCATGCTGGATGCACAGATGGGCTAGATGGGGATCATGGATAACGCGGGTCCACTTGTTGTCGAGCTGGCGTAAGCAGTGGGTTACAGACACTGACGTACACGAGCGATTGCCTCCTCGGCCTGAACACGGCTCTGCAGGCGGATCATGGCAGTGCCACGGCGGTTCCCGTGGTCGTCGGTCAGGAAGCGGAGCGAGGAGATGATCCCTGGCGCGAAGAGCTGGCGCATCTCCTACACGTTAGCACTGTTAGTCGTGTCCTACTTACCTCTTCAGTCGCGTCCAAGGGGATCTCAGCAACATATAGGTTGCTCGAGTACGGGTCCTCCAGAGCTTTCTGCTTCAGGTGTGGCGTCTCCTTGCCGTAGCGACAAGGGACACCCTGCTTCAGCATCTTGAGCATGAAGCTCTTGGCAGCATGGGAGGTGTCGAACCTGCTATCAGCGTACAAAGGGGAGAGATCGTACATGACAAAGGCGTAGCTGCCATTAGCTGACAGTCGAAGGTGTGGCTCACCTCCTAGTAGTGAGCGGAGAGTCGTCAAGCACCAGGTCAAGCGAGTCAGGATGGCAGATGCTGCGCTCCAGCTTGATGGACACCACGCGCCCATACTGCTGGGCAACGAGACGGAGCTGTGCCTCGGTGACCATAGGAGCGAGGTCGGGAAGATAGACTGCATGTCAGAGTGGAACGGGTTAGGCTCACCATTCCTACCCTCTCCAATGTCTTCAGGGGTGCAAAGCGACACACCGTTAAAGTCGCGGTCAGAGAAGAGCTTGAGTGGCAGCTGCTTCTCACGCACAGCTGAGCTTGTCGGGGATCCAGAGTGCACAGACGTGCGGTCAGAGGGCAGGGAGCTCGCAGACGAGGTGGTCTCGCAGATGGGGTCGCTGAAGGGGTCGAAACGGGCGGTTGTCACTGAGCGGGTAGCAGGCTCTTGCGCAGTACCAGAGGCGCGCCAGCAGTCGTGTTTTGTGTGGCCGGAGACCTTAGGGTGGAAGGTAGGTGTGAAGTCCATGCCGTGGCGCCCAGATGTGGCAGCTGCGGGGCGACCTTGGGTGCAGCTGGGGAATGTCGTCGTCCAGCCCTGTCCTAGGCGCGATGCAACTCTCCTCTGGACCTCGTCTCCTGTAGTCGATGAGATGGACTTGGACCCAGCCTTGCCAGGAGCGATCTCGAGGTCGTCAAAGTCGCTGACGAGAGACTCGATGGAGGACATGCTCAGCCAGTCAGACATGCTGAGATGTGGACCAAGGTGAGACAGGAGACTTGCAAGCTGGTGATGTGTGAGCAGTGCGTATGAAGCTAGTATGCTGTAGTGCGTGGCAGTGGTAGACGAAAGAGACAGCGAGGATTAAGAGGAATATGATAAAAGTGAAATGGTGAATAGTACTGTAGAAAGATTGTGCACGATTGCGAAAGAAGGTGGGTCGCGTGTACTGCTGAGGTGGGAAAGGTGGGGGAATGAGGAAGGTGAGGGAGGAAGAAGGTGACGAAGGTGAGGAGGCTGAGGAAGGTGCTTGGAGCACTCGAAGAAAAAGAGTTACGTGCACTCATCGAGGAACGGCAAGCCGAGAGGAGATTATGAGCAGACCGAAGGAGTGACTAGAGCAGCTACGAAGCGATGAGCAGGAGGAAAAGAGATGAAGCAGTGAAGTGCTTGATGTTGAGACCTTCGAGGCGCAGAAGTCATGACAGGCGCAGAAGGCATGGCAGGCGCAGTACTCACCAATAGATCAACTCAATGTGTACAGTCCGTGTCCTCAGCCAAGTAGCAGCAAGTGACAGAGGCACGCACGCAGGCTCTGTATCTAGTAGTGAGATGAGAGGATGAGTAGCTAGTACTGTAGATTAGTGATAGGAGATGATATAGGTGAGATGAGAGACGAAAGAGAATTGTGTGGGATGAGGAACTCTCGACCCGGCATATATACCGCACGTCCACAGTCTCGAGGAAGGTGACAGTGACAGTGACGACAGCTGCCCGAACAGGGAAGAGCGCAAGAGCACGCGCGTGCACGCGGTTGCATGCGGGTCGCTGATCCGTCTGTCGTTGCGCCCTGCGTCTTGTTGCTTCTTTTCTGCGCCCTCGTCTGCGCCCTCGGCGGGAGGTGACCGTCATATCATATGTAACATGGTGTCTCGATCAGAGCGACTGAGAGCCTCGGCGCGACACAACGCGTAGTAGCTCGCAGCGAGTGTTGATTCTCATCTTGGCGAGAGCAGAGCAGATGCACATCTCGACGCGTGATGTAGATACAGTATGTCGATGCGTGGTACAGTACAGACATGTCAACGCGTGATGCGCGTGAGGTCATGCAGACGCCGTTGTGTTCTCTTTGACGCGTTGTAGTAGTGTCGATGGCTGGCTGCTCGGTGTCCCGATGTGGTAGGCAGGTCTCGAACATCTTGAAGGTCAGTGCGAGAACATAATTCGATCGTGGTCAGATGGTCAGTGAGTGTTTCTGGGTGAGCTGTGTGCGATGTGGTCATCAAAGGGCTGGTGGGAATGTGAGACGTGTCTTTAAGGTTAACGAGGATGGGAGAGGAGTTGGATCATGAAGTCATAAGGGCATTTGGATCAGACATCGTGAGATGGTCAGTCACAACCTAGGTCGGTGATGGCTGGGTGTTGAAGACTTGCTGGTCCGAGGCGGTTCAGGAAGGTGCACAGAAAGCTGCACAGGTGTGGCACACAAGAGGGTGCCATGCTGGTGCCCTAAGGCTATACCACCTATCCTCTCCTCGCAGAAACCCCCGTCCCACCTGCATGATCTGCCTCGTGGAGCACCAGCGATCAGTCAAGGAGGGCCATGGCTCACTGGGATGTCTCGTGCGGTGTGGGATCCGGCCGGTCCACATGACGAATCAATCCCTCGGGTTCAGACCTCGACCTCTCATGCACAGAACGTTGTGCTGCCTTGGAAGGCAGGTCGAGCGCGAACCAGGACGGAGCATTAGTACTAGATTGCCACACCTGGTAGGTAGCAGTGACTTCACTCACTACCTGCAAGATCTTCAGCTGTAGCCCTCTGCAAAGTCATCCGAAGCTCAAGCTCAGACGCTGCACAAAGGTAGAATGAGACAGTTTGGGTCAACAACTTCAGCCAGCTGACCACCTCCCCCTTTTGCTGTGTCAGTGCCAACACCCTCCGTTGCTAAGCGTTCATCCCTAGGTCTACTCGTCTCATCGATGCTGTTCTAATGCGCCTGCGCCTGGGCCTGGGCCTCATGCTGCCTCCTCGGCCACCTTGGGGTGCTTGAAGAAGCGGAGTCGCCTTTCTTCCCTCTCGGGGCGGGGCACGGACTGGCGGTCGGTTCCGGTGAGGCTCTGAGTCATCAGCGATTGTCATAGTCCAAGCGGTGTGTAACACCCAATGCAACACCAGCACTCACGTTGCCCGCGGCCTGGAAGGTGCCGAGGAGTGTTGCCATACCGGCACATGCTCCGACGGCCATGGGGAGGGACCGGGCTGGGGGTCAGCTAGCTCTCCTGCACCGTTTAGCTCCCCCTCCTCTACTCACCACGGACACCCGCAACAAAGCCAGCAGCACAACCACCCGCAGCGCCGTTCAGTGCGTCGTCGGTCTGGCGTCAGCACTTGACTCTACATATGGACTGGTGCTAATACTCACCTGGCGGACATTGGAGACGAAGCTTTGTGTGAAGGCGAATGCGAAGCCCATTCCAGCTAGGGGAGAGTCAGCTCATCTGCCATTCCTGCAGCATGCTGCACAGATCCACGACTCACCGAACTGCGCAATAGTCCCACCAGTGCGCGTGAAGACACCCATCGCTCCCTTGTTGTGCCTACTGGTTAGTACATCATTCATGCTATGCCGAAGTCGCGCTGTTGACTTTGGCTGACTCGTGCAGAGCTGCCCCTTGCCCTTGCCTGACGGCAAGGACCAGCCCTGCTAGGCTCCTACGCACTTGTCCAACGCATTCTGCACACAGCTAACAAGGAAACCAGCACCCGCAGAGTACAGCGTCACCCGGATCGAGTTCTTGAGCGTCGGGTGCTCGTGGAAGGTGCTACCCTCTGCCGGCGAGTTGACGAAGAACGCCTTGGACGAGCCGCTGAGCGGGGGGAGGAGCGGGTGTGACGCCATGGTGTCGCCGTTCTAGTGTGTCCAGACTTGCAAACAAACGCTGATAGCGAGCAGACTGTTCCGAACGTCGAGCTCGCTGCCAACTCGGCCTGCAGCAGCCAATGCACGAGCGAGCGTTGCGCAAGGGAGACGCTACGGTGGGCGGAGGTAGCGGCATCAGGGGTGTGGCGTGGGTGCTGTGGTGGGTGGCCGGATGTAGGATGTAGGTATCGTGGCACTCGCGTGGCTCTGGTCCCGCCCCGCGCCCCCACTGACGTCGGTTCGGATCGAGGCGAGGCACCAGTGTGATGCAGGCGGTAGCCGCACCTGGCCGGTGGAATCGAGATAACCATTGCGACTGACTGCCTGGGTCGTCTGTCGTGTCGTGTCTCTTTACTCTTAACGTCGATTCTACATCGTACAAGCTCATTGCTATCACTATCGACTGCCTGCGTTCGCCCTACGACGCGCTCGACACCCACTGCTACTGCCTCCCGAGTAGCACGCTCCCCCAACCACCCCCACCACCCCCCAAACCGCCGCCGCCCACTATGATAAGTATCTCCCCCGCTCTCCTGTCTACTGCACTCGCCCACGTACTGACCCCCGCACAGCTCACCAAAGCGGCGTATCGACACGGACGTGATGAAGCTGTGAGTAGGCGGCAGGGGGTTGTGCGCGGGCTCTGTTGCCACCGGGACCTGGCTGGACCTCGTAGCCGCCTAGCCGCCCCTTGATACCCCTTGCGTCCAGACTGACTCCCAGCCTCATGTCCGACTACGAGGTGACGCTGGTGAACAACAAGATGAGCGAGTTCTTTGTCAAGTTCCACGGGCCGTCTGAGAGTGAGTGAGCTGGGGCAGCCTCGGCCACCCCCTGGCCTGTTCTGAGTGCTTGAGCTATCGGCGAGGTCCCGACGGACCTCCACCGGCCCTGACCACTGGGCTCATCCGTGCGGCTGATGGTGCCACTGTGGCACTAGCACCAGCACTGAGCCTCGGCACTGGGCACCTCGACCACTACGTGCTAGTCGACGCCGCTGACACCAGCACCGTTCAGCAACGGAGTATGGAAGATACATGTCGAGCTGCCAGAGCAGTTCCCGTACAAGTCGCCAAGCATAGGGTTTATGAACAAGATATTCCACCCAAACATCGATGAGCTGTAAGTAACGGTTCAGGACTGGCAGTGGCACCTCTGCCAGCAAGCCGAGTGGCAATAGATCTTGAGACTATTGAGCTGTCAAGGAAAGTATAGCAACCCCGCTGACACGCAGGAGCGGCGCCGTCTGCCTCGACGTCATCAACCAAACCTGGTCCCCCATGTTCGGTATGCACTAGCTTTAGACAGCAGCTAACTTTGTCAGAACTCGTCAACATCTTCGAAATCTTCCTCCCCCAGCTGCTGCGGTATCCGAACCCCGCAGACCCGCTCAACGGCGAAGCAGCAGCACTCTACATGCGCGATCGGAAGGCATACGACAAGAAGGTCGAGACGTACGTGGACAAGTACGCATCGCCCACAGACGCAGACAAGGCGGGCGGGGAGAACGGCGACGACCAGCCGATGTCGCGTGCAAGTGCAAGGGGACAAGGAAGTAATGGTGCGAATGGTGCAGCAGGGAATGGTCACAGCAATGGTGCGGCTAATGGGTCGAATGGGCGCGGCGGGGATGAAGATGAGGATGATGACGATGACGACAGCGACAAGATGAGCGATATGGGCGAGCTGAGTGACGGGGATGAGTTCATGGGCGACATGGACGACTAGTGTACGCTAGGGTCGTCTACTCTAACTCTCCAGCATTGTCATCATCCATCTACCATTAGTCACCCTGTCGCGTCTGCTTGCATGTTGTATGAATTTGTGAAACTGCGGAGCTGACGTGGGGTGTGTCTTTTGATGATCTGTGAAAGCAGTGCGGTTCCTGCGGATCGTAAGCGATGTTGCAGAATCAGGGCCAGAGAAGCGGAGAAGGCAGAAAGTCTCCCAAGTGAAGAAGCGAGACGCTGTGACAAGGGTGATTGTCAGATTGAGCAGGCCCAGGGGCTGTTTATGGTCACACAGAGAACGGGCTAGTGAGGAGCAATACCAACATGCAGTCCTCTGCAGACCTCCTACGGTAGTCACTTATTCGTTTTCTTTTAAGTATACCCCTAATGGACGTGCCAATGGTATAGCTACTATGTCATGGTCCTTAGCTGGTATTGACCGAGAGTGCAGGAAGCCGATTGAAGAATGGCATAGACAGCGAAGCAAAGCGCAAGCACCTCAAGCAGTCGGATGGTGCTAGGAGGAAGCACCCGAGGCAGAGCGCTTGTCATTTCAGGTCGCAGGACCGTTGTCACAGTGAAAGGCAGAAGCAAACTGGCAAATCGACGTCGTTCGGCAGAAGGCAGCAGCAGGAAGCAGGCGAGGAAGCAGAGCACGAGAAGGGAAGGAAGCAGAGCACGAGAGGGGAAGGAAGCAGGGCTGGACGCAGATCACTGCACTCAGTCCAGAGAAGAGCAGACATATCGCAAGAACTTACACAGACAGCTCCTCAGGAGAACAATCAGTAGAACATTGCCATAGAGCGACGGATTGGAAAAGGGGAAGGGGCTAGCTAGAGCCGAGACTGAAGCAAGAGCAGAGTCGAAAGCAGAGTAGACTGTAGCACAGGAGGCAAAAGAAAGCAGGGCATAAGGAAGCAGGGAAGGAAGCAAAAGAGAACGTTCAGGACGCAGCTGGAAGCATGGCTGTGAGCACATCATGAGTAGACACGAGGATGCAGAGCACCAGCGGCTCAGGTGGCAGGATCGGATGCAGAGCCGAGCGGAGCGAGCTGAGACAGGACAGAAGCAGAGCCCAGAAGCAGAACAGAGGGCAAGGCGTGCTTATAGAGTAGCTCAGTAGCAGTACAACGCTCTTGGAGCATCTTTCAGTAGCAGTACATCGCTCTTGGAGCATCTTTCAGTAGCAGTACATCGCTCTTACTTGGAGCATCTCGGAACCCCCATTAGGCAGCTTGAAATGTTGGACCTACCAAGACGAGGCCAAGCTGAGCATACAGTAGCTGAGCATGAGCTCGAGATAGACGAGAATCAGAGTCAAGCTTACTTTGCATGACCCCTTCGTTGAACAATTAGATCAACCCACATCTGCAGTGCGTGGAGCATTCTCTTCGCAGCCCCGTATGTCTCTCAAATAGCATGAGGGTGCTTCTCAAATAGCATGAGAGTGCCAAGTGGCAATATGCAATATGCAAGCAACACTTCATAGCCTGCCCAAAGCTCCATCGACTGACTGGTCTGCGTGCCACACGCTCCGACCCGACCTCTGTTCCAGACCCAGACTCCGTCGCATACTCATACATTGCGTGCTGTCAGAGGTGGTTTTCTGGCTTCTCGGCTGTATGTTGCTTGGTGTAATAGAACGAATGATTATATCAACTATCTTTTGCCACCTACAGTAGGCTTTCAGGTGCTGGCTGCTCTTTGCCATCGTATTGTACAGCGTGTACATTGTCGTAATGCCACTTCCACGTCATGCCTGCCAGTAGTAGTATCATGATATACGTCTCCATTTGAACCTGAACCTGCTCTACGTCGATCTACGAGCGCTACAATCGATCCGCGTGAATGTATCGGTCTCCCCACGAGCTCTGGCGCTCTCAATAGCTCAATGTTGACTGACACGCTGCTGCCACGCATCAACAGCAAGCAACCCATATGTCCAGTCCTTATACAGTTATACAGATCCAGATGCACAGCCAGCCCTGCAGCAGATTTGAACCCACTCCCTGCTTAGTCATACTCAAATACTCCCACCCGGAACATTACGATTCCCTACTTCCAAATTAGCCTCCGTGCCGAACAATTATATCGCCCGATTACAACCCAAGTAGCCACGGCACCAGAGCGACGTCGGCAGATGCATGGCAACGCTGACGAGTACACTCCGGCATATACCAGCACCGCTCATCTCGACCGCTCCTGCGTCTGCTTTCACTGCTGCTGACTCGTGCCGGCTCGGAAGCGTGATCGACTCTGTGCAGGCCGAGGCAACAGTGCTGGGGTGGGGTGAGGGGGTGTACGATGCCCGTGCTGTGCTCTGCGTGTCATGCCAGCGGCCAGCAGCCAGCGGCCAGTGCAGCCATGCCCTTCGGCTTGGACACATGCCATGTTTATTTGTCGTGCTGGATGCCATGCCACTACTACTGCCAGAAGATTCCCTGCTCAGCTAGAAGAATGTATATTTTGAGCCAGCATGATCCAGATATCCAGCACTGCCATCCGTCCTCGTCCCATCGTACTTTGACCTCGTACAGTGTACTCGTACCATCGAACTGATCAACCTCCTGCCCGTGAGTAGATTTTCATGCATCCACCCCTGCTGTACCCCCCTCCCCCTCGATTACCCTCGATTGCATGATTCCAGTCGGGCCATGGGTGTGAGTGATGCCCACGCCGGCCACGCCACAGTGATGCAATGAATGCATTAGAGTTGAGCCCGGGGATGTGAATATCCATGACTCTGCACCGGTGCGGTGGCAAATAGCCCCCATCCCCGCGTTGATTAGAAATCATGGCTACAATAGCACCCGGGCACACGGGCATAATAGGCAAATACTCCACCGCCTTCGATCCCTGCATAATCACCCTGGCAGGCCAGCTGGGCTCGCACCACTCGAGCGACTGCAGATCAACTCGACTTGCATTCCACTTGTGCTTCTGTCAATTCTTCACTCTACACTCTCTCTCACTCCCACTGTCACTCCCTCGACCTCGCTCTCTCGGTCCCCTCACGACCACCCTCCCCCCCCACTACAGCGACGCTCACACCTCCACAGCCACGCCTCTGCTCGACGCTCCATCCACACTCCACCGCGCCTGCTTGGCACGCCACCATGGCATACACTTCTGACGACTCGCAGCTCTTCGAGCTCGACCCGGTGCCCGATCTCATCGACCCGAATGTGCAGATGATGGATTTCCTCAACTTTGACGACGACACAACGAGTGCCGCGGAGAGCGTGAGTGGAGTTTGGGCATGGCCCGTGATGTGATGACTTGTTTGTGCTGACGTTTTAGTCTCCAAGGACAGTATCCGACAACCACACTCCCTCGCCTGTCGCATTCGCCCCCTCGCCGCCCTCGTACGACGTCGATGCGATGCTGCTGAACTCGTACGTCCAGCCCGAGCAGAAGCAGCAGCCGTCGCTTGGTGGGCCGGTTGCAATGGCGGTGGACGATGTGGTCCGTGTCAAGGAGGAGCCGATGGACCAGGCACCGCAGCAGCAGCAGCAGCAGGCATCTGTGCCCAACACCGTGCCCACTGCTCTGCCCGCATCACAGCAGGCAGCATTGGAGCAACTCCTCGCCAACTTTGTCACCTACCAGTCGCAGTATGGCCTCGCTGTCCCCGTCGCAGCCCCATCCCCGGCCCCGAGCGGCATCAACCCGAGCCTTCTCACGGTCCCATCGGGGAGTGAGTCGGCAGCGACACCGTCCACCTCGTCGCTCCCATCAGTGTTCTCGCCCGCCCCACAGGCCGCCAGCACGTCCGGAGCAACACCAAATGCATCTGCTGGGCCGTCCCAGCTTGCAGGGCCATCGTCGACCAAGCGCTCCTCCCCAGTGCCCGACTCTACCGACGAACCCCTCAAGACCCTCTCCGAAGCCTCCCTCCTCCCTCCCACCACCTCTGGCAGCTCACGCTCCGCCCGGGCCGAGTCCACAGTCTCCACATTCTCCGGCACCGAGTCGATCGACGAGAAGATCGAGAAGCTCGTCCCCCTCTCGTCGATCTTCAGTGCCGGCCGTGGGAAGGGAGGCAAAAAGGGCGGCGGCATGTCATCTGTCGTGAGGGGGGAAGACGAGGCCCTCGACGAGGACGACAGCTGGCGCCCCTCGCCCGAGGAGTACAAGAAGCTCAGCAGCAAGGAGAAGCGGCAGCTGAGGAACAAGCTGAGCGCGAGGGCGTTCCGTACCCGGAGGAAGGACTACATCGGCACCCTCGAGTCGCACATCAAGGACCGCGACTCTGTGATCGACGCGATCAGGCTCGAGCTTGCCACGTCGAGGAGTGAGAACCAGGACCTTCGTCGCGAGCTCGAGGCGCTCAAGGCGAGCACCCTGAATGTTCTCCACCCCCAGTCGGCGAACCAGGAGGGCCAGTCGCCTGCCCTCATGAAGGCGCTTGCCACGGGTATCCCTACCCCCTCTACTACCTCTTCCTCTGTGCCCCGGACGCCCCAACCCACAGTCAACACGCGCAAGGACCTCGCGTCGTTCGACACGTCCCGCGGCTTCTGGGGCGGGAGCGACAACATGTTCGGCGGGGGGAGCACCATATGCCACACGGCGCTTACTCCGGAGTTCACCCTCCCCCCGCAGCCGAATCTCAACCCCCTGCCCAACCTGGACTCTACCCCCTCAACCTCCTCCTCCTCGAAGCCGTTGTCGCTCGCCACCCCCGGCGACAGGGACATCGACTCGACGACGTTCAGCGAGTGGGCCGAGTCGACGCCCTTCTCCATGCGCTCGATGGACAACTACCGCCTGCAGCTGTGGTCGAGGCTGGCGCGTGAGGCGGCGGCGGACAAGGCGAACATTGCACCGAGTATGAGACCAAAGTTCCTCGTCGACCCCAAGTCGGCCTCGAGCTCTGCCTCGAAGTCCGACGACTCCGCCTACGCCCTCTCGACAGTAGCAGCCGCAGCGACAACAGCAACAGAACACGTCGCGTCCCGCCTCGCGTCGTCGTTCTGGTCCGCGTTTGCAGGGTCATCGTCCAAGCTCGACGCGGACAAGCTCGCCGCAGTTGTCACAGGCAAGGCGAGGTTGGCTGTGATCCCGAATGAGAAGAAGGGTGCTTCTCAGCCGAGTGAGGATGCGCTCGCACACGCGATGGCAGGGCTCAAGGTGGCCACGGGCGCATCGTCAGCCGAGGGAGTCAAGATGCGCGAGACGAACCCGCTGTTGACGATGGCGACGTACTTCAAGTCGCCGTTGGCGGCGAGGGCGTAAAGGTAGTGGCAGTAGACGATTCTGAGGACATCAATCTGTGTCTTCGATAGACATCCATCAACAATCATCATCCCCTCTCCACCTCCCCTACATGACCTTATCATTTCCTAATGGACGTTACGGACCTCACGCTACGCTACGCTTCGCTACGCTACGCTACGCGCCACGTCCCACGTCAACCGCTACGCCACGCCCCACCCACGCCACCCACCCATGCCCCGTTCGCCCCCATCATAGTTGCATTGTAGTATGTTGTTTGTGTTATAGAGGTATAGCTCCGCTCTGATGAATGAGTGTGTCAAAAGGAGCACTGAATATAGTCGCGATTGAAGCTGATCACTGACGCTGACGAAGACTAGACCTGAGGCACACATCGCAGGAAACTCTGTCCCAAGCTGAGATCAGGTCGCCGCGCCCTGCCTTGCCAGCAACGAGCAGCCGTCTGAGGACAGGGCGGGCATTCATCGCTTGGTCCAGGGCGAGGGGGATGTCGTCCGCACGTCCGCAAGGCGCCAACTCTAACACCAGCATGTGCTGATCAGCAAGATCGATACCTGGGGGCCACCGGTGATCAAGGACAATGTCGCTGCACTTCGATGAGATCACAGCGTCATCGAGAGTACCTCGACTACGATCTCGACTTTAGCTGATGGGTGCAGTTGACCGACACTGAGGAAGCCGACATCGTGATGGGAGGCGAACGCGACGATTAGGACCTCTGCGTTACACGCTGTCCGGCCACAGCGGATAGCGACGCTCCGTCTCCTGCACCAACACGTCCGTATAGGTAGGTATAGCTCATGAGTGGGTTGATCAGACCAGAGTCCCTCAGTCACAGATTCAGCACTTTGGCGCGACCCAGCCTATGCGCTGCGCTTCTATCTACCCGACTGCCTTTCTCAACTCGATCAACAGACGGCTCACAGCCAGATCAGTGTCAGTTTGACTTTGCGACGTGTGCTTATCTGTACGACCTGTTTTGTCACGATAGCTTGTCGCCTTTCTGGCCACTATGTGGCATGTGAGACGTGACGTTCGTCAAGTGTCTAGACATGCTACACACCACTTCAGTGGTGCTGGCTGAGACACGACCCATGCAGATCTCAAATCAGATCACGCATGTCTCTACGATCAGTACAGTCTGACGAGACAGCACGTCTGATAAGCAGCAGATGGTGAGTTGGTGAGACATGCTAGATCAGCTGATTGATTGATGAATAGCGTTTCAGCTTGTCTCAGATCAGATCAGATCTTGAACGCCTCGATCTGACCGCTCTTTTTATCGAACACCGTAGCAAGACATCGTCCAGTAAATCCAAAGCAAACATTCGTACACATTGCGAGATGACTTGAAGTCTCTATGCTCTCTCTCTGCCTGAGGTGTCATGTGTTGCTGTCTCCTCCAGCAAACGCCGCGTTCAAACCCCTTGGACCTGACCACTGACCATCATGTTCATCATGACTTGAGACAGCTATGCGCTATACTGAGACGCTGCAACCAGTTTGCTTTTGCAGATTTCATCACCAAACATGCAGTACAGGAGTGCAGGAGTACAGCTGGATTGCAGCCCGGGACCAGCAGTAACCACCCTCCCTTCGATGAATCGACCTCCTCAGCTTCCTCCTTCGCTGAGCCCTGCCCCGTTTCTAGAAGCCTGTGCCTGCTGTGCACGTCTTCTCGAAGCCAATGTGCGTGCCTTCTACCTGTGCGCAGCAGCTCTACAATACCCACGCTGATGGAGGTCCTCGGTGCTAGCTGTGTGCAAGCCGTAACTCCTCAGTGCTGAGCTTAGACTCACCTAATGCGCGAAGCCTGAGCTACTTATGTCTAGAGCTGCCACTCTTGACGAACTCATACGCTCTGCTCCAATTCCAACCAGCTGACCAGAAACATGCACCTCAAGGTCACAGAGCGTCCTTGCGCCAAACTATGCACAGTCCGTTGTACTCACTTCGGCTATAACACTCGCAAACGGCAGAACACCGTCCCGCGCGGACGAGCTGGCTAGTCCCAATGGGCAGATAGATATGCATCGTGACTAGTCCGAAGTTATCGCGAGTAAACATCGGAATCGGCATCCCTAGCAGCGTAGGCGTTGGCGTTGGCGTTGACGCCCCGCCTCCCGGTATACGATGCTACTGCTGATGCTGATGCTGATCTGCTGACGCTACGGACCTCAGATGCACATACGTGTACATACGGCTGGTGTAGCACGCTGCTGCACGCAACACATGCAACACACGCCACGAGACGCGCGAGGCTTTTCACACCACAGCCGGACACCGAGACACGTATGCCACAGGAGTCAGAAACAAGCTGCAACTATGGCGCTCAGCTTGCTATGAGTTCTGCAGCTCTGCATGCATCACAAACATGCAGCAGCGCACGAAACAAACATTCCCCTCAGCCAGCTCAGCCTCTTGCTTGTAGCACTGCACAGACACGATCAACGCGCAACGCGTCCCCACCTTCCCCGCACACTAACGCCTCGCTCCTGAGTTCTATTCTATTGCCTTTATTAAATTGTCTCGGCGTCTCACCTGAGTCCACCTGAGTCACTCGCACTTGCCATTCATTCATAGTGGGTCAACGGCGCCACATGTGATGCAGTAGTAGTAGTGGGTGTTTGTGATGGGCACGGGCAGGTGACCAGCGATGGGCGATGGGTAGTGATAAACAGTGGGCGGGCGATGGAGAGGAATCTGAGAAGGTGAAGGAGATCGGTGCGGAGACGTGCGGGGTCACGGTCACGAAACGAGGCCATCGAAAAGTAAAAACACGCGCGTCGAGGTCCATGATCGACCATCGCTCACTTAACTGCTTCGTGTACTTGTCGACCATCTATCGACTCCTTCACTCCTGTCTTTACTCTGCGAGTGTCACCTGTCCGTCGTGATACGACTACGCTTGTCTGCAGCTCCCTGCATTGCTCGATAGCATCGTGCGACGCTCGACAGCTCGACACCACTGCGCGCATCGCTCGACATCACTGCCTGCTCGACAACTGGGTCCGAGCCAAAACACCGTAGATCACAGATCATCGAGGTGACTACCGTCGTCGAGCAACGAGCGCCCATCAACCTCAACGTGCATAGCGGTGCAGGCAGTGCTTCGACTACGCAGCGTAAAGCGTAGCGACGACGTTGCACTTTCGACTGCACTCGACTACTTCGACTAAGCAACTGTCGCTCATCATCTGTTCTGTCGACTGTAGCCGCGGGTATCTTCAGACTTTGTCTTGTTCCTCACACTCTTTGCACTCGAGTCCTGGTGACTCGACCCTCAACGACCCCAACATGTCCTCTATACCAAGTGAGTGCGCGCGCGCCGACCTGGGCTGTATGTGCTGCTCTTTGCTGACACCAGACGCCGAGATGTCCGAGAAACCACCCATTCCCGCCATCATCCTCAGTACGTGTCCTGGACGATGACCACCTCTTCGGGCTCTTGCATTTCAGTATTCTCACTCTCTGCCGCCTGCTATGTTCCCACTTGACCCTCAACGACCTCTCTACTTGACTGTTTAGCGATTGAACGACATGCGCTGCTCGAGAGCTGGGCCTCGCAAGGGCAGCGATCAACTGTCCCTTCTTGCAATTGCTGTACTGGACGCAGTAATCATCCACAAGTCGTCGCTGATGACATACGCCACTGGCATCACTTGTCCTCCTATCAGTCTTCCTCCATTCTTTACTGCACGTTCGCCGACTCCCGCTGACCCCAGCCGAACCCTCCTCCCACTACGACGCCGAATCCGGCACCCCGCTCCCCTCGCCCTCGTCCCCCTCCTCCCTCTCCCTCTCTCGATCACCGAAACAGATCGTTCTCCTCCCATCGGGCGCGTATAGATCCCGGCAACCAGCAGCACGGACACTAATGCTCATCCTCGCGCTGATCCTAGCCGGGTGGCACCTGTATGCCCTGCACGCGGGGATTGTGAGCGACGCAGCAGCAAGTAGTGTCGTGGCAGATACGGAGGAGAGTCCGGTTCCGGTGCACGCGTCGGCGTCGGTGTTGCTCGAGATGGATGCGCTGCGGCCGTGAGTGCCAGGGAGAGAGGAGTTGTGTTGGTGAGGATTGCCAGCACGTATAGAGTGGAGTTTTGTGCTGTCGGCTTCTGAGGAGGGCTGGGAGTGGGCAGCGGGACATTTGTACTTTGCAATCTAGCATGTGATACCATCTTTCTCTATTCGACGAGGCTGGTCCGGTGTGACTGACTCTTGGTGTTGCTACAGCTGCTTAGAATCAAGTAGCTTGACGTCTCGTCCGCTTCACGACTCTGTGGGAAGATACTTAGGCTCAAGGTCGTCCAACCTGAGATTAGGCTGGGTCTGCCTCTCGTCTCGACGTTGACCGATGGTTCAATGCTGGGTGCTTGCTCCAAATAGGCAATGCGGCGAAAGTCTGTCAGCTCGACTGATGTGACCTTCATGGGTGCCTGCCAGTTTGACAGCACAGGCGTTCAGGAACAGTGGGTGCCACTTTCACATGCTGCTACCGAGTTGCCTAGATGTTTCTCTTGGTCTGTCGTGGATTACTGCGCATTGATCATGCCAAATGAGCAGCAGCCCTTGCGTACCCTATCTTTCAATTGCAGCTCTGTCAGCAGCGCCAGGCCAACGCTCGCATCACGTAGGTGGAAGCTACTATAGCCACTCAACGCCACGCCCAGCCGGCGCGTCTTGTCAATGGGGCTGCGTTCAACAGCCAGCTCCCACCGATTATACAGCCAAGACACCTGCCGCAACCAGCACCTGATCTACCCGGCTCGCACAATGGTCTATTGGGCTCGCACAAAGGCCTGCTCCACAGCAGCCAACTCGCACTGTGATCAGCTGGTCAGCTCATCACAAGTTGTAAGTGCTAATCTCCCGTTTGTCCATTGGATCCTTATAGACACTCTCCTCGTCAGCCAGAGCGGTTAGGACAACAGTTGTCAGCAGGAACTCACGCTGCTGCCCAGTGCGACAGGTGTCAACAGGTCGCTCACTTGTCACTTGCGGAGCTCGTCAGCTCATGATGCCAGACAGATCGCCATCTTGTCGGCCAGAGAAGCTGAACTCGTCGCCTAAAGCGCGCATAACAGCTCTACATCAGTAACAAGCCCACACTGTTTTCCGCCTTGCCAAAGGCAAGATTGCCGTTCTTGTCAGCTCGCTATCCTCCGCTCGCCAGTCAGCCGCACTGCCCACAGCGGTGCTCGTCAACCCCCTCAGCAGTGTACACAACCTGTCCTGAACTAGTCCAAGGTCAAATACCAGCAGCCCCCATCAGTGTCCGCCCATCACCCTAGCCACCCAGGCTACCCAGTACATCTCCCCGATCTACCCCTCTATGCGTAGTGGTCAATGAGCGAGTCGCGCATCTCGTTGATGACGGCCGCGCTAGTCTGGCCCTGGAGACGGAACGTCGCCTCGATGACCGACACCTCGGTGGCCGTCGTGTCGAGGCCAGTGAAGGCGCACCAGTCGTTGACGACCAGTCCGGCGCCAATCACCTCGGAGCCGCGGTTTACTGTTCCTGCGACGAGGGGGACCTGGAGGAGGGAGGAGAGCTCGTCGAGCTCGGAGCGGGTGGTTTTGGGGTGTACGAGGCCGCCCTGGGGGTTAGCGAGTGCGAGTGCGAACGCAGCGAGCACGAGCACGAGCGGCACGAAGGTGAGCGCGGAGCGCGAGCCCGAGCTAACTTCAAGCTAGGAGCGCCGAGGCCGTCTCCTTTAACTGAGAAGAGCAGAGTCATCGGCAGTCATGCTAGATAGGGGGCCACATGGTGATGAGGAATCATGGCACCATAACAACGTAATCCTCTACCTCTTAGGGGAGGGGGGTGGGGGGGGGGGTGTCCTACTGCAGGGAAGCAACACGACACACCTGACCCTTCGTCTCAACTCGGAGCTGGCCTCGATGTCACTCAACATCTTCATACTTTTGAGTTCCTGAGGCATTTCGCCTCGGCCACCGCTGCCCCAACAGCCCACCACCTGCACGCACCCCGCCTTCAACTCCTGCTCCTCCGTGCCAATCCCACAGATCCACAAACCCCCGCCCGAATCTTGACTCACCTGGTTAGACAGCGCCATGTAGCTCCCCACCAACACATTGCTCGCCACGGTCTGACGGAACACCTCCACCTTGAGCGTGTCCGCAATAATCTCCTCTGTCTCCCGGTCGATATCCGGGTGCACGAGCGCAACATAGTCGTTACACGCGATCACGTTGCCCAGCGCTGACAACCGCTCCTCGACACGCTGGATCGCAACCTCGGCCGGCAGCGAGTTGCGCAGGTGCTGCAGCTCCTGGTCGGTGGTGGTGGATGGGACGAGCAGGCCATGCCTGTTGCCCGCGGTCAGGCGGCCGACAATACGAGTGCCAGCAATGGTCGTGTGCACGATCGGGATGACGTCCGCGAGCTCGGCCTCGAACACGGAGTAGAAGTTGGAGCTGGATGCGAGGGCAGTGAGGCAGTAGCTGGGGTGAGTAAGTGACTCAAGCAGAAAACGCACGAGTTGGTGAGCTTGGAGAAGACACCGATGTCGGTCGAGTTCTCGAACTGGCAGCCTGGGGTCAGTGGTGCGGGTGGAGATGAAGTTGGTTACTCACGGACGGCCATGGTGTGGTGTTCTATGGGGGTGAACGCGAAGCGGGAAGTGGTCTAGGTGGTTGGTAGTGCTGCTCTGGGGGAGATCTGTCCTCCCTGTCGTGAATGTAGTGGTTGTGGGCGTCGAAGTCGCTGAATAACTTATCAAGAAGCAGTACAAACAGTCAACAGCAGCGCCGTGAAACTTGCTGCCAGTATTTTCTCGGATCCGACGAGCAAGCGTAATGATGGTCAGTAACAACTTTTGTAACCGAGGAACGTAAATAAGGCTGGCCGGGTCGTGCCTGGGGGAGATGTCTGTTGACAAGTCATGTATGGAAGTTGGGATCCAGAGGTCGACTCCTAGCTCAACTCGATGAAGCTGCCACAGTACATACGGTCGTTCGACGCACCGCTGCAGCACGGCGACGCGGCGGCGCTGATGCGCCTGCTCGACTGCCGGAACCGCGTGGCGCGGGGGCTGGCGCAGACGGTCGGAGCGATCGAGGAGCACCGGCTGCAGAACCCGGGGCACTCGCTGCCTGACCCATGGGATGGTATCGCCGTCCGGCACTGTGCGGCAGTGTACGCGATATCCAAGGAGAACTACCAGGAGGCGTGAGTAGACTGCAAAGGAGGTGGCTGATGAAAATACAGCTACTCGCACCAGTCTGCGCTCGTTTCGCTGTTCTTCAGGTGGTTCCAGGAGGAGCCGTCATGGCCCCTGGCGGTGCTGTATCTCTTGCTGCGGGACCTGCGCGAGCTCGCAGAACAGGCAGACGGCGTGACGTATGCGAGCACTGGGCGCATGGCTGCGCTGGAGGAGTGCACGAGGACAGTGTCGAAGGCATTCAGCATTTGCGCAACGGACAGGCAGTACAAGGGGAGCGAGAGTCGGCGAGTGGGGGTGTACCACATGGCGTGTTTGAGTATCAAGTGCTACTTCAAGGTGGGTGGTGGAGTGTGGGGTGTGGGGGTGTGCTGATGGCAGGTTGGGAAGCCGAATCTGTGCAAGAACATCGTGCGAGCAGTCACGTCGGACCCCAAGACGCCGCCGGTGGACGAAGCGCCGCTAGGAGACCAGGTTACATGGCACTTTTACATTGGAATGCTGGCGTTCCTTGCTGGGGAGGACAGGAAGGCGGATGACGAGTTGACGTGGGCGTTGCTGCATTGTCCCATAGATGCGAAGAGGAATCAGGAGTGAGTAGTGGCTTTGGAAACTTCTCAAGAAGCCTGAAAGCCGTTGGCCCTTACTGGGACCCACGCTGACACCAGACTCATCCTGACCTACCTCATCCCATTACGACTCATCCGGGGCTCGTTCCCGTCCAAGCGGCTGCTCGAGCAACATCCGCGCTTACAAGAGTTGTACACGCCGTTCATCAATGCCATCCGCAACGGCGATATCAAGGAGTACGATGAGCGGCTTGAGTGGGCACAGCCGCGACTGGTGGGCATGAGCACTTACCTCGCCGTCGAGCGAGCACGGGAGGGGTGTCTGCGAGTACTGTTTAAGAAGGCGTGGTTGGCGAGCGACAAGAGTACAAGAGTGCCAGTGGGCACGTTCCAGCTGGCGTTGGAACTGCACGGGGTGAACGTCGATGCGGACGAGGTGGAATGTATGCTGGCGAATATGGTATTCCGCGTGAGTAGTGAGGGGCTGAGCGGCTCATGAGGGCCTGGGTAGACACGACAAGTCAGCTGACATCTCAGGGATTCATCAGAGGCTACATCTCGCACGAGAAGCAGATGGTGGTGCTGGCAAAGACAAATCCGTTCCCCACGCTTTCCGCCATTGCACGATAGGTTGTATGAGTATCTGCATTGCATATCACAGAGGCAGTAGTGACACTCCAGCCCGTTTGGGAGTGGTGAAAGCACAGATCTGCGCTATGGTTCAGATTACGGAGAGCAAGCAGGGATGAGACTGCGAGGGAATGCGAAATGAGCTGATGAAGGAAGGTGAGGAAGGTGTTCTGCAAGGAAGGTGAGGAAGGTGTTCTGCAAGGAAGGTGACCATCGAGACGAGGAAGGTGGGTTACGTGGCGAACTCTGCACCATATATACATGCGACCCCCGATCAGTTTCTTACATTGCCCTCACTTAATCACTGTCCAACAAGATGCTTGCAATCTAACAAGATGCTTGCAGTTCCACAAGATGCTCGACAGACGACACATGTGCGAGTTCCGACGATCATCAGTGGCTTCATCGAGTGTAAACCCTGCCCAGTATAGTGAGGTGCACATCAATCCACAAACGCTGACTGCTACGCTACAGTCGTGCCGTTGGGAGTCACTTTGCCCTGCATGCTACGCAATCACTCCTCACTGACCACCTCTCACTCACCAGACCTACCAAGCGCAACGGAGGACAGACGACGGGTGATGATCTTGAGCTTGGCAGGTCACGAGCTGTTTCAACACCTCCGACCCACACGGACAACCCATACTTGGCTCCTGGACCTCCTCCCAGATGTGATGACCCAGTCCTGCTGACATGTCGACCCTCATCAAACACTCCCTACGATCAAGCTTGCCTTACGCACAGACCACAGAGGAACTCAAGCATCTTATCTGCCACTATCACTGACCAGATAGCACAACGCCCGATGACGCCTGCAGCACGCGACACACGCGACAATGGCGACCGCTTTGCTGCTCAGCTGTTCAGCTTCCTCTAGTTCCCGGGCTCATCCGCATGCTGCTCTCTCGGCGATTGGCCGCGTACGACGACCCGGCCGGTATCAATATCGCAGTACCGCAAGCGACTCCAGCTTAAGCTCGTTTGTGCCTGGTATTCAATCGCCACCAAGCACACGGGCCCACCCAGCGAGCCAGCGCCAGCCATTGCCCCGCATCGTCATCATCACCCAATCCACCCACCCCTCACCCCATTCGGCTCACTCGCTGCGTGATCGCTCGCTCGCTCGCTCGATTGACTCGTCCACTACACTTGAATCTGCTCTATCCACCAACCGGCCTCGCATCCACTCGTTTGCAGGCCAGCAGCGACCTTCTACTCATCTCTCATCTCTCTTCATCTTCACTAGCATCACCACCACAGCATCCACCATGCGCCTCTCGCTCTTTGCTCTCTTCTCGCTTCTCCCGGTCATCATTGCCACCCCTATCAGGGAGGCGATCATGGCCCCGCTCACCTCGTCGGGCACGCCTATCGACAACTCGTACATTGTTGTCTTCAACAAGGACATCAGCCCCGAGCAGATTGCTCTGCACATGAACGATGTTGCGAGCGTTGCTTCTGCCAAGGTGAGTTGGGGTATGAGGTGTGGGCCGCGTGTGCGTTGTTGGGGTACGGTCGGCTCGGTTAGCTCCGGCTGCGTGATAGCGAGCAAGCGGCCTGCTGTAGCTGCTACAGTGCGGTACAGCGCTCAAGCTATACCCAGAGTGCTGGGCTACTGGCAACTCCTGCAGATGACATACATCGCTCGCCCACCGCTATGCCCATACCTCTGCTTCGGGTGGCAAACACTCAGGTCCCGTACTAACAGCAGCCCTTGATGGGTGAGGAGAACGGCATCGTCAACGTCTATGCCCCGAACACTATCAACCTCGGCTTCTTTGGCTACTGTGAGTAACCCCTTTCTCATGCCTGTGCCCTCAGACTCTTGCTCACGGCAGCCGGCAAGTTCTCCGAGGAGGCCCTCGAGGAGATCCGCAAGTCCCCCTATGTCGCCTACGTTGAGCGCGACCAGGTCGTGACCACCCAGGAGGAGATCTACGGCGTCGACGAGGCCCTTGCCATCGCCGACGACATCAAGACGCAGGTCGGCGCACCCTGGGGTCTCGCCCGCATCTCGCACCGCAAGACCCTCGGCTTCGGCACCTTCAACAAGTACGAGTTTGACTCGAACGGCGGTGAGGGCGTGACCGCCTACATCGTCGACACGGGTATCAACATCGACCACGTCGAGTTTGAGGGCCGCGCCACCTGGGGCAAGACCATGCCTCGCGGCGACGTCGACAAGGACGGCAACGGCCACGGCACGCACTGCGCCGGCACTGTCGCCTCGCGCAAGTACGGTGTTGCCAAGAAGGCCGAGCTCGTCGCCGTCAAGGTCCTCGGCTCCAACGGCTCCGGCACCATGGCTGACGTCGTCGGCGGTGTCGTCTGGGCCGCCGAGGACGCCGCCAAGCGCGCCAAGGCCGCCGAGGAGGAGCTCCGCCTCACCGGCAAGACCAAGCACAAGGGCTCTGTCGCCAACATGTCTCTCGGCGGTGGCAAGTCCCGCTCGCTCGACGACGCCGTCAACGCCGCCGTCGACAGCGGTCTCCACTTTGCCGTCGCAGCCGGCAACGACAACAAGGACGCGTGCGACTACTCGCCCGCTGCGGCCGAGAGTGCAGTCACTGTCGGCGCCTCGGCCATCAACGACGCCCGCGCCTACTTCTCCAACCACGGCAAGTGCGTTGACGTCTTCGCGCCCGGCCTGAACATCCTCTCGACCTGGAACACCGGCAACCAGTCGACCAACACCATCTCGGGCACGTCCATGGCCTCGCCGCACGTCTGCGGCCTCCTCGCGTACCTCCTCTCCATTGAGGGTTCGCCGACCTTCACCATCGCCGAGGCAGAGGAGCTCATCGCCACCCAGCCCGACCACAGCATCTACCACGAGGCGTACAACATTGCCTACGAGGCGCTTCCCGACGTCGTCAAGGGTCTCCTCCCCGCACCGGTCGAGCAGATCCCCGAGCTCGTCCGCCCCACCCCCGGCAAGGGCAAGATCACCCCCAAGGCGCTCAAGAAGGCCCTCATTGCGCTGTCCACCAAGGGCGCGCTCACCGACCTCCCCTCGCTTACCCCCAACCTCCTCGTGTTCAACAACGCCACCCACTAGGTGTAGAGGTGTAGACGAGAGACATCAGAAGCAAGCAGCGCGGAGAGGACGGATGAAGCATGTAGTGTAGTGTATGATATGCAGATAAGATATACAAGCGGTCCCTGCCACAAGGCGGAAGGTAATCTAGGACAGAGATGGCCGTTTCTGTTGCCTATCGCTTGTCGCCCGTCGCCAGTATTGGCTGTTCAATGACCGTTGCCGGTTGCCTGTGCCGGTTGCCAGTAACGTATCCCAGTGCCCGACCCGTCAATGGTTGCGTATGGCCTGCCGGCATGACCAATTGCACCACCTCAGGACTCCAGTGTGAGCCGTGGCCGTGATCTGTCGCCCGTGGCCAGCAACCGTCGCCTGTCGCCTGTTGCTTTCGCCCGACAGCCTGGATTGCGAGTCAACATGCTGGACATTCGACGTCGTTCCGTTGGTCGCACCGAAGCGGTATTGCCCAGGCTATGAGCTTGCACTAGGCTCCCGCAGACAACACTGAGGTCGGCGAAGGGCCCCACCTTGACCTCCAATGCAGTGCGAAACAGCTGCGAAGGAGCGATGAAGTTCCATGAGGGTCAACCACTGCTTGCCGAAATCTGACCAGATGGCTCATGGCCCATCGGTCTGTGCAACAACCGCAGCGACGACCACCCCGGCGTCGTGCGAGATGCTCGCCAGCAAGCTGATGTTGCTGCTGCTCAAGCCCAAGTCACTGCTATGCCTTGCGCCTGTAGTGCCGTTCATGGCGGTATCCACACCGTCCTGGCTGCTGCGATCTATATCGTCGAGAGGGCTCTGCCGTTCAAGTCGGCCGGGGCCACCCTTGCTCGAAGACGGCAGGAGGCACAGCACCGGCCGCCCAGTGGACAGATAGCTCAAGTCGAGAGACTTCCAGGTCAAACCGGGGAGGGGGAGGGCCTTGTATGCTGCCTCTTTTGTCGTCCAGCTGGTGTCAACTTGCGTCACGGTCACGGACACCCGGCGACGAAGGAGCTGTTGAGGTGCTGAGGGTGGCCAGCCTCGACTGTTGACTTCCTGTCGATGCACAGCGCACAGCGCCAACAATGGAGCTTCCTCACAGAGCCATCACTCACCGAGCAGCAAGAAATCTGACTTGCTCCTTCGACACTGAGGCCGTCACCGGCGGAGTCGATCCACCGAAACGAGCTCGAAACTCGGCCAGCTCGCGCGAGGAGCATATCCGCGCTGCGAGCTTGTCTGCCCCGCGGCGGGCGATGACTGCCTCCAGTCGTGCGAGGGAGAGGATGTCGACCCCCAGGCCGAGGAGCATGGCGGAGAGTGGGTCAATTGATGATGTGCAGGCCAGCAGGATTTTGTTTACCTGGACGTGCGAAGTGGAGGTCCAAACCTCGGTGTGGCGATCCGGGTGAAAAGTGCGTACTCCTCCCCTTGCTCATTACATTATTGAAGTCACGTTTCCTTAGTTCCTGCATCTGATATGGACATTATACTACGTTCACTACGTCTTACTCGACCGGAGTGACATGCAGCCGGCCTCAGAATACCATACATCACATTCACTATCTTTCGTTTCCTCAGGTGGCTCATTCGCATCACTCGTCTCAGAGGCATTTCGTTCGTGGGGCATCGGTGTGGGTGCGATCCCACCTTGGTGGGATCCAGACGCATTACATGTACTGCTGTCAGCTGGCCCCTTGTCTGACTTACCCAGCCGACGCGCTGCGCTGCGAAGTGATTAGTAGAAGACACGGACAGGACGTACCGGCCGAGTTGGCGAAGCGCTTGGCTGCACGTCAGTGAAGAAACACAGCAGCACTCACCGAGCAGCATGGGATCGAAAGTACGCGTCTCCTGCTTGCCCGTGCCGCTGGCGGATGTCGTCGTCGCGGTGTCGGACACGTCGTCGTCGTTGAACGCGAGGTAGCGGCATTGGTTGGCGATGATCTGGGTGAGCCGTATACGTAGGGTTGACTTACATCGGCGTACTGTAGGAGGACGTGATGAGTAAGTGGCACAAGAAGGGAGGGGGAGGACGTACGTAGGCTACCGGTACGAGCTGGTCGTTAGCATTGGCCAAGAACAGGGAGGTGGAGCTGCGCTGAGGATGTGTGTGTCGTAAATTGGCGTGAGGAAGAGATTGACGAATTGACCACTCTGCAACACGCGCAGAACACATCTATGTCGAAGCACACGACCCTACGCCAGGCGCGAATCCACCACTCACCGAGACAGCGCGAGTCGCACGCGCGAAAGAGTAGCTCAGGTTGTTGCAAAGCGTCTGCATCTTGTCCGCGGTGAACTATGGTCAGCCCGGTGTCACCCTCAACCACTCACGTTGTTCTCGTCTTTGAGGACGACGCTGAAGTTAGCACTGAGCTCACGCCTGGACGCACTAGTGAGTAGGACGTGCAGTGCCCTGCAGACCAGCATGGGCCTGGAGATAGAAGTCGAACGCGAAGGGGTGCGTGACCGTGCCGTCGACGACGGTGCCTGCGTGTCAGCACAATACAAGACTGCTGCTCACCTGGGTTGAGGTTGCCCGTGCGGTCGGCATCGGCCTGGTTCATGGGGAAGAAGCGCATGTTGTGCTGAGCGAGTGAGTTTTCGCGTTTCTGTCTAGGTGTTTGGACTCACGCGCTTGGCACAGATGACAAAGGTAACCTTGGGCGCGTATCCGGGACCAAAGGTGGCGGCAGCACGGCGGATGGCCTCTACCTCGAGCCTGGAGTCAGATTCAGCAGTAAGTCAGACGTACTGAGTGACCTGCATGTACTGCCCCTCGGACACGCCGTCGCGGAAGAAGATGATCTTGGCGGGCTTGCTCTTGTTGGCAGTCTCCCAGGCCTTGATGTGCTCGACCATCATGTTCTCCAAGTCGCGGATGATCTCACTGGGGATTAGGAGAGGTTCTGATCATGCTAAAACGATTACTCACACACGACCCTCCTGTAGACGAATAGCAGGCTGGAACCTGACATTGTCCTGGTCGATCGCTGCGACAGTGACGGCGATAGAGGGCTGCAGCAGACCACGGGTCTGAGGGGGGTGAGTAACATCGGCACCGACCATCATGGTGGTCTTGTCGAACTAGAGTGAGCCGAGTCACAGGGAGTACCTACGATCTGAGGGTTGGGCACCTCGTGCGTAACACCACCAAGCTTGGCCTGGATCTTCATTGACACTGCTGTCAGTCAAAGCTGACCCACGACTCACCATTGCCGCAGTACTGGTCAAGACCACGGTCACTCTTGAGCTTCTGGCCCTGCAGGCACTGAGTCGGGACGAACTGGGGTCAGACGTTGTCACGAGTGTCAAGTACCTCTTTGAGCTTCATGGCTGGGGTTAGCTGGAATCAGACACCGACGACTCACCAGCGATGTGCTTGATCTCCTGGTAGAGGACTGTGTCGCGGCCCTATGAGTCAGCAGTGCATCGCCTCGAAATGTGAGTCGGCGCTGTCTGAAAAACATTGAAGTGTTCACAATGCGGTGACAAAGAACTCATGAATAATGCCCATCATGGTCAAACGGGACGTCTACGGGTCGAGCTCCTTCAGTACTCACCGGCAGGACAATCAGAATAAGCTGCGGATTCGCCTTGCTCTGCATGTACGCCTGCTTGCACGCCTCGCCGAGTGAACGGTGCACGTTGCGCGAATCGCCCTCGATGCACTCGGGGCGCTGGTTGTCGACCTTGACGCCTGGTGTCAGCGTGCTCTACGAGTACTACCACTCACCATACTGGTTGAGAACAGGGCACAGGCTGACGTCAGTGAGGTTAAACAACACACATACAAGGAGACGAAGCGACCTGCGATGTTAGCATACACCATTCACTTTGGCTCACGCATGTCGTCAGTCCTGAAGCGGTTGTCGAAGCTCAACACCGCCCACGACTTGAGCGGCGCTCCGGGGCGAGTGAATTGAACGCCCTTGAGGTTCCAGCCGCTGCTGTCAGCAAGAGTAGACCTCGGAAGACGCCACTCACCCGAACTGGCAGTTGAGCTGACGCCCCTTGCTGTAATTGACACGAGGAGGAGGCAGCGTGCGCGCCTTGACCTGCATCATGTTCGTGTTGACCTCGATGCCCCAAGCCTTGACCTTGGGGTTGGAGTTGTAGTCGAGGTTCCTGCGCCACGCCTTGACTGGGGTGTGAGCGAGGACTGTTCTCCACAACCGAACTAGAACACAGCTAGTACTCACTAGCAGCGGAGCGGTCCATGGGACGCTGGGCAGCAACACGGATCATGTCAGCGGCCTGGTTCGAGGTCAGCGACGAGAAGGGTACGGCATTGAAGTCAGCCAACACCACGAGCTCGAGGCTGGGGTTAGCAGAGTCAAAGTTGACACATACGGGACCATGTAGTTGCGCCCATAGACAACGCAGGGGAGGCGTGGCTTCTGAATCGTGATGTTAAGGTGCTCTTTGTAATACTGCACGATGCCGACGCGCTGGTCAGCCTCGCCGTCCTTGCCATTGAGGAGAAACTCTGTCTCGCTCGCGGGCTTGTGGAAGATCTTCTTGATCGAGTAGACGCGGGGGGATTTCCTAGGGTCAGCAAGGTCGGAGGGAATATAGAAGCTGCTATGAACGTGTGAGGAAGCTCGAGAAGGTAGTAGCATGAGCGTATGAGGAACGTGAATGGGTGACGAAAGCTAGTGCCAGTGGTACTCACTTGTACGGCAGAGTGAACTTCGCCCCGAAGAGCTTCTTGTTCAGCTGCTGGATGTCACGAGGGCTCAGCTCGTTGATGGGCTGAGGAGGGCCACCAGTAGAAGGACCAGGAGGCCCACCACGGCCCCCACGACCACCACGAGGCCCACCACGGCCACCACCACGGCCACCACCACCACCGCCCCCACGCCCAAGGATCTCGGGCACGAGGTTCTGGCGTCAGCACTACACTCAACAGTGAGACCCACAAGAAGAGGTCCCGAGCGGAAAAAGGCAGTGTATGCGGTGTCGAGCTGGGGTCAGCCGTGCTGTGTGCTTGAACCCACTTGAATGGCTGGGAAACCATTCTCAGTGGGGCGGAAGGACCTGCCGTCAGCACACACAGCCTCAGTGAGATGACTTGATATGACCCAGGACACAAAGTGCCTCAGCACCTACTCACTGCATGAAGCCCTTGCCCACGAGGGCACCGTCGCTGACGGGCACAGCGCCATCTGGGTTTGTCAGCTCTGCCGCCCTGCACACTCACCAAGGCCGAAGAAGCGGCCACGGGCGCCCATGGGCGTGAAGCGGTTCGCCGGGTCCTGGCGAAACATAATTTGACACGCCTGGATCCCAGTGAGCTGGGGTGAGTACGTTGGGCAGAATGGGCACAGTCTACGCCTGTAGCACTCACGACAGTGTTGCCGATCGCCAGCATCTGCTTATCCTTTTGGCAGAACTGGAAGACAGACTTGATGTCAACCAGAGCTGCATACTTGATCGTAATCTTGAACCTCGAGCGGTCGTCCAGCTCAACGCCAGGCTCAGCGAGGCCAACGATGACCTCCTTGGTCTGCCGTCAGAGGTGACATATCTCCTGTAGCTACCTTGCCATTCTCGTCCATCTTGAACTTGGACGCAGTAAAGACATTCTTCCTGGGGCGTCAGCATGCTCACATCAGCTCAGTGTCGTCAGCACGCACTGCAGGTCGAAGGCGCTGTTCTGGAACGCAGCAGCGTCAGGAGCGCCCTTGTTGTCCTGGCACGCTTGCATCCAGATCTTGTTGGCCAGGGGCTTGGGCATCCTGCTGTATCAGCTGGGGTCTCAAGCTGGGGCGCACTTGTCATTCGCCGTCTTCACCACACGCTTGATGTCGATGTCGTAGTGGCTGGTGTCAGCGCGATCTCACTAGTCAAAAGCTCACTGGATGTCCGTGGGCTTGTTCAGGCGCACGGCATACATGTTGGCTTCGACCGTGATGGGCTTGCCGAGGGTGCCATAGCCTGGGGTCAGCAGTGTGCTCAAAGAGCACGCTAGTAAGCTTACCAGGACGGCGGTGGGCTCCTGCATGTGGGGATAGGTCAGATCACAGGTCGAGAATGCACAGGAGGGTCAGTACCACCATCGAGTTGTGGTGTTGCGGGGAAGGTGGAGGTGCCCACAGAGTGAGGAGGGAAGGTCAGCACACAGGTCCACGAGGAAGGTCGCACCAGCGAAGATAGCATCAGCACATGCTCCTCCCACTCGTACTTCGCACTCACCCTCAAGCAGGAAGTCATCCTTTAGCCCAAGCGTCTGCAGCAGCTCGGCGACATCGCCCACTGGGTCTTCGGCCTGGCATCAGTGAGTCCCATTGTCACATGCACCGTCTTCGGCGGGGCCATGGTCCTCGGTCCGTCTGTCTCGTCTCAGCTGTTGTCAGCTCAGTGCTAGGAGTCACACGCTCAGCACAACGACGCACGTAGGTATGGTGCGCAATGCGCTCGTGCTGTTCAGAGCTGTCAAGGAGGGCGAGAGTGGTGAAGAGAGAGAAAGAGAAAGAAGGAGGATAAGGTGGGTGACAGTGTGAAGCAGACTGCGCTCGCACTCCGAGGAAGGTGCACGCACAGGCCATCAGTCGAGTGTTGCAATGTTAACGTCTGACCATACGCCCCTCTGCATTATTTGTCTGTCTACACAATCGCCATTCCCACGGCCCTCGCAATGCTAATCGGACGTCTGCATAACGTCTCTGTGCAGTTCCACTGCATACCTCAATATCTGCGACTGCATGCCGTCACTGCGAGGAATCTGACACAGACCCCGTAGGTAGCCGAGTAGCTGATTTGTTTACAGGGCGCGTTTCGTGCGGGGTAAGGAGAATTGCGACACACTACTGCTGAAGCGATTAGGGTCCTGCTTATCTCTCTCGTCTGATAAGGTTTGAAAGCCGTGGGTGGTAGGTACCGTTGTTTTGGACACAAACGGTCTAAGAGCTAACCTAACACATTACGTTCTGCAGTGCATGATGGCGGACAGCTCAGCTTGACTCGCAGCGAGGCTCATGGCACTGCGCTGCCATGAGGAGGCTGGCGCCCTGTGAACACACTCCTCGTCACGCGCAGTGCAGCTCGACGTCAGTGCGGGGCGTGTTCGGCTGCTGTCGCTCGCTGCATGTGTCTGGGCGTCCAACGCGCAACGGGCAGCTGCTGCGCTGTACCAGTAGCCACATCGTTTTTAGTAGGTCTCTGCAACACGCAGAATTGGGCCCATCGAGTGTGTGTCGTGCGTGACAATGATCTGCATGGTATAACCCTAGTGTACTAGGAGGGACGAGGGCAAGCTCGAGCCTGCACTCGGTGATCAGATGATCTTCCACAGACTCATTCTCAACTCTCAGTCTGATGCCCAAGGTCGCAAAAGCCAACGACTGCAAGTGCAAGGGTGGAGATGGTGAGGTTGTAAGCTTGCAGTTAACAGTCACAGATCAGTAGCACTAACCTACACCCAGAGGTAGAGTAGGACGCAATGATACTGAGGTTACTATGAGCGTGCGGTGAGACCTTGTTGAACCAAGCGCCGCAGCGCATATGGAAGGGGCGTAAAGTTGGTCTCAGCTCACATGCGCACCCGACAACGACAGGATATCTGGTCAGACCTTGTTAGTGTAGGGCGTTGTAGAGCGTCTCAAACCTGATGAAACTCCTCAGTGCACTGCAACCAATCCCAGCTTCATGTAGCCTCGAGAGTAGACAGGTTACTTGATTCATCGCTCTATCTCGTCAAGACCAGACTCTAGGAGGCTCATGCTCTGTGTTTCTTGGCGGATGGGCGCTGCTTGCTGTGGTATTCACTGCCGATCATGCATGCTCGATCGCCGGCCCCTCGATCAAGACCAGTTTGCCCACCGCTGAACCCTGCTCACCGTGCTTAGCTTTGTTGTTGCAGCCCAGCATCGCTGCCTCAGGCTCGGCCTGCCTCACGACCGTGTCCTCGCACACCCACACCCACACCCCCACCCCGCTCAGCCTCGCTGCTCAACCTGCGGCATCGCAGCTACGGTCACGCCCAGCACTCGGCAGCTCAGACGCTCGCCCACATCTGTGAAGCCTCCGGCCCCACAGTTGCGGCCTCACGCCCTCGCTGCCTCGTCCATCTCCCTCCTCCACCTCAACTGCAGCTCGATCTGCTCCCTGAAGATCCTATACTTTGCCTCCAGCACCCTCCTCTCCCTCTCGCCCTCCTCGCCCCTCCTTGGCTCAATCCTGACCGCCGGGGCCGTCATCTCGCTCATGATCTGCCACAGCTTTGGGCCCTCGCGATCGCCGAGCGCATCGCCCTCCTCCTGCGTTTTCACTGTGCCCTGTTTTGCCGACTCGAACGCGAAGCGCCCGAGCATCGCTGCGCCCAGGACGACGGCGGCCGAGGGCTGCGGCGGGATCATGACGGGCATGTCGAGGACGGTGGCGAGGAGGCCCATGAGGGCGGTGTTTTTGGCCTGCGAGCCTGTGTGTCAGCATTAGGGGTCAGGGGTGGGACGAGGGGAAGGAATGACATGGAATAAGAGGAGAGTGAGATGGTGTGGCACAATCGAGAGTGTCGAGGAAAGGGCTGTTGAGAGTAATCTACAGTACGATGAAAGTTGCAGCGAGAGTCTGCAGTCTATCAGATATCGCAGTGCCCTGCAGCGTACCAGTTATTGCTTGATCTGCTCGCCTCTTGTCTGAGACAAATCGGTACCCAGTAAAAACTAGCCTACTGAAAGAACGCCGCACTCACCACTCATGTAGATCGAGTCGATCTTGTGACCCCTTGAGTTCATCTCCTCGACGATATGGCGCGTCTGCAGCGCGATAGCCTCGAGCGTGACGTTGAGCTTCTCCGCCAGGTCGTTGAGCGACGAGTCGAGCTCGAGGCCACTGATCATGCCCTTCATCTTCGGGTCGGCGAGCGGCGAGCGGTTGCCGTGGAGGTCGGGGTAGAAGTGGAGGTCTTTGGTGAGGTGGGCTGGGGTCAGAGCGAAGCACCGAAGCAGATGTGCAAGAGGAGGATGAGGCAGCGGGGCGGGGCTAGATAGTAGTGGGTAGTGCGCGGCAGTGACCGTGAGACCGAAAGTAGATCAACAGCAAGTGGACTCAATCGCCGCTGGGGGCTAAGGTAGAGTGTGACTTCGTTGCAGTGCTGGCAGAGCGGGCTCAGCAGCGGTGTGCAGAGGCGGCATGATGATCCACCTGCATGATGAGGATGACAGTGGAGAGTCACTACTGGTGGTAGAGACCACAGTGACAGCAGACATCACACTTGATGGTGGAGCTCATGAAACAGGAGATTAATGTCACAGTGGCAGACATTCAAGGTGGCAGTCGTCTGATCCTCCGGCAGCTACTCACACGGCGTCGGGGCCTTGGCCGCCCTCTGCCTCGCCTCGAGACACTCGGCCAGGATCGCGAATATGTCCTTGCCCGTCTTCTTCGACCGCTCCTGCAGCTGGGGGTACGCCGGGTGCGTCTGGATCACAAAGTCGATCAGTTGGCCAGTCGAAGACTGCCCGCCCTCGTTCATCCAGTAGTCCTTGAACACGGCGTTGCGGTATGGGCCCCACTGAGGTCAGCGAGGTCACAGAGGTCACAGAAAAGACTAAGTTGAGATCTGGCGAGCAGTAGAGAGCGTTGAATATTGGCACAGTCTCATACCCGATGACGTTGTTCGGCGTCGCTGAGACTGCTCAGTCCGCGCACGAGGATACTCCGCAATTGTAGTCCGAAGCGGAGCAGACGGGCTCGGTGCAGTCGGATATCAATCTTGTCATGGCCGACCGCCTGAGTCTCTCCTATGACGGCTGACAGGTTTTGCTCCGAACTCGAGGGGCTCACTCGACCACCACGGCACTCACCACACTGCCATCAGCGATTGCCACTATGTGCCTACGCCTCTACTCACCCAGGAACGAAGATCCCCTCCCGACTCTGCACGAGATGGCACGTACTCGTCCCCGCCACGGCGGCGAGGCGCCTCTCCGAGTCGTCGAACGAAGGCTTGGGGCCGGGCTTGCCATTCGCATCGAGGGAGGCGGCAGCCACTGTGCCGATCCAGCCGGCGTACCTGGGGTCAGCGGAAGTCCTGACACGAACTGAGTGATGGGCAATCTTGCAGTCTGCCGCAATCACAAGCTGCCGGGACCACATCTGTGGGCTCCACAAGCCAGTCATAAGATATGGAGCATAGCATACTGCTGTCACCACAATGGCCATGGAATTCCTCAGAAGCTGCCAGCCCGAGCTGACCATTTCTCAACAGAAAATGACAGGCACGACCCGGCGCTGGACACCTGCGGTGCCCAACTACTCACGCATCAATCACCGCACTGCCCACAGCCGTGCCCTCAAGCAACCCCAGGTCCTCCGCCGCCTCCTTCGACAGGCCCGTGCCGACGGGCTGGCCGGCGGAGAGGACGAGCCCATTCTTGCCTGGCAAGCCGCCGAGCTGCTCAAAGTCGTTGTCGACGAGGTCGTCGAGGCCTGCGGTCAGCGACTGATTAACGCAATCCTGAGTATGACCGGCATCAGATCGAGATGAGCGATTTTCCGAGGAGGCAGTGTCGTCTGGCTTCGTAGCGAGGCTTGGGCTCTATGAGTGCCACTTCCGACTCTTGCCAAGCGCATCAGGTGTCGCGATCTGACCCGCTTCGGTTTGCAAACCGAAATGGCAGAAGCGCGAGGACTCAGCAGCAAACGATTTGCCTTGTGCCCGTGTCAGCCAGTATAGTGGCGCTTACGCTGCAGAAGTAGCCGGCAGAAGCTGGACTTCACTAAGGAAGGCCGCGTCGCTCTACTCCTCCCGTGCATCCTCTCGACAGCAATTACCCCCTGTCCGGCGCGCTCGGCCAGTGCTCCGCACTGCAGTCGCTTGCTGGCACTCACCAATCTTCCTGAAAAACCTCGCCGACCACCCATCCCTGCTGACCTCCTTCGTCCCATCCCCATGCGTCATCTCCGTCTGCGGCGGGACATACGAGTACTTGCACGCGAGGGAGCAGTTGGAGCGCGCGAGCGACGAGGTGCACCGGTAGGTGAGGTAGTCTGGCAGGTCGAAGAACATGCACTCCTTGAAGCGCGCGGGGTCGAGGTGGTTCTTGAGCCAGAGCGTTTTGGGGGTTTCCATCTCGAGCTGGGGTCAGAGGAGGGGTTTCTAAGGGACGGAAGAGGAGGTGAAGTGGCAGAGCGATCACGGACGTTGAAGAAGCCAGATTGATCTGCTTGGGTGCTCTGGAGTGTTCTAAGCAGCCACCAAGAGAGGTCAAGCTTGTCTAGCAGAGTCACAGCTATGCAGGCTGATCGCTATGAGGGATCGTGGCTTATGATGCGATACAGTCACGCGAGCCGTATACGAGCCGGGTCCTCGGACTCAGCTAGCCCATGCTGTAATGCCTACTGCCTACCCCCCAGTGATCTCATAACGCTCCCTTTGTGGCTCCAACCACAGTCAAGCCATCTCGGATATCGAGTCCTCGGAATCCAGTCTCCTGGTCTCGGTCGTGTGCTCATATACTCGCTCGCTGCCTGCAGCTGCGGCTTATCGCAGCCGCAGCCGCAGCCCAGCTTCACTCACACTCATAGTGCCCCCAACAAAATTCAACACCCCCTCACCCGACGCATTAATCAGCTCCGCCTCCGCCTTGGCCCTATGATCCGCCCAGAGGATCACATTCCACTCCCCCGGCGCGCCGAGGTTCGCGTCGTCCTCCTCTGCCTCGCCGTCGCTGCCCCTGCTCTTGCCACTCCGGGACACGCTGACCGGCCGCCCCTGCCTGTCCACCACGGCGAGGCTGCACGTCGCGTCGAAGCCTATGCCCTTGACTTGCGACGGGTCGATGCCGGACTGGACGAGGACGGCTTTCGAGCACTTGGAAAGCGCGGACCAGATGTCCGTTGTGGATTGCTCGAAGATGTCGTGGTCGGTTGGGGAGCGGTTGGTGAGGGTTGGTTCTGGGGTCAGCGCAAGCGAGTGAAGCGGGAGGCGAGGGGCAGTGCGAAGCGCTGCCACGAGCGCGAGCAAAGTCATGGCAATGAGTAGAGCGGGAGGCGAAAAGCGCTGCCTCGAGCGAAACTAGGTGCGACTGAAGCCGGCGCTCCCACTAGCGAAGCGAAGCTACTACTGCGAGCGAAGCTTCGACTGCTAGTGGAGCTTCTACTGCGAGTGAAGCGAACACCGAGCAGTAGCGCGTGCGCTGCTACGAGCACAGCGACATTATCAGAAGCAAGTGAAAAGCGTATCAGCTTCAGGACGAAACTATACCCGCGAAGCTGCAGACCACATCAGTTGTCCAAAACCTAGCACCAACCACTTGGTCTGCATACAGCAGCCTGCGTCCGAACATCGAGCGCTCAGTGATTGTGCATTGAACTCGAGCTCAGCACAATGCTCTGTCCGAGCGAAGCAGCCTGTCAAAGTAAAAGCGCGCTCGCCCATGAACTCGCGGGCTGAGCACCTAGATTTTTGGCCCTAGCAGTACCGCACAACAACTAGCTGGCGCATATCGGGCAACCGCAACACAGGCAGCTTCCCATAGGGTAGAGCGCACAGCCAGCTCGACGAGAACGAGTCGAGTGGTAGTGCGCATCACCAACACTGACGAACACCCCAGGGCGGAAGATGGGCCCCAAGGAAACGCAGTGCGAGCGGGCGAGCGTAAGATGTAAGATGCTTCCACAGCACCATTGGTCGGATTGTGCGTTTTGACCGATGAAAAGGAGATGTGTGCAACAGCCCGTGTGCCAGTATTGCTCTGGGAGCCTCACAGCCAGAAGGGCTAGAAACCGCAGCACAGCCGGCAAACGCCAGCAGCCTCAGCAGCGCCAGCAGCGTCGACCGAGCCAGTCGGTGTAGAGGGCCGGCTCTCAGCAGCAACCACAACGCGGCAGAGCACCATACCCCACACCTCTGCCTGATCTCCTCTGCCCACAGTCATCCGGTCTCCGACTCCAGCCCAAGACACAGCACACACCAGCACTCACCAGTATGATCCGCCAACAACTTCCCATTCCTGTCAACAAGACACGCCCTCCCCGACCCAGTGCCCCTGATGTCAGCTAGCACACACGATCAGCGCACACATCAAAGCCCATAAAGTACTCCATCTTGCCTCCTGTTGATGATTAGTGCGATGTAACTACCACAAAGTCGACTTCGTGCAGCTCCGTGCAAGGTGCGAATGCAACCCAACCCAACCCCCGACCCCGCTTACCCCACATGCTTGTGCTGTTCCGGATGAATACCGAGATTGCTACCATCACCGCTCCGGGATTACGGCGTGTCCTGGCGAGCGAGGCCGAGTATACGCCGAGGTGGTGCACGTGCAGTACAAGTGAGTAGCGCGTAGCATGTTAAAGAGTTACACTAGTTACGCATGCACTGTCTGCAGTCACAGCACGCGCAGCACGTAAACGACGCTACGCTATGAGTGAGGATTCACTGGCAATCACTATCTTTTTCCAGAAGAGTCACACAGACCCGAGCACTTGAAGGGTCGTCACTGGAAGTCGAGGTCGACAGACCTTGAGGCCTTGAGACTGTCAGATAGCGTTTATTTTAACAACGGAGATTGATGGGACTGTGAAGTATCGTACAGCCCTGGTCTGTTAGGTGCATAGGCCCACCTGTTTCGACAGATCACACACGAGCGCATGAACACGATCGCAGGGTCGTGGCGCCAATACATGCATCACAGCTCACAGCACGAGTTGAACACAACGAGTGGGAGGAAACATCAGCTTGGAGTGCTCATGACCTGTCCAGTGCAGCAGCAAGCAGCGCCCACATCTCGGACCGAGAGCAAGGAAGGTCTGATGACTACCAGGCGCGTGGCGTCGAGCATGATAGCTCGGGTGTCCGAGGTGGTGTCCTTCATCATAGTGGGAGTATGGATAGACCGCGAGCAAGATTCCGAGCAGCGTCAATGCGACCTAAGAGAGGGAAGAAGGCAAACTGAGAGACGGGATAGTCGATCGTCGTGGGTTGTATCGCACTGAGTAGTGTTAGCCGCTACATCAGCAACTGTATAGATACCACCGAACTGGGGTATGTGACAATCCTGTAGAGACTCCCAAGGGGTCTCAAGGAGGCAGCAACAGAAGGAAGGAAGATAAATGAGAAAGAGCAGACGTCAAGACTTCAAACCCACAGGCTAGCTGCGAACAGACTATGGAAGCTGACACCTGAAGATTGACTTGAGCTCATGGGCTCGCAAATGAGCAGCCCTATGAGGCGTGGAAGCGATGCGCATATGACACTCGATGCCAACAAAGCAACATTTGGGGAGCATCATGCATTGACGCCTGGGAGGCGAAGTAGCACCGAGTGCATACGCGCTGACCAGCATAAGAAGCTGAAACGAGGTTGTATGCATGATGAGAAGGCCAATCTCCAGATATCAGGCAGCGGGGACGTATCAGCAGTGGATGGTCTGCTGGGCTGCAAGTAATGCGTCCTCAGAGCACAAATGGTAGCGCGTGACAGCGACGCCACGGTGATGCAGTGCAGTGGTGTCTCCGTGTCTTCGATGCATCTGTGAGATGGAGTAAGGTAGTGGAAGGTGGTTTGCAGCTGGCTCAAGTATGGCTTATGCCCAGATCGAGACATCGAGACACGGAGGAGTATACGCGACGCGTCGCGGTTTCGCTTATCACGGGTTTGACCCACATTCCTGCACTGTAGTCCGGGTCACCATGTCACCAACTCAGACCCAGAGTGCAGCAATGTAGCAGTCGTCTATGCACACGGACCGAACCATGACGCTGTACGCTGCTCCATGGGGTAAAATCTGCACACGCTCACTCTGCGTGCGTCTGCTATCTCGACATGCTCATTACCTACGACCTCCTACTCTATCACCAACACTACTACTCTTCCAAGTACTCGAGTCATCTCTTTCACTGTTACTAAGTTCATTGCTATCGTAATATCTCTTTCCCATGCGTCCCAACGCGTCACGCGTCGCACGCCGCACAGCTGTGCTCTATGCAGATTGACAATCGAGCTCACGTCGGAGGCATATCTGCATCCCTCGATGGTACAAGCGAGCTACCTCGCAGTCTCGCGCAGTCTCGCGCAGTCTCGACCATGATGTGCGCTGGTACCGAAGCTCGAAGTGCACTGCGCCTGAAGCAGCGCCCAACGTAACTGGGGTCAGGTCGACAAGGTCTGGTCTGATATACACATCTTCACTGCGCCTCATACGCAAACGATCTGGACTCGATCTGCGCCGCGTAATGTCATTACCCCAGAATTCTGGTCCAGAATTGTGCATTCGAGGAAGCAATACTTACAGTAGTCACCGGGAGCGAAATAGGGATCGTCCTAATCGACTCCTTGCCTGGCCTGGCCTCTGATTGCACTAGTCTGCATTCCTATACTTTTATGTGAACAGAAAGACTGCGGGAGTGGACAGCGCCCTGGGTGGTATGGGAAGCTATGAAGGTTTCTGATGCGTATGGAGATTATCACAGGGCTATGTGAGATGTGAGGCATATGCGAGTACGCGAGTGGCATGGGCGAGGAGCTTACGAACAGGATGGTGGCAGTAGTAGCCGTAGCATGGCACTTAGCAGTGGCAGTGTGGGCGCAGCGCGTGTATGAGATACAGTTGCACTAGAGTACGTCAACCATATCTGGACACGATGCACACAGCACTTGGCATACACCACACATCAGTTACAGATCCATCGCAGCATGCATAGGTCGCATCGCATAGATGAAGATCGAGTGCTCCCAATCATCCATAGTCCATAGTCCTGATAGCAATACTACGCTCAACACTCGCACCCTGAACATGACAAGAAACGGGCCCAACCAGCCTCCGGGACGCCACGGCGCTTCCATGGCGTCGCTGCTGCAATTGTGTCTGCGCAGGCGGTGTCGGCGAACATGGGCAGAGTGGAATGGCTGGGAGAGTGTTCTGAGCAGTACGAGCAGTGATTGCATGCATGATAGCATGTGTAGTATAGCTTGGCAGGAGGGGCAGAGGGAGGCGTATGCTACCAAGAGTTGGCGCAGGCAGAATACGACCTACTGACATCGCGACATCGTGCTACCCGACATGTGGACATGTGCATTCCAGCATACCCCGTCCGCCGATGTCTGCTCAGCAGTAGTAGTACTATCACATCTCTACATGCAGCTGTATCATGTATCAGTCCGCGATGCAGATGTCAGATGCAATGCGATGCGATGCAGCGATGCAGTTCCGTGACTCCAACAACACTCCCCTCCCGGATCACTGATGCCCATGCTTATGATGGCAATGGCAAAAACCTGGGCAAAAGTCGCGTCTCCACCCTGACCTTGCCCGGGATTGATCCCATCACTCGAAACCGCAGCCAGGGACACTCGGGCCAGGGATGCGGTAGCGCCAGGGGCACAAGGGCGCGGCAGATGTCCAAGACCGCGCGATCTGCGATGTGCTACGTGCTACGACGTGAACCCGTCTACTACGAGAAACGACGAGTTCAAGACAGCAGTGGGATACGGGCGCATGTATCTACTGCATACTCCTCCTCCTCCTTCTCGATTCTTCTCATTCCCATTCCCATACTCTCTCCCCTCTCGTCGACTCGCTGGAAGAGATCCGACAGGCTGCGCACAGCCGACGACAACAACACCGAACAAAGAGCTGGTCTCTCTCTCTCTCTGCCCACACTCCCTGTAAGTGCCAAGCGGTGGTCAGAGCTGCCGGGCATCGCAGCATAGGACGACTGATGCAGACCAAAGAGGGGGGCACTGGGACTGATGCTGATTTCAGAACTATACTTCTAGGTCGTAGATCGACCGATTCAGGCGAGCGTTGCTGAAACTGGACACCATCGCACAACTGCAACACTGGTGCTAATACTCCGCCTAGGTCCTCCGTCGAAGTAGGACATCTTCCTCCCCTCACAGACCTCCCCCTCCCCCGCCCACCCACCCCCCGCGATGCACCTCGCAGCGCTCGCTCCGCTCGCGCTGCTCGGGGCAGCGACGGCCTCGCCGTTCGCCATCTACCGCCCGCAGGGCAACGACCCCTCCCCCGAGGCCGTGGCCAACGTGCAGTCCTCCTACCACCGCTTCGCCGTCCCCCTGCACCACACGCCCTCCAGCATCGCCCGCGAAAAGGCCAAGCGCGCCGGCATCCCCTGGGACAGCGACTGGCTGCTCGAGCAAGAGGCCCATGCCCTCTCCCGCTTCAACTCCAACTTCACCAAGCGCCAGGACCCCAAGGGCAATGTCCACCTGACGAACAACGGCCGCGACGCCTCGTACGCTGGCCAGGTGTCAGTCGGCACCCCTCCCCAGTCCTTCCCCGTGATCCTCGACACTGGCTCGTCCGACTTTTGGCTCGAGTCGAACAAGTGCCCCTCGTGCCCCGGGAACAAGTTCGACGAGTCCAAGTCCTCCACCTTCAAGGGATCCACCACCCCCTTCAACATCAAGTACGGATCAGGGAGCGCGTCCGGCGTCCTCGCCCAGGACACAGTCAGCATGGGCGGGTACTCCGCCTCTGGCCAGACCTTCGCCCTCGTCGACAAGATGGAGGAGAACCTCATCACCGACGCGGTCAACGGCATCATGGGCCTCGCGTTCGCGTCCCTGTCCTACTCCCAGTCCACCCCCTGGTGGCTCGCAGTCATGTCTACATGGGAGCAGAAGCTCTTTGCCTTCCGCCTGAAGCGCTACCGCGACTCGCCTACTGCCTCCGATGTCGAAGCAGACGGCGGCGTAGCGACCTTTGGCTACCTCGACAACTCGCTCTACACAGGAGACATCACCTACGTCCCCGTAGCCCAGAACCCGCAGTACTGGCACATCACAATGTCCGGCCTCGGCGTGCACAACAACGACATCCCGCTCAACGGCGCAGACCAAGCAGCAGTAGACACAGGCACGACCCTCATCGGTGGGCCCGAGTCTCTCGTCGACGCGCTCTACGCTGCCATCCCCGGCTCGAAGCGCCTGACCGGCTCCCTCGCCAACTACTACGAGTACCCCTGCAACGCGCCGATCAACATCAAGCTCCGCTTCGGGACCTTTGAGCTGTCCATCGGCAACGCGGACTTTGACATCGGGCACTCGAACGCCAACAGCGCCAACATGTGCACGGGCGCGATCTATGTCCTCAAAGTGTCCGCCAACTCGCCCCTCCACTGGCTGATCGGCGCCACGGCCCTCAAGAACTCGTACACGGTCTTCCGCGCCGACCCCGCAGCTGTGGGCTTCGCGAACCTCCCCGGCTCGGACAGCGGGAGCTCCTCGACCGTGGTGCCCACGGGAGGCATCCCCGATGCGCCCGACGTCGGCGTCATCAACGGCGGCAGTGCCAGTGCGAGCGGGAATGCGACGAGCACGGCGGCGTCGGCGTCGGCGTCGGCGAGCGCATCGGTCTCCGGGTCTGTCACTGCGAGCCCGTCAGCGTCGGCAAGTGCGTCGTCGAGTGCCAGCTCCAAGGCCAAGCCGACTCCCTCGACAGTCTGGGTGTCCGCGTCGGACGCGCCAGAGGCAAGTGGGGGAGCAAGGCAGGGACAGGGGCAGGGGCAGGGCCAAAACAGCTCAGCGGGCAGGGCGAAGGGCGTGTGCCCGGGTGTGCTGGCTGCGGCGGTGGCTATTGTGCCGTTCGTGCTCTAGGCGGGGTGTAGGCCTTGACATTCGTGCCAAGATCGTGGTGTGTGGCATATGGCTGAGATCGTGGTGTGTGGCATATGGCCGAGATCGCGATGTGTGGCATATGGCCGAGTTCGACGTAAGGCGCTTTCGAAACTGGCGGCATTTGGGCAAAGAGACGATGCCACAGATCGAGGCTTGCGATACGAGGATTCCTCGCGCCCTATCTCGTTTTCGCGGTCAAGACGACTTCACAAGACAGCACAAGAACTACGACACGAATCGACCGGCAACATGGACAATACCTTGCGACATGACAGCAGGACTAGATGGCCCCTTCTTGAGATAGAGCACGATATGTGGACCACGACTCGACGGAACTCGACCGCGGATATACCCTGCTGGAGAGCATTACAAGCGACATCTAGAAGCAGCCCTCGACCCTGACCTCTAACATCTTTTATCTTCTTTTCACCACATCTCAAACCCCCAACGTGGCGCGATTCAACGCAGAGCGCTTCGCGACCCCTTATCCAACTTCACTTCCCCATCCACACTCACACGCCCCATAGCCAACGGCTTCTTTGTACAATTCAACTTCTGTAGAAAATGCATCGATTCTTGCTGCACTAGTACTTTCTCCAGATACTGTCGTTCACATGGTACAGTATGCTGAAACCTCATCCTGCTGCCTTTAACAAGTCGTTCTACAGTACGCCTCTGCGTCTGCGGCCGTTATCTGAGCAAGTAGTTTGACGCCCGCTATCTTCACGTCAAGCCCTTGACCTGCCTACAGTATGGGATGACTGTCCCGTCAATAAACGGCGTGGGACACGATGCTTTTTGTCTTCGCCTCACGCGATTGAATACGAGCTAGAAACTCACAAAGCCGCGAGCTCACATCTCACAGGTGAATGATCTTCACACGGCTTTCGATGGTAACTTGAAGGTACTGATGGCTCATGTGAAGCAGATGCAGCTTGACGAGACGACTTGAAGGCCGATGACCTCGATCATCTTACTTAAAGAGAGGGAGGGGGAAGTCCTGACTGGAAAGACGACGAATTCGACCTGGCACCGGTCATTGTACTGAACTGCCAACTCGGCTTGTTATCGGGCAGACATAGCACTGTGGACCACACAAACTCCATCACGTTTGTACCCATCATCACGCTGGTACTCACCATCACGCTCATGTTCACCATCTCGCTCATACTCTCCATCGCATCTGCACTCATCATTGTACTCACACTCGGCATCACACCATCAACACGCAAACAAATCCTCCCTGCTCACACACTGGAGCTGTGCTGACAGCGATCCTCATCACAGACTGTCGCACAACCTTATACAGTACACGTCTGCAGTCTAACAACCGACCCGGACTACCTTCCATCTAGAACTCATCACACACACACTGGCCATATTCGATCGCTCTGACATCTTTATCAGCTTGCCCACAACCAGCTCGTCTGCACACATTCGACAGGCGGACGCGTGACCTGTGATTGTTGAAAGGCTGTTGTGCCCACCCCATCGTATGGCATATAAACAACAACGGCTAGCAGACATCCTCCTTCAGTCGGACTCTCAACGCCACTTCCGTCAGACCATCACTCACGACCACCACAGTACGACTCCCCTCGCTAGACGTTCAACTCTGGCCTAACCTGTCTGCTTCCTAGCCAAACTGGTAGTCAGAGTGACGGCCAGGTCACTCCCCCGCTACCAACCACTGCCACTGTCAACAGGCCCACAGCACAACCGTCGCAATCCCCTTAACCCAGGACCCAATGAAGCATCTCGCGCCGCGCCGCCCTCGACACACACTGAGCGACCTCCCAAGCCCCCAGATAGCCCTCGCCCGGTCCCACAACCACCCTATCTTCCAGTCATGCCTATACCATTTTGGCTGTGACGACTGTGCGCAGTGCATCACGTGCAGGCGGTGTGTGTGTACCCGGTGATGGTGGTGCCGTCGGGCCATCAGGCCATCAGGCCACCAGGCGTCGTCACCTGCCACCATTCGAAGCTAAGGCCGGTCGTGTCGGAGGACAGCGAGAGATGGGCGATGGGCGAGGTAGGCAGGAAGGTCATTGTGGGGCTGCTGCTTGTTGGGTTCTTTGATCGGCGCCCTACACACTGTACAAGACTCATGATATGGGAACTGCATGACCATTACACGCCGCTGTAGTTTGTTGTATGCACTTTGATCAATGTAGAGAATGAGTGTCCGGTGCAGAGCAACGTGCCAAGACGGCCAGCATTTTTGTCGATTATCACCTATTTTCCGTTCCATGAATACATACAGCTTGCAGGCCAGACCATATTATCTCGCCCAATCTCCCGTTCGAACGTCATTGCACATACCAAGCCTGCCGTTGAACGGCAAGGTTTGACGCGGCCAATGCATCGTGGGCTTCGAACGACAGGACGAGCTGCAGACGATCCCAACTCTGCAGAAAGCCACATCTGCCATGCCGAGACTCCTGTCCCGGTGGTCACCTGGCCGCCCTCGAACCTCAGCCAGCACTTCGTAGCAGACGCGCCATGCCTACGAGATTGGCTATCAGTGTTGACGACCAAGGACATAATGAATCACTGGGATACGATTAACACACAATCACAACACCTCTAGTGTCGCCAACAGGTTCGATGGTCAGGAAGGTAGAGCCGTGCAAACATGCATAGATGAACAGTGATGATAATAGTATTACACTCGATTTGACTCTTCCCAACTCGCTACTCGACCTTAGCCACTCCCGCCCTCGCGTCCATCTCCTCCAGCACCCGCTGGAACTCCTCCGCCTCCTCCTTCTTCATCGAGTACGTTTCTTTCGGCAGCTGAGGGTACTCCCTCTCCCTCACGGCAGCGCAGTACCCCTCCACTGCGCGCCTGAGCTCCGCGCCTGCCTGTGCGAACGTGCGGACAAACTTCGCATACTTCGGTCGCTCGGCGGCGTCCACGCCCTCCCCGGGGTCATAGTACGCCGTCGCATCAGTGAATACGAGCACCTGACCTGACGTGTCTGGCCCTGCGCCAATCCCAATAGTCGGGACATTGACACGCTTGGCGATAGCAGTCCCAACTTGGTGTGGGACCGCCTCGAGAAGGAGACTGAATGCACCCGCCGCCTCCATCTCCTGCGCGACGGCAACGAGTTCCGCTCCCGCAGCCGCGCTCCGCCCCTGTGCGCGATATCCTGTCGTGTTTGCCCGCTGGGGCTGGAGACCGATATGCGGCATGACGGGCACACCGTGCTCTGCTAACCGGCGAACGAGGGGGAGGATCTCCTGCCCGCCCTCGATCTTGACGCCGTCAGCGCCGTCCTTGATTAGGCGAACGGCGGCTGCAGCGCCAGCAGCGACAGACTCCTCCATGTATCCGAAGGGCAAGTCGACGAGGACGAACGCGTCGCCGGCCCCGCGTGCCACAGCACGCACGTGATGACACATCTCGTCGAGCGTGAGGGACACGGTGGTGGGGTAGCCGAGGGCTACTTGCGCGAGGCTGTCGCCGACGAGGACGATGTCGACGCCGGCCTTGGCGCAGATGAGGGAGGTGGGATAGTCGTATGCTGTGAGCATGGTGATAGGGGTCTTGGAGTCGTGCAGGGCTTGGAGCTTAAGGACGTTGATCTTGGTGGGAGGGATGCCAGGTTGCGCGGAAAGTGCTGGGCGGGAAGTGCTGAATGAGCGGAGGCCAACGACGGAGGTGCCGAGGCCGTGTGCCCGTGCTGGTGAGCGGGCGGACGAGCCAGCTCGGAAACCTGGGCGCGTCATCGTCGAGTATGACCGAGAAGAGGGCGGCAGGCCAGATGAGCTCGACGGTGCCGAGGTTGGAGCGCCACTGGCCTCCGCCGAGCTCAAGCTCACCGAGTCCTGCTGAGGTCCTGCACTTGCCTCGGTTTCCTCACCTGGGGTACCGAACTTCAGCCTCCTCCGAGCAGCACGGTTCATACCACTCGGAGGTGGCGGGGTTGCTGAGTTCCGCTGTTTTTTGCGCTTCGGCGTCTCGCCCTCCGTAGCATCCACCGTCGCAAAGACCTCCTTCTGCAGCGACTCTCCGCCCTTCGCAGGCACCACGTCCCACTCCGCCTCGGGCATAGTCACACCCAACCTCTTCAAGAGTTCCGCCACATCCTCGTCCTGCCCGTCTTGTGGCGCACCGTTCGCCCGTGCCTCCGCCTGCGCCTCCTTCTCGGCCTTGACCTCCAACGGCTCATCCGTCAAGAGCCGCACGCCACGCGTCCTGACCTCGCGCTTGCTGTGGATCTCGTGCGCGTACAGGTCGCCCCACACCGACTTGCGCGCGTCGTGGTACAGCTGCTTGCCGTGGCTCTTGGCGACGATGAAGCGCTGGATGTTGCCTTCAGGCATGCACGCGTCCATGATGACTCGGCCCTTGCGCTTCATCGGCGGCGCCACGAGTCGGGGCCATGTGTAGGCCTCCTCTCGCAGTGTAGCCTCTAGCTCGGGAGTATCGGCCTCACGTGGAATGTCAGGCTTCTCAGTCTCAAGTGAGATAGGCTCAAACTGCTGGATGTCCCCACCCTCGACCTCACGCAGAACGCTCTTGCCCTCCATCTTCTCGTGTTCGCGCACTGCTGCGTCGTACCCGACACCACCGACGCGTCCTTTCTCGGTACGCGTGGCTGACGGCCTGGCTCCCTTCGACATGATGAGGTAGGTGTAACCTGTCATCTCCTCGCCCCGCTTCAGGTGCTTCGTCTTGCGCAGGAACGGCGGCCGTTGAAGTTGCTGGACAAACGCACACCCCTCCCTTCCTTGTGCGCGAGGGCATTCCATCTCGTGCGGACATGGTGCGGTGATGTGCCATGGGTTTGCGGCAGTCGATTGCTTGAGCAGGTGGTCGCGGGCGAGGCTGATCGCAGCCCACCCGTCGTCCGTAGCCCGGTCCACAATGACGATGTGCTCGGCACCACTGTTGACCAGTTTGTCGAGGTGGACGCGGCGGGAGCCGTTCGTCGGCAGTGCCGTGAGCTCAAAGGTGCTCATCGCGATCTGCGGCTGCTCCATCTCCACGAGCACGATGTCGCGCTTCCAAGTGTCGGTGTCGACGTCAAGGTCCGCAGCGAACTCGCGAGCCAGGTCGAGGCCGTGGCGTGTGCGGTGGACGAGGACGTAGTTCTTTGCAGTCTCGGGGCCGAAGACCTCGTGCGCCGCCCTGGCGTTAGCGATGGTCACAGATAGCAGGGGTGTGGCAGCAGCTGTGTAGCACTCACCAGAACCCTGGTCCATGGGCAAAGGAGATCTCCAAGATCGGCCCAGTGACAACACCGAGGCGTGTCCTCAACTCCCTCATGACATTGTACACTGCCGCGTACTGGGCTGGGAAGAACGCCGCCGCACGTGCCAGCGCATGCTGCGCCTCGTTTCGTGTCCCTCCTCGAACCTTGAACTTCGGCGCAGGCTGCAGCAGCTCGAGGTATGCGTCGCGCACAACCTTGGGTGTTTCGGTGTCTGCGGGTCAGTTTATAGCTCACACTGATGTCCATCGATACCCACTGTAGATGGCCTCGGTGATACCCTTGATCAACCGCTCAGGCAGTTCAACCTGTCCGACATGCTTCGTGCCGAACACAGTAGCAGGCGCACGGCGCTCCGGGCGCCTGCCATACTCCCCATCTCCATCCTCCTCGGCCTCCTCGGCCTCAACCTCATTCTCGTTTGGTCTAGGGGCAGGCGCACGCGCAGGTGCCGCCTCGCCTGATGGTGGCGGTGATGGCCCACCCCCAGCCATGCCATAAGTCCGCTTCCTGCGCGACCCGCTACCAGCAGACATGTCGTTCATTAGCGTGGCAAACGACGGGTCCAGCTCGGGTGTCTTGCCATAGTCTGCCGGCAGTACAATCGTCGGCTCAGTCTCACTGCCTTGGCCTCGGCGCTTTTGTTGTTGTTGCTGCGACGCTGTCGAGGTGGTTGCCAGACAGCGATGCCGGAGCTGCAGCCCACCCTGCGCCGGCATGCACGGACGCAGGCGGCCTGCCTGCCTCGGTAGCCGGAGCATCATGCGCGCTAGAGTGAAGAAGTAAGTGTACAAAGAGCAACAGCTCAGAAGAGAGGTATGTGGCAAAACGTCGAACCGGCAATGAACAGACAAAATAGATGAATCTTATCTCAGGCACGGACGACCACGCGAGCGTGGCGGTGGAGGTTGCTCGTCCATTCATGGGTGTGGCATTTGCCATGATAGCCGGTGTGGCGCCATCATCGTCTCATTGTTGACTGGGAGTCTGATGTTGCTTGCGATGGGGAGCGAGGGGGGCCGAGGGGGGCCGCGGTGGGGCTTGGGCATTGTTTGGGGACAGGGGCCAAGCGAGTGACGCGTGAGAGGTAGGTGAGAGATGTGCGAGAGCGGTCCGGTATGTGGAAGGAGCCAGCAGGCGTGATCCGGTGGGTGGGCAGTGCGATAGTGAACGCAGACAGACATACTTGCGTAAGTTCGAAGGAGCAGCATGACTGATTTCGCACTGATAAAGTCGTCCAGCATACCACTCAGAGTAGTGGCATTGGCACGGTCGATTCAGGGCGGTCTTGGTCAGCGATGACCACTTCACAACAATGCAAGCGACTTGAGTCCTCTTCCAGCAACTGAGCACGGCTGATACTGAAGACGCAGAGGTCTCACTATATTGCATGCTGGGTATCTATGGGTAGTGGTATCATTTAGCAGGTATCGTACAGCATGAAGCATCATAGTTTTCGTCGTGATCGCGATCGATGTCCTCACCCCTCTACACAACCTCGGGTGCACTCTCCACAACCTCAGCCTCCCCCTTGCTGCTCTGCAGGCTCTCACTCGAGAGCGTCATGTCATAGTGCAAGGCACGGAACGGTTCGCGAGCCACACGCATGCTGGAAACCGCCACCTTACTGGCCCTCTCAGCGGTCCCGTTAGGAGACGGCGACGACGGCGTCTCGCTCCCACCGCCACGCGCAGCCGAGGTCACGACTGTCTCCAGGTCGGGTGTGCGCGGCGTACATGGCGATCCTGACACGTCGTCTGACCCCGACGAACTGCACTCGGATCGCAGCTCCTCGTCGTACTTGATACCTCTCACAGTCGCGGTATCGTGCTCGTTGCTGCTCTCGTGCTCGGGGTGGAGTGTCTCGGACGTCTCGAGCCAGAGCTCAAGCTCTGGGTCGGGGCTCTCGCTGGCACGGCTGGACGAAGAGTAGTCCAGCACTGTAGGAATCGAGCGGCGAGCCGTAGGACCATGGCGCTGCGGGTGCACGGGCGCCTCGGCACGATGCATCTTGACATTTGGCGACATGTCCGGCGTCATGCCCATGCGGGCGAAGCCGACGCCCCCGAGCGCCTGCGTGATGCCCGATGTGCTGCGGTGGAGCGGTGGGCGGTCGGGCGTGGTCTGCTGCTCGTTCGTGGCACCCGTGACCACCCTCTCGCTCATGCTCGAGGTGCGGCGGCGGCGCCGCTCGAGAGCCCCCGATGCCACAGGGTAGTTTGGCACGGTGGGCTCACGGTGCGCCTCCGGGCTGCCGGTGAGGATGTGCTCGCCGTTATTAGGCGGGAAGGGCACAACGAACGGCGGCATCTGCAGACCCAGAGGCGACTCGGGAGGTGTGAGGCTGCCGTCCTCGGGAATTGAATCCATCGAGCGGTCGAGGACCTCGAAGCTGTCCGGCTCAGCCGTGAGCGCGACTGCAGCCGAGGTCATGGACGTAGGCGCTGGTGCTGAGACACTGCGCAACGGTGTGCCAGGAACAGCATGCTGCAGGACGAGGGGCAGCGACGGCCCACTCCGTGACACTGGACTGGACAGAGGCGACGAGATACTGCGGCGACGGGCAGCCGTGCCTGCCAGAGCAGCGGGCATGGACCCTCGGCGTGATCGTGACTGCTCAGGAGACTGGGGTACGGATCCGAGTGCCACAGCCGGTGGCCGCTCCGATGTCGTGTACGTGTACGTCGGCGACAGGGGCCGTGTCGCAGGCGGTGGCGACACAGTCGCGTCGGACTGGCATGTCTCGAACGTCGTGGTCGAGGCGTTCGACTGCTGGTCGTACATGAACGACGAGTTTGTGCTCGGTGGCATCTCGGACATGGGAGTGTCGTACACCGTTGACATGGACATCATAGACGGCGCGGGAGACTCGAGGGGAGCGGAGTATTGTCGCTCAGAGCGAGTCGGCGAGAACGTAGGTGAGAACGTGGGCGAGAAAGCTCGTTGCGCCAGCTGCGGCACAGCACTGTTGCGCCTGCTCGAAGCGATCCTCTCTTCAATGCTCTCCTCGAGGTCATCGAGCGCCTCTGTAGCCTCGACGATAGCCGACGTGACCGCCGCGCGGACGCTCGATGCAGCCGACGCGAACATGCTCGCTGCGGCAGGGATCATCGCTGCGGCAGACCCGAGGACGGGGGAGAGCACCGGAGACTTCGTCTCAGTTGAGCGAGTACCAGTGTTCTGCTGTGACAGTACGGGCACGGACACGCTGCGGCGAACGCGCTGAGTCTCGGGCGTAGGAGTGATTGATGAGGTGTGCGTAAAGTCCGAAGCAGCGGTTGCAGGCTGTGCACCCGTGTCGATGCGGAGCGCGATCTTCGATGGAGAGGACGACTTCGAGTTCGACACAGCTCTCTTTGGTGTAGTGAAGGCGGCCATTGAGGACTCGCCGACTGCGGTTGGAGTCCTCGCTTGCCCTGTAGTTTGCGGGCCAGCAGATTCAACAGCGCCACTTGCAGAAGCTGCCTCACCCTCTCCCGAGGCAGCCACAAGGTGCGAATCGACATCCCTCGTCGTCTCAGCAGAGCCCGTGAGTGCGGAAGGCACCGCCGTGCCCGGGACGATTATGCTGTTCCTCGCCGAAACGGGAATGATGCCACTGCTGCTAGTCGACATCGGCATGATGATGCTGTTCCTCGTCGACAAGGGCAGGTGGCCATCATTGCTTGAGCCCCACAGGCCCCTAAGGTTGGTAGAGTCGGACGGCGTGATCGTGACCCCGTGCTGAGTCTCGTCGGAGTCGTCCGGCTCCGCGACGGACGAGAGAGCGGTCGCTGCGACGACATCCGCAGCAGGGCCGGACACGCTCGACAGGCTCACGCTGCGCAGGAGCGACCGCCGGGCTGTCTTGACCTCGACTGAGCTGATGATGCTCGTCACGCTAGGCGCGGGCGACAGGGCAATGCGCTCTGTGGGTGTTGCTGTGCCGTCTGTCCAGGCTGAGTGGTCAGAGGCGCCGAGCGAGGGCGCTGGCGAGTTAGGAACAGAGTCGGAGGGCGGGGAGCTGTCAAGCGCAGCGGCCGCGGGGATCACGTTGACGACGGGCGGTGTGTCCGCGGGAGTGGGCTCGTCCCGTGTTGGAGCAGCCGTAGGGGTGCCAGCGTGGTCTGTAGCACGTTTGAGATCATCGATGTCAGCAGACACAGTGACAGCATTCTCGGCAGTGGGCATGCTTGCAGTCCTTTCAGTGGTGTCGGCAGGCACAGCGGCCTGGTGAACAGCCTCAGTCGTGTCAGACACGGCAACGGTCGGAGTCGACTCAGCGTGAGGCGCAATGTTGGCCGCTTCTTCGGCCTCGATGATGACAGAACCCAGACGCGATGTCTGAGCTTCTTCCGTAATCTCTGCGGGTCCGCGCTCGCCATCCACCGGAGTAGTAGTAGGATTGGGAACCGAGACTGGCGCATCCGCCTCCTCCGCAGCACTCGTTGTCGTAGAAGCTCGTGCCTCAGTCTCCTCAGGCAGACCCGCATGGCTCAGCCCCAGCCCCGCCAGACCCGCAGCAGCAACACCAGCAGGCAAGGCCATCTTCAGCACACAGGGCGGGGGATTCAACCCAGGACCAGAGTCGGGCGAAGAGTTGCCACTGGACGTAATGGCCAGGTCCGCAGTGACAGAGCCATCGCCGGGCGCGGCGGTTGGCATCGCAGGCGCAGTGCCACCACTAGAAGCTGCAGCCGGCAGTGCAGGCGCATTCCCGAACATCCCACCAGACACCACAGCTGGGCTGCCCAGCGGCGTCGACCGCGCACTCGACCGCGCACTTGACCTCCCCGAGACAGTGGGCGAGGGCATCTCGACGCGCTCGAACACGAGAGGCAGGTCGTCGAGCTTTGGCGGGGGTGGAAGCGCGACTGGCGACACACGCACGGGGACTTGCGGAACCGGCATCTGGAGCGGGAGGGATGCCGAGCGGGGCTGGAGGGATGCCGAGCGGGGCTGGAGGGTCCACCGCTTGTTTGGTGTGGCGGCGGGGGAGGCATCGGTGGTAGTTGCTGCCTTCGTGTAGTCGATAGCGCTGGACGTGGCAGCAGTGGCAGTCTGGGATATGTTAGATGGCTCCGAATACATCACTGCTGGACAGGCAGTAGATGATGTCAGTGCACCTCCCGCCGATGAAGTCGCAGACTCCGGCATTCCCGATGGGGTGTAGAACGGATTTTTGGACTGCACGACGGGTACTGGGACCGACGCTGAGCGGTTGGAGCCGACCACAGGCGGCGGCGACTCGACATCAGCGACGGACGGGAGTGTTGGCGCCGCGAGTGCGGGCGAGCTGCTGAGCACAGGCGACTGCAGGCTACGGCGGCGGGCTGCTGTGGCTGCCAGAGCTGGGGGCATCTTGTGCGTCGCAGAGGTAGGCGGAGCAGTGGAGTTCGTGACACCTGTTGCGGGCTGCGACGAGGTCTGAGCAGATGTCTGAGCCGGAGGCTGAGCGATACTCATTGCCGAGGTCGAAGTCGAGGACGATGTCGAAGGTGTGGTCGTGGCCGGCCTCGAGGTCGATGTCTCTGGTGAGGTGGATGTCGAAGGCGCTGCCTTTGCCGGAGAGGCTGACGCCGAGCTTGAGGCGGCAACCGAGGCCGCGTTCTTTGCAGGCGAAGCCGTCGCCGAGCCAGAAGCCGCACCCACATCCCTCTGCCTCGGCGAGTCAGAGATGTCCTCCAGCTTCGGCACAGGAACCCGCGTCGTGCGCTTCGTCCCTCCAATAGAGTTGAGCGATGTCGTCGACGCACTAGCCGTCATCTGCGAGGGTCGCTTCCTCTGCGCAGACGAGGCGGAGGTCGTGCTCTGCGCGGGCGATGGGGAGCGGGCCAAATGCGCCAGAGAGGTGGATGACGCCAGTGCTGGTGGGAGCATCGGCGTGGCGGACGTATGGGGTGGGCCACTGGTTGGCACCACCGCCACCGAAGACATGCCCGGCGACCCGCTCGTGGACATCATCGGCGCTGTAGCCTTGTTCAATGTGGCATTCGTGGGCAGGGGCGGGGCACCTATCCCAATCGCGGGCAGCGGCTTCGGCATCGACTGCGGACGGGCCTTGCTCGCATCAGAGACTACGCTCGACGCGCTAACGCTCGATTTGGCGTAGTGGTACGATGGCGGAAGGTCGGGGACGTCTGGCGCGGGAGCATCGTCCTTCTTCTTCTTGCCGAAGACGGAGAGCGCGCCGAGGGACATGCGCTTGCCGAGGGAGGTGGCGCGGCGGCGCCGGGGTGTGTCCGAGGTGGACTCGGTTGCTGGTGCGGTAGATGGTGATGAAGATGCTGGCGCTGCTGGTGCAACTGGAGTAGAGCTGGCAGGCGCTGACGACGGAGCACCAAGTACTGGGAAGACTGTCTTGCCTTGGGTCTTGCTCTGACTGGCAGTCTGAGCAGGTGTGCCCTCAGTCGAGATACCTAGACCAGTCGCCTGGTTCATCTGCTGAGCGAGGCCAGTTGCATGTGGCAGTGCCACTGACGCCGCATTCGGCTCAAACTCCAGTGCTTCGGGCTTGGGCGAGTCCTTGAATGCCGAGAGCATATCCGGGACGATCTCGACTGGCGAGGTAGACGAACCACTCTTCGGGGAACCGGTTGACCTAGCGGTGAGCGCGGCCAGCGCATCGGGAACAACGGTGGGCTTGGGCGACCTCGAAGGCGACGCGGTAGAAATGTTGTTGCTGGCACCTGGGGGCTGAGATATGGTCTGGGCCTTAGCACGAGCTGGGGTCTGCACCTGAGCCTGGTTCTGAGTTTGCGTCTGGTTCTGTGACTGTGACTGAGCCTGTGACTGAGCCTGCGCCTGAGCCTGAGCCTGCGCCTGAGCCTGCCCAGCCCCACTCCGACCCACCCCACTCATCGCCGGCAACGACGGCACAGGCGGCGCATCGTCATCCCAGAACACATCCACGCCCCGCAGCTCCGGCTTGCTCTGCGACTTGCGCACCGACTTGCTGCGCGAGGGCGACGCGTCGCTGTTCGCACTGCTGAAGAGGTCCTTGAGCGACGCGCGCTGGAGGAGCGTCTTGCGCTTGCTCGACTTGTCCTTTGTCGGTGTCGCAGGCGTGCTGGTGCTGCCGGTGTCTCCTGGCAGAGGTCCTGACGGCAAGTCCGGGGTCTGCGCGCGCTTCTTCTTGCGCGAAAACAGCGCAGAAAGGGAGAGCGTGCGCCGGCGCTGCTTCTTGCTCGAGGGGCTTGTGGTGGGGTCAGACTGCTCGTCGAGGATGTCGCGGGGCTGGTTCTTCGGCGTCTGTGGCGTGGGGCCAGCTGCCTTTGATTTTTGTGGTGTCTGCGAGGTGGTTGTAGACTTAGATTGAGGCTTGGCCCGGACCTCAGGCGCACTGGAGGATCGCATTTGGGCGTGTGCGCGGCTGCCCTCAGTCTCTACTGGGCTGTGGGATGTGTTGCTACTCCTGCCCTCCAGCTTGCTTTGCGTTGCTGCGATGACAGAGTTGTCCACGGGAGACGGGAATTGTCGAGTTCCAGCTGCTCCAGAGCCATTCTGCTTCTGAGTTGGGAAGCTGCGCACCCCAGACGCCGTGGCAACTGACCCGTTCCGGTCTCGAGACGGGTAGCCCTGCGCTCCGGCTTGTCCTGGAGGCATGTCTGATGGCAAAGACGACGCCAAGGCAGGCATATCCCTCACGAGCGAGGACCACTCCTTGTCAAAGTCCGTAGTCGGGTTGCCACGGGCGCTAGAGTGCGCCGCCGGCGTCGTGTACGCAACAGGCTCAGTCTGCACGTTCGAGACTGCGATCTGGGGAGTAGTCGGTGCACTCGGTGGAGCAGCAAACGGACGCGACTGGGGCATGGATGCAGACCGCGACTGCGCAGACTGGGGCTGCTGCAGCGGTGGTCGTTGCGGCACTTGTCCTTGTTGCTGCCATGAATACTGCTGCTGCTGCCATGACTGTTGCTGCTGCCACGACTGCTGCTGCCACGATTGCTGCTGTTGCTGTTGTTGCAACTCCCGTTGCTGCTGCTGCTGCACCTGCTTCGCCTGCTGCTGGATCGGCGGCGGCGCCGCCTCCTTCAACGGCGCGTCGCCAATCCGCCGTGCTGGCCCTGGGCTCGGGTAGTCCATCGGCCGAGGGTAGAGAGAAATCATGGAGTGTCCTGGTTCGTCTGGGGTCAGCGTGGCACAGAGCAGAGGCCTAGTCGGGCAGTAGTGGGTCTAGAGTAGAGACAGAACGTGTGCGGACACCCTGCGCTGAGGCAGGCCAGTGACAGACAAGTCGAGCAAGCGCGACACCGGAGTACAGATCAGCCAGCAAATGCAGGAGCTTCGACTTGAGCGACAGCCGAGTCAAGTTGATCGACCATGTTGCAAAGCACCCTCAGAATTGTGCTTTCCGTGAGTCATGAAGTGCAGTGATATAGCTCTAGGCAGTCTCAGATACACAACTGCTGAAGTAGGCAGGGCTCATCAACACCACGATGAATGAGCAGTGACCTAGACTGCCTGCCGAAACCTCGTCCCGCGCTCGACCCGATACCACTCGCTCAAACCCATCCGCCCACACCATTCGCCCACATCCCACTCACCATCCGGAGGAGTCAGCACCACGGACGGGAGACGCGCCAGACCCGCCCCCATCTGCGGCAGCCTCAGCGGCGGCAGCTGAGACTGGCGATACGCGCGCATGCTCGCTGTGCGTCCTTGCTCCTGTCCTAGTCCGAGACCTTGCAGTTGCGACGGCAGTAATGGCTGCTGGGCCACCTGCGGCTGCGGAGACTGGTATGCCGGGGGCTGGGGTTGAGACTGGGACTGAGCCTGAATTTGAGCTGGGTCAAATGACTGCGGTGGCCGCGCGAACACCGGCAACGGCGGCGTCGACGGCCTCCGTGGCGCCGCGAACGGCTGCTGCGGCCTCTGCGTCGCCCCCGGCAACACCTTCACCGACTCCCTCGCCCTCACTAGCGCAGCCGCGCCCGCTGCCGCCTCGGCCTTGTTGTCGTACGCGGACGAGTTGAACACCGGCGAGCGGGTGGACCGCCGCTGCCCGAGGAGCTCTTTTGTCATCTCCTCGATGCTGAGGGGGAAGATGTCGCCCGCGAGGTCGCCGGGGTGTGGGGCGTACTGCGAGGTGGAAGAGGTGGAGATGATGCTCGTTGAGCTGCCTCCGAAGTGGGAGGAGGGAGAGTCGACGAGAGATTTCATCGTGGAGAGGGAGGAGGGGAGGGGAGGGGATGGGGAGGGGGAGAGGGAGGCGAAGCAGAAAGCGGCGTCGGTCGCACCGCACGTTGCAAAGTCGCGTCGTAATGTGCGGTTGGGTGTGGTATGTGAGGTGGAAGTAGAGATGGTGTCGCGTGTCGATCAAAGTTGCGATGGGATATGGGATCTCGAGTGTTGTTGCGATGCGGTTCCGCGCGGAGCAATAGAGCAGGCAGGCGGGTAGACTATAGAACAAGCAGGCAGGCAGGCAAGCAAGCAAGCAAGCAAGCAGACAAGCAAGCAAGCAGGCAGAGCAATGCTGTATCTCGAGGCCGAGCCAACGTTTCAGAGTCCAGGCGCGTACAGCGTAGAGGTCGTAGAGTGGTCGTAGATGCGATGGAGATAGATGAGCCGGTACCACCACCCGCGGGAGATCCAGAGCACGTCCCGACGCCTGTCCTACCTAGCGGTCAGCAAACAACCAACCCCCAGGTCGCCTGTCGTCGTCCTCGATGCTGCTGCAGTCAAGGTCAAGAGAGCGGAACAGGAGCTAGACCACCATCGGTATGGTCGATCGACTGCTCAAAGTCAGAGAGCCTGAGCTTTGGACGACGTTGTTGTTGTGCTCGGCCCAGGGTGTCAGGGGTATCACCGGGAGTGCCTGAAACAGCCGGACGCGTATCAATCAGTCTTCTGGGTCTGGAGGTGTAAACAAACATTGTCTTTCATTTCATTCGAGAATCTCAATACATGGCAGCAATGCATGCTACGATGGGTGTCATGATGAGTTCTATTGGATCATGCTTCTGCTGTCTGTGCTGTTGTGTTGCAGTTGTCCCTCAAATTGGTGCGATGTTGTTACTTGGGCCCAGATGAAACGGTCGGGGAGTAGCGCGGGTTGGATGCTCGCTAGCAGTGAGTGATATTACGACAGCACGCGTCGGGGTATGTTGCATGTTGGGTGCAGTTTCTGCTGCTACCTACATGACTGGCTTGCTGCTGCTGCTCATGCGCGTCGGCGATTCTACCTTGGGCGTCATTCCAGCATGAATTACCTGACGTGAACGGTAACGATTAGTAGCAGTCGGTGACTGTCGAGTACTGGATACCAGGCTCGGAGGCTCAATGATCAATGGGCGCCATGCCATGCCTGCCCATTTATTGCCTCCTACTCTGCAGGAAAGCGAGGCTCGAAGGGAAGTTGCTGAATGTACAACTCATGCAACTCTTCAATGCAGCCCGACGAGGAGTCTATCGGTCAACGCCATGCCACGGCACAGGGATGGCCATGGCGTTGTACAGCTACTCCAGCTCTGCATTGTGGTGAGTTTTGACGTCTCTGTCATGTGGGATTCTCTTTATGTCCGACGTCTCTTCGACGTCTCTTCAAGTACGACGTCTCATCGAGCACAACTTCGGTTTAGATTTTGCACCTACGCACCTTGAAATGCCACACATTCGTAGTACTACAGATACAGATGACCGACGACAAGGACCGAGGAGATGAGGACTACGCAGCTACTAGAACACCGATCACCATTGACCCAGGTAGACAACACTCCCGCATATAGCATTCAAGCTTGACACAACAATTGCAGACGGGCAGCGCGGGCAGACGACGCGCACCAAACATCGGTCAGCCGGGACGGAGAAAATAATTCTACGCCAGGACGGCCCGTAGCTCGTTTGTCAATTTTTGACGTTGGAAGGGGGGAGGGCCTGATGGCAGAGGAGGTGGAAGACTAGCCCGCGCCTTAAGGCGTAACACAATTCGTGAGCGCCGTATGGTGTTCTTGGCGAGCATATGTACACGATCCATGAGTTGCCCGAGGTATGATAAGTACTTGCTCTGTTCTGTGTCTCTGTGATAAGCGCTTACGGTACTGAGACTGGACTGTGAGCTTCAGACACTACTACTACTGGCCAGACATGGCCAGGACCATAGCTATGACATTCAGGTGCACAATGAGCACACGCGCAACCTAACTTATTAACGGCTCGACCCCCAGCTTCCTTGATTGCTGGAGCAGCCTGCTAGTAGCTAGAATCTCGACGGCTTCATGCCATGTTGCTCGATCACTCTCTTCAATCTCTTCGTTGCATGACAGCGCGCAATTGGTCCTCTTACTGCTGTTGTCCTGCTCTTATGGGTCTGTGGTGGTCGCCGCGTGTGTCAATGAGCCTGCCTCACAGCTCTGATATGCCAGTCTCGCTTCATGTTGCCTTATCCTCCAGACTTAGGTTTTGCTGTTACATCGCCTACGACCAGAATGATTTTCTCCCAGCTTCAGAACCCATAAGAGCATTCATTGCCCAGATTTGAATCACAGATACGAGATGTGTATTGACTGGTCGACTAGGCTATAGACATTTTTCCTCGGATAACAAATTCCTTATCGGTTCCTGATCAACTCCGCCCGCCGACGTCGACCTCCACCGCCGATCACCACCACGCCAGGTTGTCACCAGCTACTCACCACTTGTATACCCACACGAAATGTTCGCCAGGCGGCCACTTGTGGCTGCAACGCGTTTGCAGACACTCTCACCACTGCATGCTGGCTCGTCCACAGCTCGCGAGGCACCCCCACTGGCCCGCTCGGCATGGGGAACATCAGCACCAGCGCCAGCACCGGTCCAGCTCGCATTCGACGTCATCCAGCCACAGGAGGACAAGCGGCCTGGCGAGAATTTGGTGATCTGCCATGGGTTGTTGTGAGTGTGGCCAAGGATGTCAGGTGGGGGCAGGTGTGCATCCGCTAGAGGTTAGGAGCAGAGGACGGAGAAAGAGACAGATCAAGAGGGCAGAACAGAATGCCGGAGTAAGGGATAGAGCAAGAGGATGAACTAGGAGGATTGAGCAGAACGGAGCAAGTAGATTGAGATTGGTTGGTTGATCGAGTTTTGCAGAGAGGTAGTCGTGGTGGCAGTGGCAGGAGTAGCTGCAAAACGTGATCAGCAGCCCAGCGGTGTGATCAGCAGTGTGATCGGCAGTGGTGTCTGGAGTGTGATCGGCAGGAGGATCGACAAGAGTCCGTCAGAGTGGCACTCCACTGCCCATGGACATCGACTGACTCACAGCGGGTCGAAGCAGAACTGGCGCACGCTGTCACGCCGCTTTGCGACTGAGTTGGGGATGACTGTGTATACTGTGGTGAGTGGGAAGTCCTAGTATGATCACCACTCTACTGTTATCTCCATTGTGGTGTTGCTTTTACATCAATCGAAGTCGGCAACACATCCCGTCCTGACAACATGGCGAGGTCGAGTATACTTGACTTTGCCGTCGCTTGGTGCCAGCGCCTGGCGTGCTCGCTGCGCTCGCACGCTCGACGCTGACCCCAGGACCTCCGCAACCACGGCATCTCACCACACGCCAAACCCCACACATCCGCGGCAATGGCAGAGGATCTAGCGTACTTCTTCAGACGGCAGGATATGCCAAAGGTCCATCTCGTGGGGCACAGTATGTGAGTGGAGCCTATCTTGGCGGTCGGCAGCAGTTGGGCTGGGAATGCCTGGCGATGGAGGCGTGCTGACCACAGGGGAGGCAAGGCGGTTATGGCCCTCGCACTCAACTCCGACCTGAATGGCCGCCTGGCGAGCTTGATACCGGTGGACATGAGCCCGCATCGGGAGCCGATTGAGAGTGTGTGAGTAGGGTATGGGGTGACTATCAGCTTGGAACGTCGTGGGCTGCTGGCATGACTAGAAGCTACGAGCTCGAACGCACCGGGGCCGAAACTTCTAGTCGTGAGCTATCATTTCGAACCGCTGTGATATGGCAGCATTGGCAGTCGTTTATATTGCCAAGAGGGAGCTTGAAGGAGAGAATCCGTCGTGACACGCGAGAAACATGGGGAGCGATGGCAATCCGTGGTGCAAGAGCAGTACAGGCAACAGCGTGATGCTGGCTGAGAAGTCGCGATGGTGGGACGGCATCAGTAGGAGACTGCGATGATCAGACGATTGCGATGGTGTGGAGTGCGATGGTAGGGACGATTTCTGATGGGCGGATGCTAGTGATGCTGAGGGTGCGAATTGGATGACAGGTGTGAGGTGGATATCGGACAAAGGTCGCATTGGTCGACGATTGCACAGATGAGGACTGCTATGATGCAGACTGGGTGCGAGCTGGAGTGGCTTGTGATGGGCACATGAGTTTGTGACTTGCTCGTCGATCTGTCCCTGCTTGTCGATCTGTTTGCAAGACGGTGAGGCGTGTTGCGTCTCTGCTCGGTGCGGATGATGATGCCCAATGTGTGTGCCGTCTGATTTCGAAGCCCGTGCGGTGATACTGGACGTAACACGCTGTCGTTCTGAGCACACGCATAACCGGAACCGCATGATTTTGCCTGCGCCTTGCAACCCAGAATACGACATCTGACTGCGCAGAGCTTGTGTGATGCTGACCCCAGCTACTCGGGCTACGCCAAGGGCATGAAGGAGATTGCCGCGGCGCACGTCAAGACGCGGCACCAGGCGGACAAGATACTGGAGAAGTACGAGCCGGTGAGTTAAAGTGTGCGATGCCGATTAGCGACTGGGATGTCGTGAGCTGCGTGCTATTGCGAGAGTATGTGCAGCTCGCGTTCTTCGCTTGTGGCTACCGCATTCCGCCTCTGCCTCCTGTGGTGGCGCGGCGGCTACCCCCTGACGCCTAAACAGCAAATGACTAGCAATGACTGCTCGAGGTGGCTGTGCCACAAGCATATCGCGATATGACTTGATTCAGCATGATGCTCGCAGTATCCCTTGGGTTGGGCTCCTCTTGCATTCTCGCACGCCCTGTGGTGATGCTCGCGATCTCCCTCGCGTTCACAACCGCTGTACAGTTGCTCGGAATGACTGGCGTGACTGCTTTTGCTTGTTTCACTCGCGCTCGCCAACTCGCTTGTCGTGCTCTGCGGATACTCACATATCGGAGGCAGTGTTTTCGTGGTTCTCGTCCTCGCATGCTTGCTCGGCACAGAGTCGCTGGCTGTGCTTTTCGCGCACTCGTGAACCGCCACGCATCACTAGCACCTCGCCCTCGCGCACTCGCATGCTCGTTCCGCAGAAACCTCGAGCTGTGCTTCGCAAATCGCACACTCGCATGCTTGTTTCGTAAAGCCTCGAGCTCTGCTTCGCACTCGCGCACTCGCATGCTCGCTCCGCTCGCACACGCTCGTGCACTCTTGCTCACATCAGCTCCTCTCCACCCGCCAATTCCTCCTCACCAACGCCATCTCCACCCCGCACGGGCTCGACTTCCGCATCCCGCTCGACATCCTCGCCGACGCAATCCCGCAAATAGGCGACTTCCCCTACACCCCACCCCCGCCAGTCACCCCCACGTCCCCGCAGTGGCTGGGTCCCACCTGCTTCATCCGCGGCACAAAGTCCCAGTACCTCCGCGACGAGGTGCTGCCGGACTGCAAGGCGTTCTTCCCGAACATGAAGCTCGTGGACATTGACGCGGGCCACTGGGTACACGCCGAGAAGCAGAAAGAGACGGGTGATGCGATGGTGGAGTTTCTGACGAGTGAGGAGGTGAGGGAGGCGGGGAAGGTTGTGGATGGGAAGAGGAGGGAGGGGGATGTGGAGTGGCTGAGGGGGCCGTGAACCGTAGGTCGGGCGTGAGCCCGGCCGGAGGTTCGCGGGGCAGCGTAGTGGTCTGCGAGCGAGCTCTCAGTGCTCAGGACGGATCGAACTATGTCTATACCGCAGCAAGCTTGGACGTTACAGATACAGCACAGCACATATAGATGCACTATGCCATCAAGCGTACAGCACAACAGGCCAACAGTCATGAGACGATACAGCTGTCAGCTAAGACACCCCCAACCCCAACAGGACAGCATTTGCGACCACAAAGTCGTACGCAGACCGTTGCCCCCAGCGCAAAGGCTGGAACATGTGGCAGTGGCATCGCCACGCCGTGACCCCGTTCATGGGGTAAGTAACCTCTAACCATCGCATGCAGTCGTCAGGAAGCCAGGCAACGCGTTGTCAGAGCGAAATGCCCTGGACTGCAGGTCACTGTCCACTTGTCGGCCAGTCGCGTAGAGGGACAAACGAGCTTGATTGTTGCACGCTTCGTACAGTGCCACACTCGCCAGGTCCTGCGAGTAGCAAGCAGTGTCACATGGAGTTTGTAATCTGACCCGCTGACCCTCTGCCCAAGCACATTGTATGCAGTGTTCCTCCTCGCGCTACAGCGGATTCGGGATTCGACTCAACGTGCGGGAGAATTGGTGACAGAGGAGATGAGGCGAAAAGTCCACTCACGCTGGCTCACGCTGGCTCACGCTGGCTCACGCTGGCTCATCTGCCACTCGCTCTAGCTTCTATAGCAGTCAACCTGACCACTCACAGCACTCAACCTGCTCGCATGCTCAAACTCCCTTCGCCTCATTGCGCGATGCGAGCTCGATCACGACTATGTTATCTACACTGCCAGTGCTGCTAACCTGTCACCCGCCCTCGCGAGTTCGATGTGCTCACAGGCTGACAAGCCGTCGCTCTACGAATAGCACCCGTAAAACCACCACAATCTGCTCTTGCACTCATTTCCCTCACAGCTGCACCATCTATATATATGATGAGCCCGCCCGACGCGTTGGCTCCTACAGCCCGCCCAGCACCAGGTGTTCATCGACTAACGAGATACTGCTCCCCTGCACCCTGCGCATACAGTACTGTACTGCTCACCCCACCTCGCGTAACGCACGGCTCACAGTTCCGCTCACGTACGCTTCTGAACTACTACTGACCGCGAGGGACTGACGGTTGGCACACTGCTTTCCTGTTCGTTGCGTTTACAGGCTCGCGTTCAGCTCATATTTGAACAGGTGGCATCATGGCATCAATACCCCGACTCAGTGCTCGCCTGTTCGTTGCGCTCCCAGGCTCACAGGCTCCCAGGCTCACACCGCCTCGCGCGCTCGCTTCGCTCACACGCTCGCGCCGCACTCGTACAGGCATGCATCACTACAGAACACAGTGCCATGCAATGCAAACAGACTTCGTCTACAAGTGTACTGGTACTGGGCACCTTGCCCGGGGCACATTGCCATTAGGGATTTTTGGAGATTTGTGTGAATGAAAGCGACCGATGAGAACAGGGTACAGGAAAGTGAAGTTGAAGGGGTATAAACGTTGCGTGCGTGCGTGCGTGCGTTGCGTGTGGCGTGCGGGTCGTGCAGGAGTTATTGGGAGACCAATCGCATGAGTGCGAGGATGGCCGGTGGTATGAGACTGATGTGGGTTGGTATGCTTGGAGGGATGTGTTGATGCGATGGAGTGTTGGTCAGGGTGTGGGTGTGGCCAGAAAGAAAGGTAGAGTCGCAGCGTCCATGTGGCAAGGGGGTCGGTCGGCCTTGATGTACAAGTCACTGTTCACTGACCAGGAGCGCATGTTGGAGGAGCTCAGCGTTGCCGATGAGCGCCAGAGACGATGTGTATGGACTTGCGAAACGTCGACGACGGTGACTGCCACGAAAACGTCTTTGCAGCAGCACTGCTGGCGCAGCGCTGCGCAGGCAGGCTGCCGCTAGAAGTACGTCGGCGGCGGAGCCTGCACCGGCTCCCCAAACTCCTCGATCAACTCCGCCCCCTGCACCGGCGACCTTCCCCTCGCACTCGCCGGCCACCTGTGCACCGCCCAGTCACGGACAAAGACCGCCGCCTTGATGTGCTTCTTCGCCGCGTACTTTTTGAAGAACGCCGTCGTCATGTCCAGCTCGGGGTTGACGATATAGTCCAGCATCACCTGGGCACACGGGATCAGCTCGTGCTGCGCGTACCCCGAGTAGTGGACCATGTTGGCGTGCCATGGGCCACGAGAGAGACACAGGCGGCTGAGCCACATGGCCGCTGCGGCGAGCATCGAGGGGGGGAACGCGATCAGGCGGTGGTCGATGCAGTTGATCTCGATGAAAAACTTGGCGACCGTGCGCGTGTGCACGTCGTACCCGTCCGCCTTGGAGATGCGGCGGAGGTAGTGCAAGGGGTTGGGGTAGGAGAGGTCAAAGTTGAGCGTGGAGAGGAGGTAGCGCTCGGCACGGAGGATCTCGCCTGCGTCGTACCCGCCGTCGGTCATGTGCAGGAAGTGGTTGACGGACGGGCAGATGACTTCTTCGTACTTTGCCGCGACAAAGAGGGCGGTGACGCCGACGAGCTGGAACTTTATCAAGGATACCATGCGGACGGACAGGAAGCGGTCGATGAGGTTGGTCGTGATGAGGAGGGTCTCGGGGAGGAGGCGGAACTTGGAGTGGACCTCGATGAGCCAGTCCATGAGGACGGTGCGCATCTTCCACTCGAGCTCTTCTTGTTTCTCCATGTAGTCGGGTTCGGGCATGGTTTGTTTCTGGGGTTAGCGGGAGCGAGGAAGGACACGAGCCATGCGTGCGAAGCACGGATGGCGAGTGGCCTGGGGAGCCACAACGGAGCCGGAGCACGGATGGCGAGTGGCCTGGGGAGCCACAACGGAGCACGGCGGCAGAGGGGGAGGGTCTATCACGAGGGAGCACGTATGGCGAGTGGCCTGGGGAGCCACAACGGAGCACGGATGGCGAGTGGCCTGGGGAGCCACAACGGAGCACGGCGGCAGAGGGGGAGGGTCTATCACGAGGGAGCACGGATGGCGAGTGGCCTGGGGAGCCACAACGGAGCACGGCGGCAGAGGGGGAGGGTCTGTCACGAGGGAGCACGTATGGCGAGTGGCCTGGGGAGCCACAACGGAGCACGGATGGCGAGTGGCCAGGGGAGCCACAACGGAGCCGGAGCACGGATGGCGAGTGGCCTGGGGAGCCACAACGGAGCACGGATGGCGAGTGGCCAGGGGAGCCACAACGGAGCCGGAGCATGGATGGCGAGTGGCCTGGGGAGCCACAACGGAGCACGGATGGCGAGTGGCCTGGGGAGCCACAACGGAGCACGGATGGCGTGGCAGAGGGGGTGGAAGGGGCACTGCACGTATGCCGAGTGGCAAACACAGACGAGCTACAGTGGAGCACGGATGGCGGGGACGAGAGGAGAGGAGAGGGGGAACGAGCGAGCTGAAGAGATGCCACTCGAATACCAGCACGGAGTGGAGAGTGGCACCTTGGAGCAGATCTTCTCCATCCCAGCTGCAGAACCTGGATGCTACTCCATGAGTGTCCCTAGGAGTTGAGCGTTACGGACCATCGCCTCTCGCTTCCTCGAGAATTAATTTCGTTCTCAGGACCAGCCTGCGAGTTGCCTCGCGAGCATTGTGAGAGGATCCTCTGCGGACTGCTTGCGAACTGCTGGGCGAAAGTCTCTCTGAGTCCTCGACGCAAACGTCTGTAGTCCACAGAACCCGAACCCGACCCCACATCACAGATCCTCAGCTGCGAAACGCCACACGCCACTCTCGACTTTGTCGCTCACCCGAGCTCGTCACAATCACGAGTCTCGGCTGGCAATGTGAGTACTCGCCGCTCTCTCTCGCCCAGCTTTCGCCAAAGTCACGGTCACGGCCCAGCCAAGATCACGCTCTGGTCAAGAACACGCTTCTGCTGAATTCATGCGCTAGCCCCACGCTCTCGCCAGGAGATGCACCCGCCGAAGCACGCTCTCGCCGACTACGCTCTCGCCCACCCAGCCCTCACAGCATCTATACGTGCCTCGCTCGCCATCAACACACTCTCGCTCATCCGACTCTCGCTGGAATCTCAGGTATCGCTCACCCGGCTGCGCCGGGTTCGCTTCTTATGGCTCACCCGGCTGCCGCCGGGTTCGCTTACTCACCTCAATCTCCCGCATATAGTTGAACGCCTCAACGACATACTCGCTAACCATCGTCGGGTCCCCCTCGTCCTCTGCATCGAGATCCGTCCACCCCTCGTCCTTGAGCCTGGGGCGCTTCGGTCCCGGTGCTGCCACAGGCACCCCCACCTCCACCTCCTGATGATCCTCATCATACCGACCCCCGAACACATCGTCCTCTGGCGTCGACTTCCTAAACCGCTTCGGGGACGGCCCGGCATCAGTAAGCGATGCCGTTGCTTTCAGCTGCTGCCTCGTCGGCCTGAGCACTGTGCTCGAGGCAGAGTTCGATCCCGAGGCAATAGTTGATGTCGCCGATGTGCCCCTTGACAGTCCTGGGCGGCGAGTAGTAGTAGTAGCAGTGGTAGAGGACGAGACACCCGCCTTTCTCTTTCCTGCTTGTGCTTCTGTTGTGGTCGTCGTGGGACGCGTACGCCGAGCCGGCAGCTGCTGGGACGACTGGGACGACTCCCTGCTCGCCAGTGGGGGGCGCGCAGAAGTACTAGGCTTCGAGGAGGGTTTAAGCTGGTACTTTGAGGCATGGGCATTCTCTTCCGGATCTATCTCGCCGAGGGCTGCCCGCCTCCGCTGGGTGGGTTTCGTTGCGAGGAGGGAGGAGGAGGCGGGTTTCGCGTCGCGTGCGGACGAGGCTGCGGTCGGGAGTGTCGCTGTGCTAGAGGCGCGCTTGATTATCGGGATGGTGGAGAGGCCTGGGGCGGAGGTGGTGGTCGAGGTTGAGGTGTTGCCTGCTGCGCGGGCGCGAGTTGTGGTTGTGGTTGGGGGGGCATTTTCGTCTATGCGGCGGACGCGGCGGGTCTGCGGTCAGCGAGCGCCGAGCGTGCGAGCGCAGCGAGCGCGCGGGGCGAGAGAAAGCAGAATTGAGGTCTGATCAAGGAGGTGGTGAGTGTACGCGTGCAGTCGTTGAGAAGCAACAGAGCAGCATCATCCTGTTTGAACGAAGCATGCTCTGCTGCCATTGTCCTCTGCAACGCGCTTCGCAGTGTATTGGAGTGACTACTAAGCAATCCTAGATCCCAGGACAAGCTGACAGGCTTGCAGAGATGCTCAAATCTGTGCTGTAACGCGCGTCACAGACTGGCCGACTGTGTGATCGTGACATTGATGTCTGCGAACAACTGAGCTGCTCGTCGTGACGCGCATGCTCCTCAGCCAGAAGACCATGCAGCTCTAGTAGTCGATGCCATGCTCCCTATTCACGCGTGCTTCCTAAGGTCTGCTGTACTCACTGGGATACCACTAGCCATCGTGAGGGAGCGCAGCGAGCGTCTCGCCCGGGGAGGATGAGGGGAGGGGGGGAGGAGAGGAGAGGAGACGCAGAATCACAAGGTCACACCTTGTCACCAGGTATCGAGTGAGGGAGGATAGAGGAGTGAAGTAGTCGAGAGTACAGTCGAAAGCACAGTCGAGAATCGAGTACAGTCGAAAGTAGTACAGACCAGATTCGAGTTCGATGTCACGAGCACGAGCCGGAGCGAAGCCAACTCTACTCAGGATTGTTGCAGGAGTGCTACACACAGACCGACAAGTGTATGCTGCTGTATACCTGTGTACGCTGCTCCTGGAATTGACTGCACGCACGCTGCACGCTACACTTGCACTGCACGCTCCACTGGCGATGTTTTGCTATCCTGGTCCGAATGGAGCCCACCCCTGAGCCTGAGTAGCCTGAGTCGCCAGCGCCTGAGTGGTGGCGCCTGCCTATTCCTGGCGGTCGTGTCGGCGTTGCAGGAGCCAGGAGCCTCTTGTGTCCTTCCTTCTCTGCGTGCTGCAAGATACGTGCGAGAGGTACACCTGATGCCGTACGCGTTACTGAAGCAGCGATTGCAATGCAACGCAGCAGTGGTGATGGACGAGTGGTTGATGAAAGAGAACGGGTGATCGCTGCTGCTGCAGTCGTTGTAATGACTGTGTTGCTCGAGCAAAAGCTTGCTATGGTGGTACTTCTGGGTGGTGGCTGGTTCAGGACCGGATGGACCGTCTGATGGGCTCGGTGTCAACACGGGATATGGCATTAGGGATATAGCCAGTTGCCATTAGTGAGATGCCACGTGCTGGATACAATTTGCCACGCGACTCACATTGATGCTAATACTCTTCTGCTAATGCTATATCCCCCACACATCCTACGCGCGTGCTTTCTGTTTCTTGCATTTCGGACAGGGACAAAATATGACGACGCGCGCGCACCGATACTCTCAGAGCATCCCTTTAGGCTGTCTGTACCTTAGCCACTCGGAGATGCAGACATCCATCCATCCCTTCAGGCGGCTTGGGCCACCATTCATCGCGGGCAGATCGGAGATGGAGCAGGGGGCCGTGGGATGGGTACGACGCGGAGCGCGGAGCAGGGGTGTGCGGGGTTGTTTGGGATCAGAACGCGACACGACACGACGCAGACACGAAAGGAGAGGTAGAGGCGAGCGAGTGGGAGGGGGTGGTTAGTGGTGGTGGCTCGCGACCTCGCATCAAGCGTGTCGTGTGCGCGTGTGCACAGGTGCGATGCATGCGATGCATTTAGGCATTCAGCTATTCAGTGCGCAGTGCAGCAGGCGCGCACGCGATGCAGGTACCGATGGGGTAACCATAGCTGCGGCAGATGGTAGAGCGTATATGCATGTATGCATACGAGACTGGTAGTGGCAGTTAGATGGCAAGCTGCAGGTCGGATATGAGTGTTCAGACGACGATGGTGAGACATGTACATGACGCGACTGACACTGTCGTGCATGCTCATCTGTTCTGCGTCCTGCGCGCTCTTGCCATGTCTCATGCACTGCCTAGATATCATTGATCGCATAGAGGTCTGTTCCCATGTCCACATGTCTACTCATATATATATGACTGTCCGTCTATTGTCTTCAGGTCCATACGTCCAAACGTCTACACGTCTAAACGCCTATGCGCCTATACGTCCAGGATTCCAGAGAGTGAGTATGACAATCGTCACCAATGCGATAAAGCAGTAGGACTAGTAGTGCCAGCATACAGGAGGCCGCTTCTGACCATACGCGACGTACGCGACAGGGGTAAGCCATGAGCCACCAGGCAGGAGGTAAAGCATCGATGCATCATCATCTCATGTGCAGTCAGGCATATGATATGTGCTGTGCAGACGATGCAACCCACGATACTGCTCACTGCGAAGCAACGGAAGACTGCCCGTTCATCTGATACACCTTCTATCACACCTGATCAAGCTGATCACAGCAGGCTTAGTGGCAGATCATCCGATCATCAGAAAGCCGATCCGAGTCACACGCGACCGAGACAGCTAGAGATCTAGAGAGCTAGAGCCATACTGCGTTCAAGCGTCAATGCATGTCGTTCATGCATCACTCCTAGCCACCACATGCCATGCTGTAGCAGACGCTCCGCTCTCCGATGCATCCCTGCTCACTGCGCAGTGCTCATGCTCTGCGCATAGCTTGGCATCATCTGGTATGCAGCCCACTTCGCATAACCGTATACCCGTCGTCCTTCACCGCTGACCTGATCGGACACTGCACGCGCCCCACGCGTCATTGGTGGAGGTTGCCATCCCGTCGATTCTTTGTGCCCAGAGATCGGTATATGAAGCGCTTGGTACTCGCACCAGCTTCGACGTATAGTCACTGACCCATCACTTCACTCAGCAAGCATACAATTCACAAAATGGAGGGCCTCATGAACTTTGCGAAGCAGCAGCGTGAGTACATCTGGAAGAGGGAAGATGTGTGAGCTGGAGTGGTGTTGGGATGTAGCCAAGCTCATGGCATGGCTTGGGACCTAGAGACGGCACTATGTGGTCAATTCGGCTGGGTCCTGCAAAGCTGTACAGATAGGCTGTACAAGTACAGCCTGTGCGAGTGCCACGTAAACTCCAGGTTGTTCTGTATGCGAGTGGCAGCGCAGCCTTGCATCGCAGTCGCATTCTGTGACTGCAATGCCAGAGCCTATGCAGAACAGTAGAAAGTACACAGCTGCAGCATGTGCAGCCTGTACGCCTGTGACGCTACAGGCTGATTTACTGCACTGTTGTGCAGCAGATAGATTCAGCTGGTACATCGCACCTGGCAGCTGGAATGCATAGCACACGGCAGCCACTGCTCCCCGATGGCAGTCCAGCGGAGTGCAATGTTGCCAGTAGTAGTGCAGTCGAGCAAACGCAGCTAGCAGCTAGCCAACTGCAGTTTGGCATGTTTGACAGACTATTTCGCGCATGGCGACTGCATAGCTACATACGCCAACGACTTTAGTCCACTGCGAGCATGGACCGTCCTGTCATCCTGCGGCAGCTGTGGCTGTTGACCTTCTGATGCTCTGAGACTGCTGCTGCTATAGAGCGACCCCAGCAGCAACGCGATTGCATTATCGCTGTCACCGTACAACCTGACTATGCTGTGCTGCACAGCTGCCATCCCTCGTGGGCATTGATCGCACGACTGCTGTACATTGCTAATACTCGAAGTAAGTTGACACCAGTCGCCAACCAAGGCAACCAGCAGAACCAAGGCCAGGGCCAGGGCCAAGGCTACGGCAACAACCAGGGCGGCAGCGGCGGCCTCGGCGACATGATCAGCTCGTTCACTGGTGGTGGTAACAACCAGCAGCAGCACGGCCAGGGCGGCTATGGTGGCCAGCAGGAGAGCTTCCAGCAGGGCGGCCAGGGCGGCTACGGCCAGCAGCAAGGTGGCTTCGGCGGCCAGCAGGGTGGCTACGGTGGTGAGCAGGGCGGCTTCGGAGGCCAGCAACAGGGCCACCAGGGCGGGTTCCAGCAGCAGGGGCACCAGGGTGGCCAGGGCGGCCAGAGCGGTGGATGTGAGTAGGTTCTGCACAGGTTCTTGGCTGGATCGGAGGTTGGTTTGGAGCCTACGTTGAGAAGGAGGCAGCTGTGTTGACTACCTCGATCTCATGCAGGTGGGAGGGGATCGTGGCTTCGACGATAGGGGAGCCTCATCACCTCCTAATGTCTTCTTCCTTCCTACTGCTTCTTCCTTCCTCTCTCCTTCCTTCCTCCTTCCTTCCTCTCTCCTTCCTTCCTCCTTCCTCTCTCCTTGCTTCCTCCTTCCTCTCTCCTTGCTTCCTCGTTCCTCTCTCCTTCCTTCCTCCCCCATCTCTCCTTCCTTCTTCCTTCTTTCCCTCTTTTCCTCTTCCCCCCTTCCTTCCTCCTTCCTTCCTCCTTCCTTCCTCCTTCCCTTTTCCTCCTTCTCCTCTTCCTCCTCCCTCTCGACCGCGCGCGTGCTCCGACTTGCAGCACGCGGCCGTTGTCCTTTCTTCTCACTTGCGTGTTCGGCCTCGCGCGTGCTCGTGCCGCTCGCACTCGCTTCCCTTTTCTGACTCACGCCTCGCACGCGCTTTCCTTTCCTGTCTTACGCCTCGCGCGTGCTCGCTCCGCTCGCACGCACTCGGCTCTACCCCGCTCGCCGCGTTCGCGCGCTAACCCCAGTCGACTTCTCCGCCCTCCTCTCCGGCGCCTCAGCCCAGGGCGGCAACACCTCTGGCCTCCAGTCCATGCTCCAGACCGCCCTCGGCGCGGCCCAGAGTGTCCCGCACAACGCCCAGATCGACGAGCAGGCCATCCAGCAGGACCACGAGATGGCCTACAACCAGGGCCAGGGGAACAGGATGAACGCCAACTCGATGGGCAGTGCGGCCGCCATCCAGGTGTTCAAGCAGTTTGCGTCCGGCGGGGGTATGGGCGGTGGCAGTGGCATGGGCGGTGGTATGGGTGGCATGGGTGGCCAGCAGCAGGGTGGGAGCATGGTGTCAAAGCTGCTCGGTATGGCTATGGCTGAGGCTGCGAAGGTGAGTGGTGGCACAGTGATTGGCTGAGGCGTCCCGAATGAGAAGCTGAAGATCGGGATGGCGAGGTCGGGATGGAGAAGGAGAAAGCGCGTCTTCAGATACGAGACAGGTGATACAGCTGCTCAGAGCGGCCTCCCTCCTGCTCTCCCTCCTGCTATCCCTCAATTGACACTCGATCTCGCCAGACATCAGTGGCAGAAGGGGTGGATTGAGGTGATAGACGGAGCAAATTCCCAAGGAGCGAAATAGCCAGTGTTCACTGGATCCGTGTTCACTGGATCCGCCAATTCGTTCCCTGCTCTCATCTGCATGCCCCTCCTCTGCCTTCGTCACGCACAGCACCAATCGGGGATTGACGGCTCGTGATTCTCTCAATCTCCTCCCCCTCCGGCCGGGCTATCGCCCGACCTCGGCCTCGCCTCGCAGTGCTCGTTGCGCTCGCACTGCTCGTCCGCGCTAACTCCAGCTCTTCGACAAGTCCGGCGGCGCCGCCAACGGCAACAAGCAGGACGTTGTCAACTCTGCCGGCCAGACGATTATGAAGCTCATGATCCAGAACAAGATCCAGGGCGCCATGGGCGGTGGTGCTGGTGCCGCTGCTGGTGGTGCCGGTAGCTCGGGCGGCTTTGATGCGTCGCAGCTTATGGGGCTTGCGAGCAAGTTCCTCAAGTAAGAGGCGAGCGCGAGGCCGAGCGCAGCGAGGGCTCGGGCGTGCACGTCTCGCGTTCCGCGACTGGCTTTGCATTCACAACTGGTCTAAGCAAGTCCGGGAAGCGCGACATGAGAGAAAAAAACGGGTGGAGTACTGTTCACGTAAGAGTACCATGCATTGAGGGTTACATGTGCTTGTCAACAACACAAGCCCAAGCTGCTCAGCTTAATCATATCATGGCTAAATCGTATTCCATCACGGTGAAGGATTGACTGTGATGGAAGGAAGCCCTCCTGGGCAATCGTTCTTGTGACCAGGCGCAAGATGTGACGGGGTGTCGAATGTGGCAGGAGCAAGTGTAAGGGAATCGACAGCTCTGAGCGACTCACAGCCGTCGAGCGTAAAGCAGTTCTGTACGTGCGATGGCGGCAGTTACTGTACATTTGACAGCCCTGCGCGTTTTTTCTTTCGGAGAGCTCGATTCGTTCAGGCCGCCCTTCGGCCAATACTTTGCTCACCTCAAAGCACAAAGTAGGGTGAGAAATCTGCGCGGCTTCGCCTCAAGACCGGCGTGCGAGTTTGAGTGCTCATTGCTTTGCCGCTGCTTATGTGGCTCTACCACTAACCTCCTGCATCTGCCTGCTTGGAGTAGGGATTTCGACCACAAGGGTCAAGCTTCGCACCAGAATTGCTCGCAATCTGACACTCCGTATTCCAGTCCTTGTGTCTAACACTGCATGCACATCTACTGTCCACATGCGCCCACATGCACACTACACATGCACAACTGCCATGTCGGCAGCCACTATGTTGATGAAAAATATAATAGAAACGCCACCACATCCTCCTCCCCACACCACGTCCTCTTCCCCACGCTACTTCCTCGCCTTGATCTTGGCCAACAAGCTCTTCTTGTTCTGCTTCCTCTCGACATCCCTCTTGACCTCCTCCTCGAGCTCCTCCTCGTTGAGCCCGCCGGCCGCGTACCACACGACGGTGGCGAAGCCAACCAAGAACGTAATGATACACCCCGCCATCGCGCCGATGGCCTTGGGCGTCCAGCCGAGCTTGAGCGGGAACGGGCCCTCGAGCTGGCCCTTCATGTCCGTTGCGGACATCTTGCCGACGACGTTACCCGAGGTCGGCACGCCCATCGCCTTGCACTGGTCGGTGATCTGCTGCGGGATCGTGAGTGTCTTCTGCATGACGTCGGGCGCGGTGATGAACACGGCAGCGAGACCCGAGGACAGGTGCCAGTCAATGTGGCAGTGGAAGAACCATGCGCCCGGGTTGTCCGCGCGGAACTGGAGGACGACAAAGCCCTGCGGCGGGATGGTGATCGTGTCGCGGCGCGCGGGATTGTCCTGCAGCTCGACTGTTGCGGGGTTGATCTTCGGGTCCTCCGAGTCAATGTCGAACGACTTGGTGATGACCTGGAAGGTGTGACCGTGCAGGTGGAAGGGGTGGAAGCCCGCGTCCCAGTTGTGCACGCGGAGCTGGATGTTCTCCATGTGGTTGAGGACGATGGCGTTGGTCTGCATCCCGTAGATGGCGGGCTTGTTTGCGTCCTCGCCCATGGTCATGGCCGACACCATGGAGGGGACGTTCGGGAAGCGGTAGGTCGCGTTCTGGAACCCGCCGTCCTCGGTGAAGCTTGCGCGGTTCGTGCCGTCCGAGTACGTGTCGAAGAAGGCGTGGAGGACAATCTCGCGGTCGACCGTGGCGGAGGACTGCTTCAACACGGGCTTGAACCAGGTGTCGTCGGTCTCGGGGTACTCTGCATACTCGATCGGCGCGGCGTTGGGAGCACTCGAGTCGTACACGATCTGCACGGTGTTGTTGAGAATCAGGTCCTCGGGAACGACGTCGTACATGTCCTCGGACTGGCAGAACATCATCGCGTAGTTACGCTTTGTGCCCTCGGCGTCGGTGGTGGGCTTGGCCTTGACGAGGAGGGAGTAGCGCTGCGCAACGGAAATAGTGATCATGTCGACCTTGTACGGCTCGACCTCGATACCGTCCGTCTCGATGACATAGATGTCGTGGTCCTCGATGCCGATGTGGAACATGGACAGCGCAGCCTGGTTGACGATACGGAGGCGGTAAGTCTTGCCTGCCTCGAACGCGATCTTGGCGTCGTCGTTGACACCCTCGCCCTGCGCAATGTTGCCGATGTACTTGCCGTCCTTGGCGACGTAGATCATCGCCGACTCGGGGACGGGCTCGGCGCCGGTGGGGTTTGTCCAGGTCAGGAACTCCTTGTCGAGCATCTCCTGGTGCTGCCTGTGGTACCAGTCGGACGCGACGACGACGTACTCCTCGTCCCAGGTGACATTGTCGGGCCGCTTGTCCTTCGGGTGGATGATGTGCGGGGAGCGCAGGCCGTCGACGTACTGGCCGTTGTAGTGGCCGTGGATCCAGTATGTGCCGTGGTTGAGCGAGGTGTCGATGTGGTACGAGAGGGTCTGGCCGGACGGGATGCCGCACTGGGTCACGCCGGTGGCGCCGTCGTAGTAGTTTGTGCCGTTGAAGTAGATGCCGTGCGCGTGGAGGGCGGTGGGGATGTCGCGGTCGCCGAGGCCGTTGTACGCGTGGAGGATGTGGGTGTCGCCTTGGTTGGCGGAGAGGATGGGGGGGCTGGGGTTAGCACGAGCGAGCGAGCCCTGCCGCAGGCAGGGTGAGCGAGCGAGGGTGACGGGTAAGCGAGCTCTGCCGCAGGCAGGGTGAGCGAGCGAGCGAGGGTGACGGGTAGGCGAGCTCTGCCGCAGGCAGAGCGAGCGAGCGAGCCAGCAAAAGCCAACAGATGGGTTTGGGGCGAGCTCTTCCTGCAACAGAGAGCGAGCAAACTCCGCTCAAAGCACATCAGACATGGGCAAAGGTACGGAGCACGGTGAGATGCTCAAACGGCATTGTATGTCGAGGCCGATTTTGTGACACCCGATCACGCCGCCGTCGCGAGGGCATGTTAAGATGATCCATGGCGATAGAGCACAATCTTTCCATCTCACGGCCATACACCAACAAACAGGCACTTGAGAGGTATGTCATATGTCACCTCTCGCAGAGCACAGGCAGGCGTTTCTGCAGCGACGAACTGTAGAGGCATTATCAGGCCGTCAAACAGTCGTGCCAACGTTGTAGCAATTTGACTGAGATGGGCCACTTGGCACAAAGGCAGTCGCCAACAGTGTGCCCATGCAGAGTAGACCACCTGGAGCGACCCCCCGAATCAAACCACCTGGAGCAGACAACCTGAAGCAGACCGATTATTGATCGTGTCGTATATAGCAAGGGCATCTCCTCTCGCCCCTGCAACTTCAAGCCTATTCCGTTGGACCGCCCTAATCCCTCTACCCGTCGCAGACCCCCCCACGAACCCATCACCACACCCTGCCCACACACAACACTCACGGCCATGTCCCGTTCACTCCAATAACACGACGCTCAAACAGCTGCTGTCAGCGGTGACCTCTCAACACCATTCCATCTTATCCGGGTCCTCCAACCACCACCACCCCACCCCTTTTCATCACCCCACTCCCTTCCATCACACCCACCTTGTCCGGGTTCGCTGTCGCATACGTGATGTTCCACCAGTGCTCGATGACTGCTGCCTGGGCCACCGAGAGCAGCGGGATGGCTGCAGCCGCGACTAGTGATGCGGAGACCATTGCGTCGAGGGGTGGGTTATCGTATCTTCGCGATGGAAGTCGTGTCGAGGTGTCGAGCCGTTGTCGTCAGGCCGTCGTCGTCGAGCCGTTGCCGTCTACCTGCTGCACGTCGAACAAGCTGTGTCCTGATGTAGCTTTGGTATCCTCTTGATCAACCCGAGTCCCAGCGTACGTATTGTATGTATGATGCAGAAACCTCGAGATATGGCTCTCCTCGCGGGGGGGTTAAAAGGCCTCAAAGGACGACGGACGACGGGGGCGGAATTATCTGATATGAAAGTGGGTGCTCTGTGCTATCCAGGGCGCAAAGTCTTGGGACAGTGATGCGTTCTTTTTTGGGACCCGGGGGGGGGTGAGCGAGGGGGGGGTGGGGCTTGGCAGTGGGTATTGGAGAGAGAGTATTGAGAGTATCAGGGGAGGAGAGTAGAACAACCAAAGTAGGGCTGATCAGAAGCCACAGGATCTGGAGGTGTGGTTTATTGGCTCACCCAGGAGGCTCGGATGTGGTCTCCGACTGTGCAACTGCCTCTGATCTGTATGCATCTGCTGTCGCTGCTCTGCGCTCTAATGCTCTGCACCCTGGTGAATACCGAATGTCTCTGGGCTAAGGCTGAAGAGAGCACACGATGCCAGGAAGGACTATAGCGCGGGCAAATTTCACCCGTGCCTTTTTCCATCCGCGGTTTCGACCTATCTGATAAAAATGGACGTGTGTCGGGCCCGAGAGTGGCCGTGTGCTCGTGTATTGCAATGGTGGCATGCCATGGTATGCTGTGATTTGGAACTAAGAGACGTAGTGAGACCTCGCTCTATAGTTAGAATGCGAGCAGAGATACGAGGCAGAGACAGTGTCCAGGATGAGACTGAGACATCGTGCATTGCAGCGACTGAAGAGCAGGAGAGGTAGCCAGAGCAAAACGACTGACTTTATGGCCGAGCCCACCGACGCGGAAAGGTGAGACAGTCAAGAGGCTCAATGTACCATCTGACCTCGCTGTTCCATATGCAAGACATGACTTTGCTTTGCTTCTCCTGCATGCTACACATGCTGCAGAGCAGCCAGAATCGCAGAAGTGCTACATGCTACATGATCTCGCAGATCCAGATCCATGAAACCGAGACAGATGTTAGTCGTACAAGTAGTGCGGCCGAGGAAGGCCAGGACGCCGACTCATTGGCGGAGGAAGGTGGGGGTGAAATCCGACTGCAACGGGCACAGACCCGATGTCCGGCCGATTGATGAGGGGAGGAACGGCAGAGCCGAGAGAGGGCGGGCTTATCTGATTGTGGCGGGGTGATAAGGAGTGGGGGGACACGTAATAGATGTTTATATTTGGCGTGGCGGGGGGTGTGTGTATAACGTATAACTCTGTGTGTGTCTGTGTGTGGCTGGGTTCGGAGTCTAGGATGTGTGTGTGTGTGTGCGTGTGTGTGTGTGTGTGTGTGTGGATGTGTATATGTGTAAGTGTGTATGTGTATGTGTGTGTAATCTACATGTGTCTGCGCGTTGTGTGTAGATTATGTTGAGTGTGTGTGTGTGTGTTCTTCTGGACGACGGCGGGTCACGGTAGTTCCGGAGTCCAGCTGGACTGACCGCAGTTTGTTGGAAGAGCGAGGACCTCATCGCCCTGCATGTCATGAGCGAAGATAGGGCAGTAGCGCAGGTTGATCTATACTGCTGTAGGTATTCAAGTTTCGTGATCTGTCTCGTGTCTACAACGACCACATAGCTATCGTCAGCTGAAGAGGAGGATCCAGCCTCAGGAGCTCTGGATCGAGGATCGGTGTCTGTGCACTCTGTGATGCTGCAGAGTGCGGTCAATGTCACTCTGGGGTTGGAGTTAGGTGCTTGCAGAGTAAGGGATCTCGCCATGGCACCTTGAGTTGTATCGCACTCTTGTATCATTATGGACCAGTTGCACTGCTCTTACCGAATGAACCACTCACCTGCTACCCATCTGATTCTGGGCACTCATATGCTGTCAATGCGCATATCCGACCACATCATTGCAGGCTGGACTGGAATGCTTCATCAGCATGATGCATGCGTATACTGCGATCACAAGTACTGCGTGAATGCACTGCTGCTGGACTGAATGTCCTGCACGCTTTGCCTTCATTGCCGCATCTGACTGAACTCTTGCATCAATGCATCAATCGCGCACCGGTTATGTAGATGCCAGGAAGCGGAAGCAGTCCAGTCCGTGTTCGTCGGAGGTTGCCGTTATCCAACACGTGTCTGACATGTGTCGATTATTTCTTGCACGATCCATTAGAAATAAACTACTACACATTAACATACAGAGCTATTTGATTATTATCCCACCTAATACCCCCGCTATTACACTGGGTATCAAGACCCCGCACATAGCCGCCCTTTGACCTCTACATGCACTGTGATAGGCCAGACTGCACCCAAGACCACTCGAAGCGGGGCACGCCGTATGCTCTGCTCTTGCTCTGGCACAGTGCTCTATTGTGCTGCTGCGTGTGTGCGTGAGTGCATAGTACGGGATGGGATGCATGGATGCATACGGGATGGGATGCGTCAGAGCGCAGCGTAGAGCGTGAAGCGTGGAAGCGTAGTGTGGGACCAGAACAAGTGCAGTACAACACACACGCGCCCACATCCCCGCGCCCCCCCCCCCGCCGGCATCGACGTTGCCGGTGCCACTGGCCAACCGAGCATCGTAGAAGCACCCACTTATATGGCCCGTATCTCACTGCACACCGAATTCCGCAACGTCTAGCACCTAGCATCGACTGTTTCTGCAACTGCAACTGCAACTGCACTCATCACAACGAGCAAGCAGTAAAGACTGCTCGATCTACTTTGCACAAGTTTGACATAGGTAAGTGTGGGAGACCGGTGGGATCAGATCCGGGTGCTGACGCTTCCGTTGTGCCTGCATTCACGTTCCCAGGCTTCGTCCGACTTGACATCTACTCTCACTACATCCTCTGAGCAATACTATTCGAGATGACGAACGCAAAGGTCATCGTTGTTGGTGGTGGTCTGTCCGGCCTCTCGGCGGCGCACACTGTGCTTGAGCGGGGTGGCAATGTGGTGAGTAGGGGTGGGCCGGGG